>BLSH010488516.1:118369-133894 GCA_018402905.1 Glandirana rugosa | reverse complement strand
TTTCTTTGAAGTAGGTAGAAGTCACCAACTTCTCACCCCTAACCTCTATATTCAAATCCAAAAAATGAATTTTAGAGGTGCTAGCCTCATATTCCAATTTTATACCTCTATCATTGTTGTTAAGGGTAGAGATGAAAAGATCAAGGGAAGGGAGGTCACCCTCCCATAGGAGGAGGACGTCATCTATGTATCTCAGCCAGAAGCAAAGTTCCCCTCTATCGCTGGCATAGATGACGTCCTCCTCCCACTTAGCCATGAACAAATTTGCCATGCTTGGCGCGTATTTCGCGCCCATGGCAACTCCTCTAGTTTGTAGGTAGTGATTTCCACCCCACCAAAAATAATTATGCTTCATGGCATATTCCAACAAAGATAATATGAAAGATTTTTGTTTTCTAGGTAATGAGGTGTCTGTCCCCAGATATTTCTTCACGGCCTCCATACCATGTTCATGTGATATAATTGTGTAGAGGGAGGAAACGTCTGCTGTAGCCAAGACCATTCCCTCCCTCCACTGAACATCCTTCAAAAAATTGATAACTTGAGTGCTATCCTTCAAAAAAGATGGTGTGCAAGTCACCAAGGGTTGTAGATAAGTGTCAATATACCGACCCACCCTGGAGGTTACGGAGTCTATACCGCTCACTATAGGCCTACCAGGGGGGTCGGTCAGACTCTTATGTACCTTAGGCAAAATATACAGGACTGGTATCCTTGGAGCTGCCGGTATTAGGAAGGCTTTTTCTTTCTTAGTTACAATGCCCTCTTTGGCAGCTCGCTCCACTATACTGGTTAATTCTCGCTTATATTTGGCGGTGGGATTGCTCCCCAACATCTGATATGTCTCTCTATCGGAGAGCAACCTCTCCACTTCTTTCTGGTATGCCTCTTTTCTCAAAACGACAATTCCCCCTCCCTTGTCAGCAGGTCTTACTACAATATCATCTCTATCTCTCAACATTTTAAGGCCCTTTTCGAACTTTACGTCGGGGTACTGTCTCTTAGGTTTGATGGCATTGACATCCTTGAGTACCATATCTCTGAATACGGCTAGCGCAGATGGCATGCTTCCAGGAGGGTTAAACAATGAGGCATTAGCCAGTCCTGAATGCCTATAATTGTCCTGATTGTGAGTTAGTCTAGCTGGATTGCTGGAAAGGTATCTTTTGACATTGTCGGTGCGTATTATTCCTGGTTTTCTTTGGAATTTGTTACTAGACATGTCAACAAACTCTTGAAATTTCTCTGATGTTTCATCAGATAAGTAGTTGTTTACCTGAAATAATTATCAATGAACGTCAGTAGATTTCTGTTCCCGCCTGACATGGGAGTTTTCATTGGACCGCATACGTCACTGTGTATGAGCTGCAGGGTGTGGGTGGTTTTTCTTTGAAATACCTGTGGAAGGGGAGCATGAGCACTTTGCAAGGTGCTATTGTTCGCTTGATAATCTTCTGATAAGCCTTTCTTTATAATTTCCTGTATAGTTTCTGGACTTCTGTGACCCAGCCGCCTATGCCATAAGTGAATACATTTGCTGTGTATGTCATTAGAGACTACATTGGCTTGCTGGTCTGTGGTGATGAGCCTGTATAGGTGATCATCCAGTTTTCTTTTTGCGAGGAATTGCTTATTATTGTGAATTGTGCATTCATCACCCTGGAACTTAATTTTGAGATCGTTGTTTGCAAGACTTTTCACTGATAAAAGGCAGCCTTCTGGTTCTGGAACATACAGCACTTTCTTTACAAGGATACTCTGCTTACCTCCTTGTGGTGTAATGCAGTTCAGGAAGCCCTGGTCTTTACCTTCTGCAGTGATGTCTTTCCCATTTGCTAGGAAAACTTTGTCTTTTGTACTGTAATCAATGTTTGAAAAGAAGGTATCATCGTTAGTCATGTGGCTTGTCGCAGCTGAGTCTATGCACCAGCCACGACGGGGCTTGCTGCCCTGTGTCACTTTAAAGGTGCCAGTCCATGATGTGTCTGCAGTTTCCTTTGTGGCTGCTTTGACTCTTTCTTTTGTGGATAGCTGTAGTTTCCCCTGCTTGGCTTTCCAGAAAGAACAGTCCTTTTTTAAGTGACCTGTCTTTTTACAGTGAAAACAGGCTCTGCTTTCTTTGTTGTGCTTTGTGCCTTTGTACATCTTAAGAGCTTTGTCATCATGGTGCGTATTTTCTTTCCTTCTGTCATATTCATCGATTAATTTTCCTTTGACATATTCCAGTGTCAGTTCCTGCTCGGGTCTGGTTTCTAAAGCGTCAATAAGAGCAGTATATGTCTCTGGAAGGCTGCAGAGGAGCAGGGCAACAATATGGTTATCTTTGATGTCCTCTTCGATGGCACACAGCTGCTCTATGATCTCTAGCATAGCTTTCACATGGTCGCACATTTTCTGGCCTTCTCCTAGTCTCATTTTATACAGATTTCATAGCAAAAACAGTTTGCTGTTGAAGCTTGAATGCTCATGCATTTTTTGTAATGAAGTCCACATACATTTGGCCGTTTTATCTGTTCTTATGTGGATAAGCTGGTTATCTTCCATTAGTAAGCTTATAATTGCTTTTGCCTGTCTCTTTTTCCTGTCCCAGTCCTCTGTCTCTCCATCTGTGGGTCTGTCTATATTCAGCACTTGCCACAAGTCATCCTTGCTAAAAAGCATTTGTAGCTTGAATTTCCACAGCTGGTAATTGGCATTGTTCAGCTTTGCAATTGCAAACTTCACATCTGAACCACTTGCCATCTTTCATACAGTCGTCACTGATTCACTGGAGAATTATTTCCAGTGCCTGGGCTTGCAGTATCCTCTTCACTGCCTGGGTGCTGCTGGCTGCCTGCTGGGTCCATAAACTATTAGCAGGGTATTGAATTATGTGCTAGATATTTAGTGGTTGCAGAGAATACTTTGCTTTCATGGAGGATATGTTTATCATGGAATTTTACATAATGGAGATAGACAGGAAGCAGAAGTACACAAGTACACATTTAGATACAGACGGTACATCCTAATATTACTTTGTACCATAGAATACACACTATCACACTGCAGTGCCACCTGCTGGATAGAAAGTTATAATGCATACAGTATAGTTCAGTTTATATAACTTGCTGTTTCCAACACAAACCTGGTGGCCAACTACAAGAAACGTCTGACCTCTGTGATTGCCAACAAGGGTTTTGCCACCAAGAACGGGAAGGGTTCAAATAGTTATTTCACTTATTAAAATGCAATCAATTTTTAACTTATTTGAAATGCGTTTTTCTGGATATTTTTGTTGTTATTCTGTCTCTCACTGTTAAAATTAACCTACCATTAAAATTATAGACTGATCATTTCTTTGTCAGTGGGGCAAATGTACCAAATCAACAGGGGACCAAGTACTTTTTTCCCTCACTGTATATGATTTTCAGCTACTGCTGAACATGGAACCGAATTGGCAAAAGTTTGGGGCATTCATCCAAACGTCCCAACAACCAAAATTTGGTCTGCACCTAGGTTCAGACCACATGATCAGCTCATTCTTAGTTCTAACCCTTGTCCAATAACTAAGAAAATGTTTTGACTACAGTTGGACTTTAAAAACTCACTGTCTGATTTATTTTGCCGAGTCGCTCTGCTGTAAATATGGCAAAACTGCTGATTTGCTTAGTAAATTATATTATGCAGCTCTGAAGGTTAAGGTTTATAGAAAGAACGTCATAGGAATATCTCATACATTTGTTTTATGCCCCCAGCTTTGTCTTTTTCCTAGAAAACGTACTCTTCTTCCTTTAAATGCATACTTGGTAATTCCCCAGGACTCCATGCCTTCTAATACCGTTTCAGCATAGATTTCAAACAACTAAATAAGCTAATTCAGCAGATCTAGGCTGTAGTTTCTGAATAGCGCTGTGGTATGTACAGTCAGGTCCATAAATATTAAGACATCGACACAATTCTAATCTTTTGGCTCTATACACCACCACAATGGATTTGAAATGAAACGAACAAGATGTGCTTTAGCTGCAGACTTTCAGCTTTAATTTGAGGGTATTTACATCCAAATCAGGTGAACGGTGTAGGAATTACAACAGTTTGTATCTGTGCCTCCCACTTTTTAAGGGACCAAAAGTAATGGGGCAGATTAACAATCATAAATAAAACTTTCACTTTTTAATACGTGGTTGCAAATCCTTTGCAGTCAATTACAGCCTGAAGTCTGGAACGCATAGACATCACCAGACGCTGGGTTTATCCCTGGTGATGCTCTGCCAGGCCTCTACTGCAACTGTCTTCAGTTCCTGCTTGTTTTTGGGACATTTTACCTACAGTTTTGTCTTCAGCAAGTGAAATGCATGCTCAATCAAATTCAGGTCAGGTGATTGACTTGGCCATTGCATAACATTCCACTTCTTTCCCTTAAAAAACTCTTTGGTTGCTTTCGCAGTATGCTCCAAGTCATTGTCCATCTGCACTGTGAAGCGCCGTCCAATGAGTCCTGAAGCATTTGGCTGAATATGTTGTAAACCCTCACATATACCCAGTGAAGTGTACAGCCTCAGATGATACACAGAGATGAAACAAACCCTCCTACATAGGTTTTACTTGTTTATCTGTAGGCTTCTCTTCCTTACACTTCTGCAAAAGGGCAGAAAAGTGTTAAAATCTTTGTTCATCTGTCAGGAGCAGAGAGTGGTGGAGAGGCTGCAATTACAGTGTGTGAGAGCTGATTGGAGGAAAGGAACACACCCCCTTCACAAAGCAGAAGAACTGTGTTCTGAATAGACAAGCTGTCTGCTGAGCTCCCCCCCCCTCCCTCTCGACACACAAATGTATCTTATGTGTCAGGAAAATTTCTCAGAAGTGAAACATGCTGATAACAGAGGAAAAAAGCACCAGAGAGAAACAGCACTTAAAGCTTTGGAGAGAGAGTAAACACTTAAGATATAAACTCACCGGCCACTTTATTAGGTACACCTTGCTAGTATCGGGTTGGACCCCCTTTAGTCTTTAGAACTGCCTTAATTTTTCATGACATAGATTCAACAAGGTGTTGTAAACATTCCTCAGAGATTTTGGTCCATAGTGACATGATAGCATTACACAGTTGCAGCAGATTTGTTGGCTGCACATCCATCATGCAAATCTCCACCACATCCCAAAGGCGCTCTATTGGATTAGATGTGGGGAGTGTGGAGGCCATTGGAGTGCAGTGACCTCATTGTCCAGATGATTTGAGCTTTGTGACATGGTGCATTATCCTGCTGAAAGCAGCCATCAGAAGATGGTGACACTGTAGTCATAAAGGGATGGACATGGTCAGCAACAATATTCAGGTAGTCCGTGGCATTTAAACAATGTTCAATTGGTACTAAGCGGCTCAAAGTGTGCCAAGAAAATATCCCCCACACTATTGCACTACCAGCCTGAACCATTGATACAAGGCAGGATGGGACCAGGCTTTCATGTTGTTTATGCCAAATTCTGACTCCGCCATCTGAATGTTGCAGCTGAAAGCGAGACTCATCAGACCAGGCAATCTTCTATTGCCCTCTTTTGTTGAGCCTGTGCGAATTGTAGCCTCAGTTTCCTATTCTTAGCTGACAGGAGTGGCACCCGGTGTGGTCTTCTGCTGCTGTAGCCCATCTGATTCAAGGTTTGATGTGGTGTGCGTTCAGAGATGGTATTCTGCATACTTTAGTTGTGGCTAGTGGTTGTTTGAGTTACTGTTACCTTTCTATCATCCTGAACCAGTCTGCCCATTCTCCTCTGACCTCTGACATCAACAAGGAATTTTCATCCACACAACGCTAGCGGGAAATTTTCTCTTTTTCGGACCATCCTCTCTAAACCCTAGAGATGGTTGTGTGTGAAAATTTGTGTAGGTCAGCAAATTTTTAAATACTCAGACCAACCCACCTGGCACCAACAGCCATGCCACGTTCAAAGTCACTCAAACCCCCTTTCTTCCACATCCTGATGCTCGGTTTGAACTTCAGCAAGTTGTCTTCACCACATCTAGTTGCCTAAATGCATTGAGTTGCTGTCATGTGATTGGTTGATTAGCAAGTTGTGTTGCCAAGCAGTGTATGTGCTTTGCTCAGATTCCATGACTGAGGTTTACAACCACTTTAAAGCCAAGGAGGGGAGTTACCAATACACAGTCATCGTTTTAAGGGGCAGGGAGTGATTTTTTAACAATAGATTACCTCTCCATAGTAATGCATGGGATTTGTCCTTCATCCTTATGAACACAAGACCAAATGAGAACATTTCCAGCAATATACTGCACAGCATTGATCTATTAGGAGCATGGAGATGAGAGTATAAGACCTTGGGGAGAGGGGATCATTTAAAGCAGCCTTTCTCAGCCAGGGTTCCATGGAACCCAAAGGTTCCTCCAGAGGTTGCTAGGGCTTCCTTGAGTGATGAGCAACTTCTGCCTCCCAAATAAGTAGACACTGTCACCAATAACCTTATTAGTTATATCTAGAGTTGAGCGAACCCATGGATGTTCGGGTTCTGTGGTTTGGGCCGAACTTCGGAAAAAAGTCTGGATTCGATACCGAACTTGACCCGAACTTTATCCCGAACCCCATTGAATTCAATGGGGACCCGAACTTTTCGGCACAAAAATGATTGTAAAAGAGTCCTGGAAAGTGCTAGAGGGCTGCAAAATGATTTTAGAACAATAATCTGTCCCTTACAGCAACAGCAGGAACCTGACCCATAGAACTAGGAGATGATTTTAGAACAATAATCTGTTCCTCTAAGCAGTAGACTCTACCTAGTCCAGTCAGATCTTTCTGTAATGCAGGATGAGATCTGCAATCTGTCCCTAAAAGCAGTATTAGTAGTAATCTCTACCTATCTATATATCTGCAATCTGTCCCTCACAGCATCGGCAGCATCCTCTCCCTACACTACCCAGAGAGCATTTGACATGCAGCACTGTGACTCCAGCCTCATATAGAGGCTGGGTTACATGATGCACTGGCCAATCACAGCCATGCCATTAGTAGGCATGGCTGTTATGGCTTCTAGGGAAAATCACGCTTGTTGATTGGCTGCCCTGCAGCTATTCAACATGCGTGATCAAATACCCGAACCCAGAACTCGAACCCAAACTTTTTTTTAAATGTTCGGGTCCGGGTCACAGACACCCCAAAGTTCGGTACGGACCCGAACTTTACAGTTCGGGTTCGCTCAACTCTAGTTATGTCTAATGGGGGAATTCTTCCCGATAAACACAAATGTAGGAAGCATTCTTTCCAATGACCATCATGGTATTAATCAAGGAACTGTACATACACTAATTATTAGCAGGGGATCATTGGGACCAGACAGTTATTTCAAGGGCACCTCCTTGTTGAAAAGGTTGAGAAAAGACCTTTTGGTAAAGGGACATGACCTCAAACTAACTGGGGGAAGGTTCAAAACTAATCTAAGGGCCGGTTCACACTGGAGCGGCGTGACTCGCCTGACAATTCGCCTCAATGCTGTGCAAATGGGACCGTTCTAATAGGAGCGAATCGCTTCTCTCCGCCTTAGAAAATGGTCCCTGCACTATTTTCAGGGCGATCTCAGGCGGCTTGCATGGACTTCTATGATAGAAGTCTCCTCGCAAGCCGCCTGAGATCGCCTGGAGCGCCGCATCGCGCCGCTCCGCGCCGCTCCAGTGTGAACCGGCCCTTAGAAAGTATTATTTTGCTGAAAGGGTGGTTGATGATTGGAATAAACTACCAACAGAGGTTGTGAGACAGTCAACAGTAAATGGCTTCAAACATGCTTGGGATAAACATAAATCTATAGTCAGACAACAAGGTTAATGTAAAAAAAAAAAAAAAAAAATTATAAAAAAAAAAATTATAAAAAAAAAATTAAAAATAAATAAAAAGGGGCAAACTCGATGGACTACTCAGTCTTTTTCTGCCATCATTTTTCTATTTTTCTATGTTTCTAAAGTTATACTTTAAACTGAAAACTAAAGAATGCACAGTACTACAGGAACAAAATGTGAAAAGGATGACTGAAGCCAGTCTTTAGAATACGGCATGATATTGCTTCCTCCTTCAGTTGCATATCCTTAATTGAACACATGGCACAAAGCATACGTGATCAGAGATGTGTACTTTGCACTGTGACATAAAGACCCTCGCAGGGCCTCATTCTTTGAGTTACCCTTTCATTGTTGTGGGGGGGTTGGACGGGATGTGGCAGGATAAGAAGAATTATTCTGTTATAAAGATGTGCTGACAACTTTGAATGAATAGCCTTCTTCCTTTAGGTCTCGCTACATTTGGTCCAAATACACACAAAGATTAGTCAGTGCTGCGAGGGATCTCAGAACAGCAGCCACTTCCAAAAATCCCAGAGCTCCTGGAAGTGATTAAATGAGTTGCAAGAAAGGAAGCCTTTCAGCTGTTTACCTCTCTGTACAGGTTTTCAGTGACGACCAGGTCTATTCCAGCTCCAGGTTTTAAAGAGGACCTGTCTACTATGTGTAAGTGTATGTATTGATGGGCCAGGCCAGCCAAAAGTGTTATTCCAGTTATAGATGAAGTCTGGTGAGTTGCCCACTGGGACTCCAGGAGTGAGATTTCGCTCACAACAGTTCCCACTCACATCAAAGACTCACTCCTCTCCCAATAATGAACATATTCCTGGGTATTTTCATTCCTTCTGATGCAGCCTCTGTAATATAAAATGCATACAATTCTCATAGGTTTTCCTATGCAAATAGGCGGTTCTGGGAATCCAGAACCTCTGAGAAAGAAAAGTGATAAAAGTAGATGTAAGCCCTACATCAGTGCCATTAGTTGGCTAAAGCACGGTGTATCATAAGCAATCCCCCTTTTTTTTAACCACTTCAATACTATGCACTTAGAACACTTCCCTACCAGACCAATTTTCAGCTTTCAGTGCTGTTGCATTTTGAATGAGAATTGTGCGGTCATGCGACGCTGTACCCAAACAATTTTTATCATTTTGTTCCCACAAATAGAGATTTGCAGCACTGACGGGCACTGATGGGCACTCATAGACGGCACTGATTGGCACTCATAGGCGGCACTGATAGGTGGGCACTGATATGTGGCACTGGTGGGCACTGATATGTGGCACTGGGGCACTGGTGGGCATATGTACAGAAAGGGGCCCATTCCCTGGTGGTCTAGGGTGGCACTAAGTGCCATTCATATTGGGCACTATTCCCCTTACCTGGTGGTCTAGGATGGGCTCCCTGCTGGTCCAGATCGGCTCCCTGGTGGTCCCTGGTCGGCTCCCTGGTGGTCCTGGGTGGGGACATTGCTGGTAGTCCCTGGGCAGGCTCCCTGGTGGTCTAGTGTGGCGATCCGAGGGGGGCTGTGCTGATAAATCATCAGCACAAACCCTCCCTGTCAGGGATGCAGCCGATCGGCTCTCCACTCCTCAGGTCTGCAGACCTGAGTACAGGAAAGCCAATAAACGGCTTTCCTGTGTTACACTGTGACCAGCTGTGATTGGTCATGGCTGATCACATGGTAAAGTGCTTCGGATGGAAGCACTTTACCGAGATCGGTATTGCGGGGGTCAGACTGACCTCCCACCCCACCGATCGCCGCGATGCGCACCCCCCAGGGCGCGCGGCGGCTTGTTATCCTTATATGACGTCCAGTCAGGATAACTAAACCACTTCCCGGCCGTCATTCTGCATACGGCGGTCGGGAAGTGGTTAAATAAATACAGTGGAACCTTGAAATATGAGCATAATCCGTTCCAGGAGAATGCTTGTAATCCAAAGCACTCATATATCAAAGCATGATTCCCCACAGGAAACAATGGAAACTCTGTTAATTTGGTCCACAGTCACTGCTTGTCTATGCAGTACTGTATGTGGCCAGAGTTCCAGGGGTGCCTGGTGTATGCAATACCACATGTGGCCAGATTTGCGGCCAGATTAGAGGCTGATGAACCTCTAAGACGTCGGGATCACTCGGCAATGCTCGGAAAGTGTTTACATTTTCGGTATTTCCAAGGAATTCCAAGAATTTCCGGCCGCCTCCAAGGCTCACCAGCGCCCCTGAAAACCTGGCCACATGCAGTATTGCATGCAAAAAAAGCTACATTTTCACTCGTTATGCGAGACACCACTCGCAAACCAAGTAAGATTTTTTTTTAAAAACTGCTCGTATTGCTTGTTAACCGCGTTAACCAAGGTTCCACTGTAAATATTATTTTAACTTTTTTATTATAGTCGGACCTTTCACATTTATGTGTTGCAATAATGTGTGTTTTCCCATAAGTGAACACATGGCAGTGCATGTACCATGGTGTTAATCATTTTGAATGGCAACCAAATGCACTAATATAATGTAACTCAATATACCCACAATGTGTGCGTTGTGGTGCGCTGCATCAGACAAGACACTGCATGCCACTTTTTGCCTATATTTGGGTTGGTAAATGCATGGGCTGCCTAATGCACATTTGTTAACACACCACAGCATAAAAAGGTGAATGGGCTTGTATCCTTTGTTGCATCTCAGTGTTGCTGATCTCCTGCAGACTCTGCAGCTTTCATGTCTATATGTATCCAACGGCAACTGTTACACATCATTTCTCAGGATGGGTTTCCTGATGGTGAGAACAGTGGACCATACCTGGACAATATGGTCTGCAATAAAAGAGCATATGAGAGGGGGACATACACTCTTACAAGAGCACCTGTTATTATTTTAGAGAAAGCTACAGATTTAAATGATTAAAAATGACTTTTAAGATTACACAGATTATAGGATTTGTTAGTGATTGGGTTTACATATACGCTAACCACTTAATGTAGAAGTAAACTCTTTTTTTTACTTGTACCTACAGGTAAGCCTAAAATAAGGCTTACATGTAGGTACAGTGAATATCTCCCAAACTTGCACAGTTTAGGAGATATTCACACTGCATGCAGCATACCTGTGCCATCCCTTCAGAGCTCCATGTCATGGGCCATGTTTCCTGTGCATGCGTGACGTCATTGCGGCACGGCCAATTAGACGGTCGGAGGACACAAACCCAGAAGGAAGACCAGGTGAAGATGGAAGACCTGTCAACTGTGACAGCACGCCACTGGAGGCCTTCGTTCTAAGGTAGGTATTTCATATTGTGCTAGTAGGGCTTAGTGGTAGTAGTTGTTTACTACCACTTTAACGACTGCCTGCCCGCATTGTACTGTGGGTGGGCAGCTGATGTAGGCAAAACGACATACTGGTACGTCACTATCTAAGCACCTCCAGGTTTAAGAGATCATTAGTAAAAAGCAGCTCACTTTTCACACATTGTTAGGCACACATTTAACCCCTTGATCACCCTAGATGTTAACCCCTTCCCAGCCAGCGTCATTAGTACAGTGTCAGTGCATATTTTTAGCACTGATCACTGTATTAATGACACATGTGATGTCAGTTGTCAGTGGCAGTTAGTCAGTTCCCCCCAGTGTCAGTTAGTGTCAGATTGTCCACCACAATATTGCAGTCCCATTATAAGTCCTTGATCACTGCCATTACTAGTAAATAAAAAAGTAAATAAAAATTCCAATATATTTACCATTGTTTGTAGACGCTATAACTTTCACACAAACCAATTAATATACACTTATTGTCCCGTGTAAATGGAACCTATTTCACTCTCCCTTGAATGTTTTATCCTGACAGCTAGAAACCGGCCTCTAAAACGTCTGCTGTGCATGCTGTGTTTAACATTTAAGTGTATAGACAATGCAGAGGACCAGCTCACAGTTTCATGTCATAGTTCCACTTTGTAGTCTAGGTCCAGTTTGAATGTGGCTATAGCACAGAGTATTGCATCATCCAGAGGCAGCGTTTAGCCGCCTTTAAATTCAGCAAACTATCCACACCCAAGTGGCCATGTGAATGTATCTTCATTTGTTCCCAATGATCAAGAATCTGTATTATTAGAGCTAGGTGTTCTTTGCAGTGCCGTATCATCCATGGGTGCAGGGTGTTCACTGAACACGGGCCCCGAGGGATGGGGGCCCACAGTGCTCTGACCAACACTGCACGTAAGGATGATCTGTCCCTGGTTGACAGCTGGGGATTATCGGTACAGTGTGGGCTTGCACACGGGCCCACTAATTTCATTATACGCCCCTGGTTCTTTGGGTACATCTTAGAATGAAAGTACATGTGCCTGTGCTTTAAGGTGGTTGAAGATGAGAATTTGGCACATTGTATATGGTATAATCTCAGGATGTGTACTGAGGAGCAGTATTTAATGGTTAAGAGCAGGGGTGTCCAACCTACGTCCCAAGACAACTATCAACACAAAATCATAGATTTAATTAAAAATGGTGATTTTTTTTGTAAAAATGTGATTACACTTAGCAAACACATGTGGCTGAAGAAAAATTTGACAGTGTTTCTTTGCTGGACTTTTATCTTCCCAAAGAAAAATCTGGCTCTCTTGCCAATCACGCCTTTTTCATGTCACCGGTTTTTGGCAGCATCTATATTTGTGAGCAACTACTGTATTGTCAAAGATGAAGCACCCCAATGGCAGAATTAGAATCAAAATATCTGATGAGCACCTTGAGAATTCATTGAGAATTGCTACTTCATCCATCCAACCAGATATTGATGGGTTAGTTTATCAAAAACAGTGTCAAATATCGCACTAGTTTTATGTCGCCCTCTTTTACTTTTATAAGAAAAATATAACACAAACTGAAGTTTTATTACTCAGATACCTTATCTATACCAGGGATCGTTAACTTGTGATCTGCCCAACTTTTTCTGCTCATCCGCTATCCTTATTGTTAGTGTATTTTATATGTGGTCCAAGACATTTCCTCTTCTAATGTGGCCCAGGTAGGTCAAAAGGTTAATCAGTAGAGTACCTCTAGGGACCATCTAACCATTAAAAAGGGTAAGGGGTGTCTCGTCCATAATATGTCATGAAGCTAGAAATCAGGGTAAGTATCCCCATTTAGTACCCTTTTGCTAAGAAGTGTGGTTTGGACTGTCACGAGTATACATACAAAGTAACAATAAGGTTTTTTTTAAAAAATAGTATACAAATTTTATTCTGGGTACATAATAAAAACAAGTGATAGTAATCACATATAAATCATACAATATTACTAGCACCGTTGCACATCATACCCCCTATATGACAATCAGGGAAGAAGAGGAGCATTCAATTGGTGTCAGGATAAAGATATCACAGTTCCTCTACATGTTTTGCGACAAGGCGCTTCTTCAGGAGGGATATATATTAAAGATTGATAAAGTTAAACATTATAACAATATATGACAGTGCTCATAATAACAATTTTATATAGGCAAGTCATGTTATTTCAAAAAGTTCAAGGGGACGTTTTTATATATAAATGTGACTGAACTTACCCAGCTAAGTGCTAGTAATATTGTATGATTTATATGTGATTACTATCACTTGTTTTTATTATGTACCCAGAATAAAATTTGTATACTATTTAAAAAAAAAAACGTTATTGTTACTTTGTATGTATACTCGGTGTTGTGACAGTCCAAACCACACTTCTTAGCAAAAGGGTACTAAATGGGGATACTTACCCTGATTTCTAGCTTCAAGGTCAAAAGGTTGTACACCCCTCAAACAGAGAAAACGTGTTTCAGAATGAAAAAGCCTCCCCCTTTGTCAGGGCTTGACCAGTCAATGTTAATCAAATGCAACAGAATGTACTAGGCAGGGGAGGGCTGGGCCAGGGGGCAGGGTGGCAATTGCCCCCCCAGGCCACCCTAACTTACATTCAAAAAGGCTGACGCTCACACTTTTTTCTTCTTGTGGAGGAAGGAAGTAGAGGCCAGGCAAAGGGGGGGGGGGATTGGTGAGGCTGCATTGGTGGGTGGTGAGGCTGCATTGATGCTTTATTTTTGTTAAAGCTGCTTTGTTGCTATTAACATTAAATTATGTTACCACATTGTATCATATTTGTCTTACTTCATAACCTCAACATCCCTTATAAAACCAGGTGGGCATGGATGGTGAGCTGATTCGGTGGTTCAATGGGCCACTTGACTGGATTTGCCCCCCAGGCCTAAGGCTGCCAGCCCTCCCCTGGTACTAGGGGACCTGTGTAAAGGTTTAATGAAGATTAACGTCTCCTGACAGCACTAAAGGCAGCTGGCTTTGTCAAGCCTTTACACAGGTCCCCAATGCATTCTGTCCAGATTTTATTAATGTAGAATGCTTAAGCCCTGAAGAAGAGGAGGCTTGTTTTCCCAAAACGTGTTGGCTGTATTTGATGCTCTTAACAATTAAATGTTTCAAAATGTCCTTCAAGTGAGATGTACCATTCTGTACCCTTTTGTACCAGATGTTTAGACATACATCCAGGAATTTACTGTCCAGCGAGCTCTTTCTTTGTTGCTGTCAGAGAGGTAACAGCCTGAGACCAGAACAGAGTCCACTCCTACTATATTTCTGGTACAATAATTTTTTTTGAATAAAAAAACAAAAAACAATCATGACACAATATGCAAATGAATAGGTGTTTCCCACACAAAGTAATAGCGGGGAAAATAATAGCGGTAACAATAAGAGTATTAAGAGTTACATTTTGTCCACCCCTAATATATTCGAACCCTAGATCTGCTTCTTTGAAGGAAAATTGCTTTATGGAAGAGATTTTTTTACGGAACCAACTTTCACTTCTTTCAGTCCAGCGCTATCACACACACATCAGGCTGCATAGTCCCAGGAATTTCAGGAGAACAATAATTTCCGGATCTGTAAAATGATAGGAAAACAAAAAATTCTGGTTACCTAAGTCTCCTCTGCCTGTTTAAATGACAAGATATGCATATTTCATTAGAGCATTCCTCTAAAATTTTGGGCCTACGTATTTTATTTAAATTTTATATTTCACAGTGTGCGGCCTCTGTAGTAAACAATGAAACTGCTGACCTCTTATGTTTTTCTTATCCACGCTGACCTTTTACAATGACCACCATCACTTTGGCTGTAAAGTCCACTGGACACACTTGAGAGAGGAATGCACCCTCCCGCATGGCATTAACCATACTGGGCTCCGGGCCAACTCGCTTCACCTGAGAACCATTAAAAGGCAATTGGCAAGTTTCCAGCTCAGCCTCAGCATCTGGTAAGTCACTGACAAGCATGATAATCTGTTTAAGATTTTAGTTTTTTTGGGGTCTTCACAGTTATTACGGCTTTGAAGGGAAAGTTAAGCGCTCTGTGGAAAGCTGGGAGTGAACACATTTCCCTGGAAAGCAAGTTATGTACAGTAATTCATCTTGAAGGCAATTTAAAGAATTGGAAGGAGATCCTGCACAGACCCTGCACACATGCTGCCAGAAGACACACAAGAAATGTGACCTGGAGTGAGGAACATACCTTCCCCGAGTCCTGCTGCACATGTGCTGCACCAAGCCTTACAGAAATGCACACACACTTGTCTACTTGGACATGGTTCTGTGCAAATCCCCCCCCCCCTTTTATACATAGCTGCACTGGTCCAGCTTGGACCAATATAACTATGAATATACTTATGCAGCA
>BLSH010488516.1:84632-109704 GCA_018402905.1 Glandirana rugosa | reverse complement strand
CCACCCCATCACAAACTACTTTCATCCTCACCCCCCCCCAGACTGACAGACCCACACTCCCCGAGACACTAACACCCCCTGCACTGAACTCCTGACCCTCCAAACAAACGCAGACCCTGTTCGGCTCCTTGAAATCAAACCCCCTATGCTTCAAATGTCACCCTGGCAATATGCATGTAAACCAGTGGGATCCAGCTCGGCGCTCCGCCCCCCAACCAATCTCTGTAAGACCTGGGGGGAACCTGCAGTGATTAGACACAGGGGGTGGGGCTTATGGCTGCTCCATTCACATACATTGGGCGGGGCTGGTGGCTCTCCAGATGTCTACCGCTCCTCGATGTTCAGTCAGCAGGGGATCGGTGGACGCGTTGTGTGACTATGTGTCCCCTCCTCCTCCTCTCCGTACATTTGGACACTGTCACATGCCCGCCGGTCCAGCACCCTCTGTCCTCCTCCTCTGTCATCACCAACTGAGGATGACATCTTTGCTGGGGCTTGAGAGCAGACACAGGGCACCCGCCTAGGATCGGCCCTGTTCCCTGGGGTGGCAACCTGCAGTTGCAGGCATCATCCCGGTATCGTTTTTTAGAGTCGGTGGTCAGCTCTCTTGTAATAGCAGTCAGAGCGGCTTACTAGCCACTCAATTGCAAATACAAGCAGCGGGAGGGGGCGTCCCCCCCTCCTGCCACCTTTCGTGGCTCTCCTGTCCCACATCACTTCCAGTTTACTCGGGGACCATCGTCATCACTTTTTAAAAAAAGCAAAAGCATTCAAAAACGCCAATCTTGGTGTTTTGAATGCTTTTAAGGGCATAGGAGGGATTTGAAGCCTTATAGACCCCAGATCTCTCCATAAAGAGGACCTGTCACTGCCTATTGCTGTCACAAGGATGTTTACATTTCTTATGACAGCAATAAAAGTGCTAAAAAAAAATTAAATAAAGCAACAGTGTAAAAATAAAATGTAATAAAATAAATGAATAAAAGTGTCCCCGCCCTCCCATGCTCTCACGCAAAGGCGAATGTGCGTGTCGATCTCGCACGCACACAAACAGCAATTGTCCCACACATGTGAGGTATCACCACAAACGTCAGATCATTGGCAGTAATTCTAGCACCAGACCTCCTCTGTAAATCTAAAGTGGTAACCTGTAAAGACTTTTAAAGTGTAGCTTATGGATAGTAACATTTACGTTGTTTGTCACCACGGGTGTTCGCAATTTTAAAGCGACTGGGGTGGGACAAATTTAGATGGGTTGGGGGGCGCCCATTTTTATTCTTCCCTAGGGCAGCACAAAACCAAAATACACCACTTCCTATATCATTATAAATTATACATTGAAATAACATTTTAAACTTTAACACACATTGATGGGATTTACATCAAGCTGACTCCTTTTGCATGTTTGTAAAAACATTGAAAGCCTATACATTACAAATATCCAATCTCCTTAGAGCTGTATAGAAAGATATATAATGTAAGGTACTCTTAGGATGGAAATCATGCAAGAACTTTTAATTATTGGATCATAATTGCGCTTTCCAAATCATTTACCTAATAGGTGTAATTAGCCACGTTGGAGGAAATCCCAACCAAAGTGATATTACTTCATTCCAGACAGCATTGTTTAAATATATAAGAACATATTATAATAAAATGTACGTGTTTTTATGATTGAATATAAACCGTACTTTAAAGTGAGTAAAAAGGTTAAAATGAACAAAAAACAAGCATGTTATAGTTACCTGCTCTGTGTAATGGTTTTGCACAGAGTAGCCCCGATCCTCTACTTTTTTGGGTCCCCCTCTGGCGGACCTGGCTCCTCCCCCCTGCCTCTTGCTATGGGGGCACTCGAGCAGGCTCGCCCCTGAGCCACCTTCTTGTGAATGGACAATGTCCATTTACATACAGAGCTCGGCCCCATCCCCAGCTCTCTCCTCATTGGCTAACTGGCAGTGATTGAGCTGCTGTCTGAGCCAATGAGGAGAGAGAGGCCCAGGAGAGCCACTGTTCTCATGTACATTGCTGGATTGAGTTGGGGCTCAGGTAAGTATAAGGGGGGGCTGGGGGGGAGAGGAACTGTACCCAGAAGGTTTTTTAACTTAAAAATAAAATATGCATGAAGGTAAAAATAAACTTCTGCCTTTAGAACCACTTTAACCACTTCAGCCCCGGAAGGATTTCCCAGGTTAGAACCAGAGCACTTTTTGCTATTCGGCACTGCGTTGCTTTAACTGACAATTGCGCAGTCATGCGACGTTGTACCCAAACATTTGCGTCCTTTTTTTTCCCACAAATAGAGCTTTCTTTTGGTGGTATTTGATCGCCTCTGCGTCATTTCTGATCGCCGCTATAAACAAAAGAAGAGCGACAATTTTGCAATTAAAAAACAGTTTTTCTTACTTTTTGCTAAAATACAAATCCAAAAAAAATATATAAAAAAAACTTTTTTTTTCATCGGTTTTGGCCGATTTATATTCTTCCTCATATTTTTGGTAAAAAAAAAATCGGCATTTATTGATTGGTTTTCTCAAAAGTGGCCACGTTTACGGATGATAATTCATTTCTGGGGTTTATATTTATTTTTTTTATTTATTACTAGTAATGGTGGCGATCTGCGATTTTTAGCGGTACTGCGATATTACAGCGGACATGTCGAACCATTTTGACACTTTTTTGACACCAATGACATTTATGCAGCGATCAGACATTTAAATGTCCACTGATTACTGTATAAATGTCATTGGCATTGAAGGAGTTAACCTGCAGGGGGAGATCTAGGGATTAACTGTGTTCCCTGGGTGTGTTCTAACTGTGGGGGGACTGGGCTACCATGGGCATAAGAGATCTAACTGATTCCAGTGACAGGGATCAGTAGATCTCCTATGCCCCCACTAACAGAGCGGGCAACCGTCGTGTTTACAACGGCGGTTCCCCGTTCTTTGGCTGTGGCCGCTCATCAGGAGTACGACGGGCGTGCGCGCCCCCTAGCGGCCACCGCGGTACACGATTCGCGGTACACGTCCACACTGCCGCCGTGAATATACGGTAGGCAGTGTGGAAGTGGTTAAAGCTCAACTCCAGCCATAACTTTTTACTTTGCTTTGCATAAAGCTAGGGAGAGTTAGAGCCTCTATTGGCTTTTATTGCCTTGAGTGTGGAGAGGAAAGCGCCAAAAACAAAACAAAGGTTTTGATTTTATTTAGAACCGTATACTGTAAAAAGCCAACGTATTTTCAGGGTTCATAGAGCACGCCCTCCCTTCATCAGGGTTTGGTGAAGTAGAATGAAGGCTTATACTGGGCTATTATGATTACAAAGGTACTGAAGGAAAATAAAGATAATCATATATGAAGCAATTATATTTTCTTCACTTTTGGATCCCTCATACTTTTTTTCTCATAGGTGCAGGAAATACCCCTTTCCAAGTCACCCCTTGTTTTCGCCCCCACCCACCTACGTGCACCATTCCTTGGTTCCACCCCCTACCCACCTCCCAGGACCACCCCTTTTAGAGAATACAGAAGCATTTGTATGAAACTTGATCCAACCAGCAACAATGAACCACCCAAAACAAAATACCCCCCTCCACATGAACAATAGACTCCCTGCAGCAACAACAGATCTCCCCGTAATCAGCATCAATAGACCACCTACAACAAAGTACCACCCCTCCCTCTGCAACTATAGACCCCAGGCAGCATCAACAGATCATTCAGCAGCCAACAACAAAAGACCCCTCCCTCAACAGTAGATCCCTCGCAGCAACAACTGACCCCCCAGCATCAATAGATCCCTTTCCAGCAACAGCAGACCTCCCCAGCAACAACAGAACCCCCCCTGCTAAAAATAGATCCCCTCCACTGACATGACGTTCCCGCTGAAAAAAAGTCCTGCTCATAATCATTATAGTCCACTATAAGTGTCATTCTGCTTACCAGGCCCTGATGAAGGGGGCCTTGAGCCCCTGAAATGAGTTGGATTTTTATGCAAAGCTAATACTACCCACTGATGGGAGAGCTCTGGCTCTGACCCAGCAGGGGACATATCAGACTTCTGCAAAGAGACCACTACTGCTACACAGATCAATCAACCCATCCTGCAGCTTGCTGCCAGTGGAAAGGCTTTTATGCTCAGGCTGTGGTTGCTTTATAAGAAAAAGTGACTTAAATAGTGTGAGGAGGCATTAGAACCTCTGCCAGGTGCCTTCGCCTCCATTAGGGAGATCGACCCAGGGGCGGATTTATAAGGGGGCAAAAGGGACAATTGCCCTGGGCCCCCCTGACAGAAGGGCCCCCCCCCTCTATACAACAATTATATAAACAAATATAAAAACAAATTTTATATAAAATTAAAAAAATAATAATAATAATAAAATTTAAAATGTATAATAAAAAACATATTTTCTTTTATTGAATTAAAATAAATATTATTCCCAATTAAATCTTGGGAAGCAATATTTTGCTGGCCATCATCTGTAAAACTCTGGATTGGCATGTTGTATCATTTTTAAAAAATGAATTTTGGCTGCTCAAGTAAACCACACATAGAGCACTATGACTGTGTGTGTGGGCATTTGTGACCTTTAGAATGATGTTGCGTCATGCATTTTAAAAATGTGTGACTGTCATTAAGAATGTAAACTAACTGTATCTATAAGGGGCCCCCCAAACCTGAAGTGCCCCTAGCCCCCCAAGGTCTAATTCTGGCCCTGAATTCACCCTCTCTATTTGTTACAGAGTTAGTTAGGTTGAGGCTCCGTTCACACTTCTGCAACTTGTCATGTGACTTTGCTCGGTGTGACATCATCTTTTATATTTTACAAAAAAAATTGGGTTTTGTATTGTGTTTTGCTGCATTAAAATTTAGAAACATGTATTTTTTTTTCTCAAAAATTGTGTTTGAAAAACCGCTGCGCAAATACCATGTGACTTAAAAAAATGCAACCCCCACCAATTTATTCTCTAGGTCATCTGCTTTAAAAAAAAAAAACTATATCATGTTTGGGGGTTCTAAGTAAAAAAAAATGATTTTCACATGTAAACAAAAAGTGGCAGAAAAGTAGTTAACATACATTAAAGGCTCATACACACTATAAGAAAAGCGGGCGAACATTTTTGTCTAGATAATTTTCGTACGATTTTCGTATAGTGTGTACATAACTTTCGACAGCCGATTCCGAATTTTCGTACGAAAATTCTCGGATGGACAAACTCCAAAATTTTTCTGGGAACAGAACGACCGATTTTTGTTTAACCACTTCCTTACTGGGCACTTAAACCCCCCTCCTGCCTGAACCAATTTTCAGTTTTCAGCGCTGTCGCTCTTTGAATGACAATTGCGCGGTCGTGCGACGTTGTACCCAAATAAAATTTGCGTCCTTTTTTCCCCACAAATAGAGCTTTCTTTTGGTGGTATTTTATCACCTCTGCGTCATTTCTGATCACCGCTATAAACAAAAAAAGAGCGTCAATTTTGAAAAAAAACTATATTTTTTACTTTTTGCTATAATAAATATCCAAAAATAAAAAATAAAAAAACAAATTTATTCATCAGTTTTGGCCGATATTTATTCTTCTACATATTTTTGGTAAAGAAAATCGCAATCAGCGTTTATTGATTGGGTTGCGCAAAAGTTATAGCGCCTACAAACTATGGACATTGAGTTATGGCGTTTTTATTTTTTACTGGTAATGGCGGCGATCTGCGATTTTTATCGGTACTGTGATATCGGGGCGGACATGTCGGACGTTTTTGACACTTTTTTGGGACCAATGACATTTATACAGCGATCAGAAATTTAAATGTCCACTGATTACTGTATAAATGTCATTGGCAATGAAGGGGTTAACCAGCAGGGGGCAGTGAAGGGGTTAACAATGTTCCCTGGGTGTGTTCTAACTGTGGGGGGGCGGGGCTGGTCGGGACATGACAGATCTAACTGATCCCAGTGACAGGGATCAGTAGATCTGTTATGTCCCATTCACAGAACGGGGAACCGCCGTGTTTACTTCGGCGGTTCCCCGTTCCTCCTCTCTGAAAGGAGATCGCGGGTCTCCGGCGGACATCGGGTCCGCCCGACCCGCGGGCACGCTCCGGCAGTGTGCGGCGGCACGTGCACGCGCCGCTCGCGCCCGCGGGAGCGCGCCCAGCACGAGCCAAATGGGAGGACGTCTATTGACGTCCTCCCGGCATTTTAGAGCCGCGCTGTAGCCGTCATTCGGCTATGGCGCGGGTGGGAGGTGGTTAATGTGTACCGTTATCATAAGATTTTCGTACAAGAAGAATCAGAAAAGAAAGACTGTGCATGATCAGGCACAATAAACAACAGAAAAAAAAACCTTAGTCGTACGAGAATTTTCGTACGACTTTTCTTTCATCGGTTCCGATTTGCTGTGAAACAACGAGAAAAATCCGACGAACGGTTGCCTGATTTTCTTAAAGTGTGTACCCCACTTAAAGCGGTTGTCTACCCATTAAAAAAAAAAATTAAAGCCTGAAGACAATAGCACCGCTTACTATCTCATTATGAAATACTTACCTTGAAACGAAGATCCGACGGCTGCTCGGTCCACTCTGGGGGAGCGGACTTCTTCTCTCGGATCTTGTTTCTGGGTACGCGGTTCCGGCGCTGTGGCCGGAGCCGCGAGGTGTCACTCCCGCGCATGCGCACGGGACCCGTCTTTCCGGCAAGGTCTGGCCATATTGCCGGGCCTTTGCCGGGACATACACTGCGCATGCGCCGTGACATACACGGCGCATGCGCTGTAACGCCGCAGCATCTTGGAGAGGGAATATCTCCTAAACCGTACAGGTTTAGGGGATATTCATTTTACCTACAGGTAAGCCTTATTATAGGCTTACCTGTGGGTAAAAGTACAAAAATTGGGTAGACAACCGCTTTAAGGGAGTTGTCTGATTTTAGCGTAGCTGCTGTTCTTATTGGATAACATCAGTAATCACTGAACAATTTCACGTTTGGTGGACTTGTTTGTAAAATAGATGATCCCTTTAAACCTCTGTAAATTGCTGCGACCTCTAGGTGTGTGTCCACTGCAGACCCTTGCCTGGGCACAACCAATAGTGAGCTGTGCCCCGCTCTTGCACCCATCGCCCTATGACATTCTGCCAAGCCCTGTAACAGTGACAGCATTTGACACTTATAGTTTTGTTTCTCCTTTTGCTGTTTATTTGTATTTTTGTTCTCTGGCTCTGCATGCCCGTTCACCGCGCTTGTCTTCCTTTGTAAAGCCCCTTATCATGGAACATCTGTGCCGAATACACAAACATCTGTTTCAACAAATTATTTCCTGGTTTTGAGTCATTTGTACAGTTCTTCAATCACATTAGGCCAAGATGTTCCTTAGTTCAACAGAAGAAAAAAAAAAAGTTTTCGTTTTAATTAGGCTCAGTTACAACGGTCTTGGTGTAATTTGAACCGTAAATGCGTATATGAAGATTTTGTGGGCAAGCCACTGCCGTCCCCATCTTTCTTTCATGTGGGGGGGATGCCTGGTAAAGGCAAGGCGAGACACCTAATGTGGACCAAGCATTGGATCTAATTTGTCATCTTAAACCTGAACTCCAGGCACAAAAACTTCCATTTAAATATATCAATCAATAGCAGTGGCGGCTGCTGCTCCATTTTTTTTTACATCCACCACCCCACCCCCTGCTCCCTCCCTTTTTTAAGCCAATTAGAGGCTCAGGCTCTAATCATGTGCTTCTAAAAAAAACCCACTGGAATCCATGCTTCCAGCGCTCTGCATGTAGATTAGGGGCCGGGCACATGGATAGGGGGGACAGGCTGCCCCTGCTCTATAGACACACACACACATATATATATAGACTGACTTTGTGTTTACCAAATGCCTTTGCAAATCCATATGGTAACTTGTAAAAGTAGCAGTGACATCATCGCTGTGCTGTACATAGCCTGTGCAGAGGACAGAGATGTGGGAGGGGCCCAGCAGCTCCACCCACACAGGCTGCCTGCAGAAAACTGCAGGAGGGGGCGGAGACAAGACCAGGCACTCTGCACAAGGAGAGAGAGCAGCAGTGAGTGGTCTTTATTACAGGAAGCTCCTACACAGAGGGAAAGTCTCACAATAAACTAGTGCACAAATCTGGAATAAATACACAAAATACACCAATATTCAAGGAAAAATACACATGACTCTTGTATTTAGATAATATTTGTTTATCCTGGAGTTCAACTTTAAAGTGTATGTAAACCCTATCAATAAACTGCCCTACATTAAAAGTGTTTTGTTATGCACTATATTGTCAAAAGTATTGTGATGCCTGCCTTTACAGACAGTCGACAGCACCAGCTTCCCATCCACACTTTTAGCATGGATGGAGGAATCTGTTACTGTAGATTTATTTTGTTCAACCCACATGTGTGCTGTTTCCTGTGGTCCAGGAGCACCCTTTGCAGCTATAACAGCTTCAACTCTTCTGGGCTGTCCACAAGGTTTAGGAGTGTCTATGGGAATGTTTGACCATTCTTCCAGAAGCACATTTGTGAGGTCAGGCACTGATGTTGGATGAGAAGGCCTGGCTCGCAGTCTCTGCTCTAATTCATCCCAAAGGTGTTCTATTGGGTTGAGGTCAGGACTCTGTGCAGGCCAGTCAAGTTCCTCCACCCCAAACTCGCTCATCCATGTCTTTATGGACCTTGCTTTGTGCAGTGGTGGGCAGTCATTGTCCAAAATGTCTTGGTATGCTGACACCTTAAGAGTTCCCTTCACTGGAACTAAGGGGCCAAGCCCAACCCCTGAAAAAACAACCCCACACCATAATCCCCCCTCCACCAAATGATCTGGACTAATCAGTGAGCCAATCACGCAAGCAGGAAATGACATCACTGTCATTCACCATTCACACAGCTTGATGCAGCATTCCCGAGGCACTGTTCTTACACTTCTACCCAAAGCAATATCAGGACGGATCAGAACAGTTGTGATTGTCCAGCATGGTCATGTGCTGGCACTAACCAATCGGAACTGCTCTGATCTGTCCTAGTGTAATTATGGAAAGAAGAGGAAAAACAGTGTGGTTCACAAAGCCCATGGATCGCTGCACCGAGTTGCGTGGACAGTAAAACTGCAACACCTACGGAGGTAGGAAGTGGTGCCTTTTTTACATTTTCACCTGGCAATGCTGCGAATGACACACGTTCTGTCCCTCTACATGTACAATGACTTCTCCGCTGTATCTATGGAAGCAGCCATGGATGTTACAGGCTGGACTTTAAAATGTCTGCCTTTGCTGATCTCCATAACATGGGAAATTGATAGGACTACTAGTTTACAAAATAAAGATAAGGAAGCCAGTGCTTTTTTTCAGCCTACTGGAAGTAGCAAGGGCATTGCATTTCTGGCAGTATCAACAGGTCTTTCCTGTACTTGTTCAAAATGTTTATACCCCGAGAAAAAGAAAACAAATGCAGTCACCTCTTCTAAGAACTGGCAAGCTGCACTATATTACATTTTTGTTTTTAGGTTTAAATACACTGTCAATACAGTGCCTTGAAAAAGTATTCATACCCCCTTGAAATTTTCCACATTTTGTCATGTTACAACTAAAATGTAAATTTATTTTATTGTTATTTTATGTGATAGACCAACACAAAGTGGCACATAATTGTGAAGTGGAAGGGAAATGATAAATGATTTTTAAAATTCTTTACAAATAAATATCTGAAAAGTGTGGGGTGCATTTGTATTCTGCCGCCTTTACTCTGATGCCCCTAACTAACATCCAGTGGAACCAATTGCCTTCAGAAGTCACCTAATTAGTAAATAGAGTCCACCTGTGTGTAATTTAATCTCAGTATAAATACAGCTGTTCTGTGAAACTCTCAGAGGTTTGTTAGAGAACCTTAGCAAACAAACAGCATCATGAAGGCCAAGGAACACACCAGACAGGTCAGGGATAATGTTGTGGAGACGTTTAAAGCAGGGTTAGGTTATAAAAAATGATCCCATTGAACATCTCACGGAGCTCTGTTCAATTCATCACCTGAAAATGGAAAGAGTATGGCATAACTGCAAACCTACCAAGACATGGCTGTCCACCTAAACTGACCGGCCGGGCAAGGAGAGCATTAATCAGAGAAGCAGCCAAGAGCCCCATGGTAACTCTGGAGGAGCTGCAGAGATCCACAGCTCAGGTGGGAGAATCTGTCCACAGGACAACTATTAGTCGTGCTCTCCACAAATCTGGCCTTTATAGAAGAGTGGCAAGAAGAAAGTCATTGTTGAAAGAAAGCCATAGAAGTCCTGTTTGCAGTCTGTGAGAAGCCATGTGGGGGACACAGCAAATACGTGGAAGAAGATGCTCTGGTCAGATGAGACCAAAATTGAATTTTTTGGCCTAAAAGCAAAACGCTATGTGTGGCGGAAAACTAACACTGCACATCACCCTGAACACACCATCCCCACTGTGAAACATGGTGGTGGCAGCATCATGTTGTGGGGATGCTTTTCTTCAGCAGGGACAGGGAAGCTGGTCAGAGATGATGGGGAGATGGATGGAGCCAAATACAGGGCCATCTTAGAAGAAAACCTGTTAGAGTCTGCAAAAGACTTGAGACTGGGGTGGAGGTTCACCTTCCAGCAGGACAACAACCCTAAACATACAGCCAGAGCTACAATGGAATGGTTTAGATCAAAGCATATTCATGTGTTAGAATGGCCCAGTCACAGTCCAGGCCTAAATCCAATTGAGAATCTGTGGCAAGACTTGAAAATTGCTGCTCACAGACACCCTCCATCCAATCTGACAGAGCTTGCGTGATTTTGCGTAGAAGAATGAGCAAAAATGTCCTCTCTAGATGTGCAAAGCTGGTAGAGACCTCCCCAAAAAACATGCAGCTGTAATTGCAGAGAAAGGCGGTTCTACAAAGTATTGACTAAGGGGGGCGCTATACAAATCTACCCCACACTTTTCACATATTTATTTGTTAAAACATTGAAAACCATTTATCATTTTCTTTCCACTTCACAATTATGTGCCACTTTGTGTTGGTCAATCACATAAAATCCCAATAAAATACATTTACGTTTTTGGGGTATAAATACTTTTTCAAGGCATTGTGACAGATATTACAAAGCACTTTCAGTATTATATTTAACAGACCAAAATGGAGCAAATAAGAGAAGTTCATTATTAGGGTTTATATATACTTTAAGTCTTGTAAATAGGCGATTTCTCTATTAAAATTCACTAAACCTGGATATAGCCAGTAGGTGTCGGGCGGATGTATTGTAGAGTTTTTATATTATTTTAGGCTACTTTTCAATGATGAGTTTCTCAGCCAACACACAAGAGGTTAAAGACCCAGATTCACATGAAGGAAACCACTGCAAAATGTTGCTGTTTAGTAAAAATGAGACAGATGGAAGCGATTACCTTTGTCAACAATAATTTAATAACTGCCCTTTGTATGAATTCAGCGCAATATCTGTTAGAAAGCATCGGGGACAATGCTTAACCGCAATTTGTTCTTCTTAAAGAGACATTTATTTGTAGTAAACGGGTTGTTTTGTGCTTTGAAATGCAGACTGGCTCCATGCAACATACATATCATGCAAACAAAACAAAAAAAAAATCTCTATAGCCTTAGGGGAAGCTGAACTTCAGCTGGTGTTGTCACAGCAAAGTTAAAGAGACTGATCTATGGTGTGCGATAGGTCTGGCCAGAAAGTGCTTAAAGCCCAACTCCAGACTATTTTTATATGGTCCCCCAGGAAGTGTTAAAAAAATCAGCTCAGGTTGCAATACTCACCTTCAGTCTGGAGCTGTCTTCCGCAGTACCTCTTCTCCACCGTTAGATATCCTCAGTATCCCTCAACCCTGAATACTATGGACTAGGGTAGAGCTCAGCTGTGTTCAAACATGAGTCTGAACCCACCTGAGCTATCCTGATTGAAAACGGACAGCCAATCATAGGCGGGAGAGGCATTCCCCACCCTGTAGCTGCAGGTATGCAAGGGGCGTGTATATATGTGGCTGTAGGGCGGAGAATGCCTCCGGCACCTATGATTGGTTGTCTGCATTGACAGCATGATAGTTCAGGCGGGTTCTGATGCAAGCTCATCCCTGCTGAGGATATAATGTTATGGGCCCACTACGGCGCCCTGCACTCACAATGCACTGGTGTAGGGAGTGGTTCTCATATTGTCTCATTAGCAATATTTTCTACATCAGTGGCCCCTGGTTAGCATCAATAGTTTAATAATACCAGTTGGGGCCAAAGTGTGTGTATGGGGGGGGGAGTGTTGCTCTGCGTGGGGAGAGAATGGAGCCCACAGTTGGGCTTTTAAGCATAATGGCTCTTTTAGGCTACGTTCACACAGGGGCTATCTGACTTTGGCGTGACTTTGCTAGGTGACTTAAAATGCGACTTCAACGCGACTTTGGGCGACTTGCAACATGACTCTATGCCAGGCAACCCTGCCTGTGGCCAATCAGAGAAAGGAGGGAGGGGGTTGCCTGGGTAATTTGGGGGAGTAACTGTGTAAATTCTTTTATTTTTCCTGTAAGTCGCTTCAATATAGATGGTGGATCCGACTTGGGGGCGATTTCCATTGAATTCTATGGGCAGAAGTCGGATAGAAATCGCCTTGAAGTAGTACAGGAACCTTTTCTGAAGTCGGAGCGACTTCAATAGTGTACATTAAGACAGTTCTCATTCACTTCAATGGGATTTAAGATGTCAAGCGACTTGAGGCGACACAAGACGGAGCGAAAGTCGTCCCTGTGTGAACCGAGCTTGGTTTAATTACCAATCAAAATTCAGACGAAATTTACGTGGTTCAGAGACTCAGATGTTTCGGAATCTCCAAATCACAATGGTAATGAGTTTCAATTAATCTGGAATATATTATAACGAAAACAACAAATTGATATTCATTCGGATGACATGATGCGATAGCTTGGGCCTTTTGGTAATGTGTGAAGCATCCAAAATAACGTAACAACATAACAAATGATCCATATTGATTCGGATCCATTTGTTTTTATTCCAGTGGGTGCAGAGTGAATATCCTAATAAGATTCTTTTTCTATTGGGATTGAACTTGAGAGACCAGTTGTTTAATTGGTATGTGCGTGGCCCAACAAACTAAGTCAGTTGGGAATGGGGAAATGAATTCAACTTAATAACATAACAAATGGATACATAATCATTTGGATTCATTTTTTTTTTTATTCGGATGAGAAAGGCGCGATAGTCTTTGACTCTCGAATAAACCACTGACTCTTTTTGCATTTTTTTCACATTGTTAAAAGAAATGCACTACAAATGAAACTGAATCATATTGAAATAAATACAGTAAGATATAAAAGTGAAATATTATGATTAATCTCCTATTTATTATTATTAACACGCTAAAACAAATATATCCAATCTTCCGAAATAACAAAAGAATAACAAGCATCTGAAAATACAATTCGATCCGGAACAACAAATATATACTCTCCTGAAATAACGAATCGTTATGATATGAATCATTCTAACATTATGATTATGACAAAACAAAATGATTTACTTAAAGTGGTTGTAAAGGCTCAAGTGCGTTTACCCTCATGCATTCTGTGCAGAGGGTAAAAAAACCTTCTGTGTGCAGCAGCCCCACCAGCCCCCCTAATATTTACCTGAACCTCATCTTGATCCAGCAATGTGCACTAGAGTCTCGTCTCTCCAGGGACTCTCCCTCCTTATTGACTGGTACAGCAGAGGGAGCCATTGGCTCCCCTGCTGTCAGTCACAGCCAATGAGAAGAGAGAGGGACTGCAGAGGCCATGCATGGACACGCAGAGCAGTGGCTCGGGAGCCCCCATAGCAAGCTGCTTGCTCTGGGGGCTCTTGGCAGAGGCGAGGGACCAGGTGCGCTGGCAGGGGACTTGAGAAGAGGAGGATGTTCTGTGCAAAACCACTGCACAGAGCAGGTAAGTGTAGCTCCTTCCTAGGTAGGTACTATAGAGTGTATATAGTTTTTGCTTTCTCTGCTTAACAGGGAGACAGATAGGCAAGTGTATGTGCTGTCTGCTTAACAGAGAGCAGTGTTTGTTCAGTGAGGTCTGCTCAGTGTGCTCCGGTGCAGCTCATGCTGTCTTGATGTTTCACACTGATCCAATAGCTATGGAGCATACTGGACAGTGGGTGGAAACCTAGCAGTTGAGAACATGGATGTCTGTACAGCCCTGGCCAATTAGAAGGGAATGTGCCCCATATGCATGCCGGGTGACTGTATTTATATCTGAGGAGTACATGGGCTCTGGGTCTTCTGGAGAGAGAGGGGTCCAGGTGGGGAGGGGGCTGCTGCCTCTCCCCAGCACAGGTTGCCATGTGGCTTCAGGTGTGTGACCTGAGGGCCTGGAACACTGAGGCTGCAACCCAGGGTTCTAGTGAAAGGTTACTGAGGGAGGATGTCCACGGATCCTGTCTGGTATCATGGAGGAAGGTGACCTGTGTCCAGGGCATTGTGAGCATAGACCCCCTAAAGGGATCCTAGAGATTGTTGTTGCTAAAATGCCCCTCTTGGTCCGAAAAGTCAGCATATTGGGTGTGTGAGCTAAAGGGGACACTGGCTTCCTTCTGCTTCAAAGGGACTTGCTTAATTCTGTACAGCCTGCTGCATAGCGCTACCGACAGTCTGCTACACATTAAGTTGTCCTCGCTTATGAATATATAATTTAGAGTATCCTACAAACTCTCTTCTCCTATCCAAATTCTCCAAATAAAACATAAAATGCCCTAGACTGGTTATTGGCGACAACGAGTGGAAGAGTGTGTGCACCTGGCTGTGTGAAAATACGGTGTAACTGGCTGTGGATTAATCAGTGGGCACAAGCCTTTAATATTACTTTAACCACTTCAGCCCCGGAAGGATTTTCCACTTTAGGACCAGGGCACTTTTTGCGATTTGACACTGCGTCACTTTAACTGACAATTGCACAGTCATGCGACGTTGTACCCAAACGAAATTGACGCCCTTTTATTCCCACAAATAGAGCTTTCTTTTGGTGGTATTTGATCACCTCTGCGTCATTTCTGATCACCGCTATAAACAAAAAAAGAACAACAATTTTGAAAAAAAAAACGATATATATTCTTCCTCATATTTTTGGTAAAAAAAAAATTGCAATCGTTGTATATTGATTGGTTTGCGCAAACGCTGCCGCATTTGCGAACGATGAGAATTCATTTATGGGGTTTTTATTTACTAGTAATGGCGGCAATCTGGGATTTTTAGCGGGACTGCAACATTGCGGCGGACATATCGGCCAATTTTGACACTTTTTTGGAACTATTGGCACTTATACAGCGATCAGTGCTATGAAAATGCACTAATTACTGTATAAATGTTGCTGGCAGGGAAGGGGTTAACACTAGGGGCCCTCTAGGAGTTAACTGTGTTCCCTGGGATGTGTTACTAATTGTGCGGAGGCTGGGCTGAGTGGGGGAGGAGAGTGATTGTGACTCCCATGCACAGGGAACCTACGATCACACTCCTTCCTTCCTGTCAGAACGGAGATCCGTTGTTTACTTACACAGACCTTGGTTCTGTCAATGTCACACATCGAGTCTATCCTACCCACTCCCTGGCTTATGATCCGCGATCTCGCAGCCGCCATCAGGTGACGGCAGTTTGCAATATCGAGCCAAGTTGCCACCGCCAATCCATGGCGGGTGGGCGGCCGGCAACTGGTTAATGAATGAAACCAAAAACTAAACAAATTTTTCTGTCATGCACATCTCTATATCTAGCAATGTGCTACGGTCCATAGAGTTGAAAAAAATGTCCTTTTGTGATATTTTAATCAAGTTAAAAAAAAAACAGCAATGATATAACAGTGTTTATTTAACTCAATGCAGGGCTCCAAGCAACACCCATTGGTGGCCAGGAACAGCATCTTTGCAGAAAAGACTGATGCAAATGCAATCAACTTTTTTCTGGAAACAGCTTTTATTTTCAGTAAGGGTAAACATCATACTGAGTATATTTTTATAGACTGCTGATACGGACTTTAGTGTACCCACCGTGACACCAAGGGCCACAGCTGACTACTAGGCAGGACAATTTATACAACAGCCCTCAGGCAGATGTTTGGAGCAAACAGCAAGCAGTGGAAAATCACCAGGCTAAGAGTCAAACCAGACAAAACGATCCTAAAGCCCCATACACACAGGCCGAATATCGGGCAGTATCAGCCAGATCAATAGAAACCGGCCAACATTCGGGCCGTTTGTACAGCAGCCAGTCTGACATAAGCCGGCCGAACGTCCTTGGTAACCACTTTATCTTCACACTGTATGAACTCTTGTACCGTTATCTTCATACCCCATTGTGCTTAGAAACCAGAACGGTAGCATGTGTGTCGGTTACTTGAATGACAAGCATGCATGCTGTAGCATGCATGACTTCAGACCAGGCAAAGGCAAAGTTTCAAAAGCTTTACATAAATAATTTAACATGATGACATTCACATGTAACAGTTCAACAGAAAGTGCAATCTTTTTCCTAATGTTCCTAGTCCCAACTTAGGCTTGTGGCTGCCCCAGCATACCTGCATAGGAAAGAGTCCATACTTGGCAGAGTCAATGGATGATATTTTCAGGAAAGACTGCAAGTTCCAGTAATCCTCCTACATTGCAGAAGGTTCCTGAAGACAGGCGAGTGGCAGCTTTGCTGGAATCGGGAACAGGAATACACACTACTCTACATCTTGCTGGCTGTCTGTGTCTTTCCTCCCATACAGACTAGGTTTCTGGGCAGAGCTCTCTCCCCTTTTATTTACATCACAGAGAGAGAGAAGCACAGCAAAAAATTAAACAGGTTAACTGTGTCTCTCCTTTACCACTACCTGACTACACGCAGCCACAATGATTTGCGTTCTGAAAAATTTACCACAGTATGTCAAGTTGACAGACAACACAGCCTGTCAAACTTGGCTATGCAAGGCAAAGAGGGCATGCCTCAACTGCCAACTGGTGGTGGTGCAGTAGTCCCAATAAAAAAAAGAAAAAGGCATTCAGAAGGTGGCAGAATCACCCAGTGGCTTCTTGGCTGCACTCCAAAAGTTGGTTCATTGTGGAACGACTTTCCGAGAATGGATACATGTGAACAACATAACCTAAAAAGCGGGGCCATCTTTAAGGGAGGGCAAAAGGGGCATCTGCTCTGGGCCCTGTTATTGTTGTGGGGCCCAAAGCAGCTGCCTTATACTTGCCAACTATCCCAGTTTAACCACTTCCTTACTGGGCACTTAAACCCCCCTCCTGCCCGGACCAATTTTCAGTTTTCAGCGCTATCACTCTTTGAATGACAATTGCGCAGTCGTGCGACGTTGTACCCAAACAAACTTGGCGTCCTTTTTTTCCCACAAATAGAGCTTTCTTTTGGTGGTATTTGATCGCCTCTGCGTTTTTTATTTTTTGCGCTATAAACAAAAAAGAAGCGACAATTTTGAAAGAAGAACAATATTTTTTACTTTTTGCTATAATAAATATCCAAAAATAAAAAAACAAATGTATTCATCAGTTTAGACTGATATATATTCTTCTATATATTTTTGGTAAAAAAAAATCGAAATCGGCATATATTGATTGGGTTGCGCAAAAGTTATAGCATTTACAAACTATGGACATTGGTTTATGGCGTTTTTATTGATTTTTATTTTTTTACTAGTAATGGCGGCAATCTGCGATTTTTATCGGGACTGCGATATTGCGGACATGTCGGACGTTTTTGACACTTTTTTGGGACCAATGACATTTATACAGCGATCAGAAATGTAAATATCCACTGTTTACTGTGTAAATGTCATTGGCAGTGAAGGGGCTAACCTGCAGGGGGCAGTGAAGGGGTTAACTATGTTCCCTGGGTGTGTTCTAACTGTGGGGGGGCGGGGTTGGCAGGGGCATGACAGATCTAACTGATCCCAGTGACCAGTATATCTGTCATGCCCCCCCTCACAGAACGGGGAACTGCCGTGTTTACATCGGCGGTTCCCCGTTCCGGCTCTCTGGAAGGAGATCGCGGGTCTCCGGCGGACATCGGGTCCGCCCGACCCGCGCCCAGCATGAGCCAAATGGGAGAACATCTATAGGCATTTTAGTGCCCCGCTGTAGTCGTCATTCGGCTATGGCGGCAGCGCGAGGTGGTTAACTTCCTTTGTCCCTTGAAGTTTTAGTCCTGTGCTGTCCCCCGATATCTCAGTGTAAAGTGCTGCTACTAATGCTGCCCAGTTCTGCCCTATGGTTTTGTACAGATGACTCACCTGCAGACCCTGTGTTTACATGTAAATAACTGGCATTCATACATAAATAGTGGCGACATTCATATGAAAATAGTGGTGGCCAGCTGCATTCATATGTAATTAAGGGCGGCATTCATATGTGTATCATGCTCCCCTGAGGTCATATCCACCATCACCTATACTGAATGCTGCAGGCAGGAGTAAAGTCTTGCCTGCAACTGTGGTCATTAAGCCTAACATCAGCTTGTTCTGCAAAGCTAAGCAAATTGGTGGGGGGGGGGGGTAGTGTGGTGTGTGCAGAGGTAGGCAGAGAGGGAATTACAGTTTGGGGTGCTCAGGTGAGCAAGGAGGGGATGTATAGAAGTAAGGAAGGTGGGTGCAAAGATGAGCAGAGAAGGCAGGTAGAGTTAAAGGGGGGGGGGTTGGAGTGGAGAGGATGGGGGAGGTTTGGGGTGCAGAGGTTAGCAGGGATTTAGGATGCAAAGGTGTACTGACAGGGTCGATAAAGATGTAGTTCACGTGTAGGGCAGCCCGGTCACTTGAATGGGTTGCTCTATGTGCTAGATATGCTGAAGAAATTCCCTAACCCTTTTTCAAAATCACACGATGCCACAACACATGCCAGCAGGTGTGTGAGGGGGTCATTAACAATTAATGGCACTGCAAATGTGGACGCAGGCTAAATGTCTCAGTTACATTGGTGATCAGTGTAATTCTTCTCATTACATTGGGGCTTGATGTAGAATCCTGTCATTCACACTAGTGGCCAGTGTGAATGTCCCCCTTACATTAGTGGTCAGTGTAAATCTCTCCTTACATTGGAGATTACTGTGAATGCTTCTATTACATTAGTGGTCAGTGTAAACCCCTATTACATTGGTGGCCAGTGTTGAAACTCCTCTTTATATTGATAGTCGGTAAAAAAAATCAGCATTTCCATTGATCACACCCTCCCCTCCCCCAGCACTGCCACTGATCCCAGGAGTTCTAGGATCCCTAGAAGCTTTCTGTCTATTGATAAATCCCCTCACCTCCCCAGTACATGGTGTGCAGGCAGTGAAGAGCTGATGTGCTGTAACCTCTAGCAGCCAATCAATAAATGGTAATGATGTGCAGTAACCTCTAGCAACCAATCAGTGAGCAGTATTGATATACAGTAATCTCTGGCAACCAATCAACAAGCAGAAATCATGTGCTGTAACCTCTAGCAACCAGTAAGCGGTAATGATATGCTGTAACCTCGGTCAACCAATCGCAATCGCTGTCTGATGTGATTTAGTAAACTGATTTTGAGTCTAGCTACTATTTATTGTATATCTCAGAGCAGATGGAGAGTGAAATTGTATAGGGGGGGGGCAAGAAAATGTTTGCCCAGGGTCCAATCAATATTAAAGACGGCTAGTGTTGCCACCTGTCCAGGATTCACCCGGACAGTTCGGGTTTAAAATCATGCGTCCGAGTTTCAGACTGCCTGAAACCCGAACACATTAGTCAGGCTGGACTGGACTGAACTCTGTTACACTCTCTTTCACACTGTCCAAAGCCAGCACTAACAATTCCCCCACCCCCTGCTCCCCCGCCCCCGTATCTGCCAACACTCCAATCCCCAGCGCAGTGCCTCAGAAAAGAAAAGTGGGGGCCAGAAATCTGAAGTCCAGCAGCTTCAGATACATCTGGATGAGAGGTGCTGACAGCCAAGGGGTGAGTGAGCTCAACATCCATCCCTGTCTGTGACTGAAGTCTCCCCCTTCCCTCTCCTGCCTCTGAGTGAGTACACTAAGGTAAATCAGGGTTCTCAGAGCACCCCTTATATCAAAGTTCCCCTTTACACCATACCTTATATTACATTATACCTTGTTTTCTTGCATCCCCTTTACACCAGAGGCCACAGTGTTCCCCTTCACATCAGAGTCCTCTCCGCACATCAGAGTTCTCAGTGTTCCCCCTTAAATTAGGGTTTCCAGAGTTCTGCAGAGCCCCCTCTTACAGTGAAAGTGAACTCTGCAGATTCAGATGTAAAAGGGGAACCCTGTGGACTCTGATGTAAGGGGGGACTCTTGTTATTAACTTCATATGATTAGAAATGATCTTTAATAGCAAAATATGTGTAGTTTATACTATATAACAAAAAATTGCTGCGCACCGCTAAAGTGTTCGGTTTTGACTTGATGAAAAGGTGGCAACCTTAAAGACGGCCCTGCTAAAAAGTACCAAATTTATCATATCAGGTGCAACAAGTTTTAGTGCCAAACGTCAAAAGAGATCTTTTCGTAGAGCACTCGTAGAAACTGCTGTGCCCCCGAGAAATGTGCCTTGCCTTGTGTGGCCCAAGTCTAACTGCACATCCCAATGTTGACATGTTAGTGCTTGCTCAGCTACAATTCTCAAAAGCAAATGAAACTTTTAGCAAGTCACACAGAAGTTTTGCTTGGATCGAAGTGTTTACAGAATGTGGTACAAATGATATAGTCTGTGACTTGCTATGGCGTTTGTTCTAGGCCATCATTTTAACTGAAACCATTTGTTTGTGTGTTTCTCATTACTACCCATAAGCTGCAAGGGACAGATATTAACTTTTATTTAATGCTCACTCTTTAAGATATTTATAATTAAGCATCCGCTCTGCATCAAGTATGGATATTTCATATGCAGATTTTAGAGCTCACATCTGTTTGTCAGGAAGAGTCAAACATGAAACATTTCTATTTAATGAGCAGCTCCAGGCCGCAATCAGTGATCCAGGCAGTGGACTGCTGATACTATCCAGGAAACACTGAGACTGTGATGAATTCAGAAAGACTGTTAAATTTATTAAATTAATTTTAGCTTTGGTGCTGTAAGGGCCTCATCATTGGCTCTGCATGGGAATACAGCTTCATGTCAAAGGACTCTATGCTGTGCATCCTTCCTGTCTTTTATAGGGCAAGTAGGGATGAGGTTTGGGTTTGGCTCACTGCATGCAGTGTTGCATGTCCAGCGTTCATGGACCAGCCAAACTATTTTAGGCATTTATTCATTCGGAAGGACTTCATTTCCCACGGGCTATGCTGCATCGAAGGCTCTTGGGAAGAACAGTGCTTCATGGGAAAGTTATTTAACAAAAAGAAGGGGCTTGTTGCGTTGATCGATCAGCAAGGACTCTGTGCGCCCTTACAGCAGGATTGCGGCCTACTCGCTTCCACCCAGCGGGCTGCATTGTCACAGTGTTCCAGCGAGCTGCTTGCTACAGTGTTCCAGCGGATGATCTGCAAAACTAGCCCTACCACCAACTGCATTTGTTCCAGATCCAGTGGACAGTGGTGGCGATCGATCAGGGAGAGCTGCAGAGAGGAGCGCAGTAGAAGCCAATCCAGGAGCATAGAGCCGGAGTGCACCATCAACCCCAGATTCACCATCATTACCATCATCTGAGCAGCAGGACCGTTCATCTGCAGTCGTTTGCTTGTTTGGGTGAGCAGGCCTAAGCCTATCTATAAGAGTACTGATCTGTTTAAAGCATACCTCACAAAGAAAGTTAGTAGTCACATGTGCATTACTATCAGAATAAGGAAACTGGATTATAATCACATAATGGCACTGGATTGCTGTTAGTTGAAAGTTTATAATAAAGTCAGTGATCGCTGTGAAGGTTTCTATCCATTGCAGTTAAGTTATCTATTTCGCTTTTGTGCCATAATCAAATGATTTGTATATACAGCAACTCTTTAAATATCTAACAGTGAAACAACGAGCCGGCAGAAGAAAATGTACTGAACTTTAATTGAAGACTTGCTACAATCACAGCTACTTCACCCCCACCTTGCAGGACTCAGGGTCATTGCATTTTGCCCTATTGAATTCTCCTGAGAACTCTTATAACTAGTGCAGGAAGAATTGCATAAGCCAAGTGCATTGTTCATAGAGGTTATACCAATTCGGTTGTATTTTTTGCATGGTACTGATTTATCTGCATTCCATTGAGTGTTATCAATTTACCTACAGTTCGCTGATTCACCTTGGTTGACCTAAAACCGTATCTCTTATTGATCCACGTTGGTTAATTCCCCTTTGCAACACTTACAAGTGAACATTCAGGTATCCTGATTAAACTCAATATGAGGAGACTTCATAACTGAAGTGTTAATAGAGGAGGAGGAATAGAGGAGAGTTGTGACACACATTTGGTTCTTTGTGTCTTTCTTTGTGTCTCTCTTGTATTCGTTAAGGAGGCAAAGCCTAGTTTATGAGTGTGTTCAATTGAGAAAGTTAACTGTATGAGTGAATCCAGAGTGTCAGGGGTGGTGGAGGACTGTCAGAATCCAGGAGATCAAGGGGGACTAGAATTATCAAGCGACCCTCAAGGGAGCAGTGCTACACTAAGATGCATTCGGCTTCCAGCATCTTAACAACCATTATCTCACTACCTGTCCTTCATCTATACCAGACTCTTATCTTACATGTGGATCTGAAATAGATGTTAAAGTGGTAGCAAAGTAAGTTTTTGAAGTTGTAAGTCTATAATAAGGCTTACCTGTAGATACCTGTAGGTACTTGCATTGTTTAGGAGATATTTAATTCCAGAGGAAAGAATGGACTTGTAAGGCTGCATTCACACAGGGGCGATCCGACTTCAGGCACGACTTTGCTAGGCAACTTGCAGGCTACTTGCAGGCTACTTGCAGGCTACTTGCAGGCAACTTGCAGGCAACTTCAAGCTTGACTATGCCAGGCGACTTTGCCTGTGGCCAATCAGAGCAGGGAGGGAGGTGGTTGCCCTGGATAAATTCTTTTCTTTTAGTCGCTTCCATGTAGATGGGGGATCCGACTTGGAGGCGACTTCTATTGAATCCTATGGGCACAAGTCGGATAGAAGTCGCCTAGAAGTAGTACAGGAACCTTTTCAGAAGTCGCCTTGAAGTCGGAGCGACTTCAGTCGCGTATATTAAGACGGCTCCCATTCATTTCAATGGGATTTCAGATGTCAAGCGACTTGGGGCGACTTGAGGCAACTCAAGTCAGATCGCAAGTCGCCCCTGTGTGAATGGGCACTTAATCATGAAATCAAAACAAAAATGTTAAATACAAACAAATATAAGTTGCATCTCTACTGTGTGATATAGGCACAGTCAAAACACAATCAAAAACGTAAAGTGAAACGCTAGAAGTTGCAGAGGGGTTAATCCTTTGCCTTGTTTAAAAGGCTGTTTGATCCTGTCTTCTCTGATCCTCCCGTTCTTCCACAGTCCCCAATCCGTCTCCTGATAAAACAGAGCCTTTTTGAGTCACTCTGCACATGCTCATTTTGGTGTGTATCGCTAGAGAGATTTTCTTTTCTTGGGAGGGTGGATATGATCAACACAGGGCCAATCAGCATTGTCCAGACAGAGGGTCAGGGATCCTGCAGCCTCATAGAACAGTCAGAGGAGAATGAAAACTCCTCCTACAAGCTCTAACCAGACACTTATAGAAGTCACAAGACTGCTATATACTGCTGATGAGAAAAGGTATTTAGCAGTTTATATTTACTAAAACAATGCATTTTCATGTTCTGTGTATTGTGGGAGAGCAGATATAGTGAGTGCAGGGTCCTGGGTTTAGTAACACTTTAAGGTTATCATTAGTAGGAATCCTAACACTCGACGTGTTTCATAAAGCAGCATTCACTTCTTCAGGAGACAAACATATTTTATAGGATATCCACGAGATAAACAACAATGTAAAGGTATATATTATCCTTCTCCAGCAATGACAATGGAGAGCAATGGAAGAACACCAAAGGAGGCGTCTTGTACGGGAGCAAGTCACCAGCTCTCTGCTCAAGTAGCTGTGAGAACCAAGCGATCGGCAGTGTTTGTCTTAGAGCCAGTGGGGGACAGATGCATCATTGGAACAATGCTGCATTCACCTAGGTAAGAATGAGTACCGAAAAACAAAAAAAAAAAATCCTATCAGATTAGAACAGGGAGGAAAAGCAATATGAGCCAATCAGATTGTTGCCCTGCATGGTGCTGTCTAACTTTGGATTATTGCTGACAAAGAAGAGAGAAGAACTGACTATACAGGGTGATAACTTCATCAGTATTGTCACTCTCGCTTGTCATCCAATCTACAGGCTGGGAGGGTTTTAGTGACAAAACTTAATTACAGTGGAGAAAGGCAAGGTCACTGACCTAGTTGATGGCAGAGGTGCCCGGGTCACAAGGTTGTCCCAACAGAATTACAATATCTTTTAGCTGAGACAGCTCATCCACATGTATTCTAAATGGATCTTTAGCTATGTGAGTAAAGTTAAAGGTTAGTAAAGATTTACTTTTTTCCTGGAGTTCCTTCTTAACAAATGACACATCCTGTTTGATGTTTGGACTGCTCCTGAACATTTGTCTAAGTTTATTAGGAAAGGTTATTACTGGCCAAGCTGCAGTACAGCATAGTGACTAAAGCCTGTACCTCTGCTGTGCTTTACATGGGGTGTCATAAATAAGTCTTAGAGTTAAAGACCCAAGGAGAATTGGGAAACAAGTTTAGTAGTAACCTTGTGTAATCTGCTTATGTTCCTAATTATAAAATTACACGGTGAAGAGAACATAGAAAGCCACATCCATACCCTGACAAATATGTACCCATATTATCTAGAAGATTTCAAAGATTTTCCCCCAATTTACATAAAACAATGTTCTCCAAACTGTGGGACAGGGGCCAAATGTGGCCTTTTGCTTATCTTTACCTTGGGGCATTATTCCTCTCACTGATGCAAGGACATTGGCGGCTGGTATTTTTTTCTGGGGGGGGGGGGAGCGGCACTACCACCCCCCCCCCCCGA
>BLSH010488516.1:39106-54250 GCA_018402905.1 Glandirana rugosa | reverse complement strand
CCACCCCCCTGCACAAAGAGGCTTCCCACACCATTGTTTGGAGCACGAATCGTTTTATGAACTTTGGAGCACAAGTCACTCATTTGTCACTTTTACCACTCTATTATAAAGGACTATATTTGATTTTCCACTTGATATTTATTTTTATTTTTATTCACTATCTTGCTACAATTTATTTATCTTATCACAATATCACAGACATTCAGATTTTATTGAATTTTGCATTTACTTCTTTTTATCTCGGTATTATTATATATATTATATCCTTGTTTTATTATCATGAGTATGTATACACCTGTCTAGTATCGCCCAGGCAAAATCAGCAAGGTGCATTGTACACTTCGTTTTTTACCTATTTAACTACTAACAGTGAAATAGTGTGGCAATACATCCTAGAACCACTAGGGGCAAGGTTCTTTTACTTACACACTGGTATAGGCTGCGCAGTACCATCCTCATCCTTAGATAATCAAAGAAAATTTAATTAAAAGAGGTCTAGTCCAAGGGAGTAAAAGCAAGAGACCCGTGCACCAAGGAAGGTGATAGGGATATAAGACACCAACTGTGTGAGTTTTAGCTGTAAGGATAGGCTATGAAGCTAAGTGGACACAGATATTGCAACAAGATAAAAGTACTGTGAACCAAGGTGAAGCTGAAGGGGTAAGAAAAAAACACCAGCAGTGAGGATGAACAAGATCAAAGTTACAACAGTGCCAGTGAGACTTACAGCATGTGAGGTACAATGTGCTTGCAGCAGGACCAACCGAACACACCAACACCATGCGGACTGCCATGAAGGGGAGACACCTGGAGCAGAGCAGATGTGCCGCTCATATAAGCATCCAGGTCAAACCCCATTGGTCAGCCTAGATTGGCAAACACGCCCCAGAACGTCAGCAACACAAGGAAGCATGGTGCCGATGCTCAGAGGAAAGGAGCCGCCCATACCCTCACAACAGCCACCTGGTGAACAACGAGGGAATGGGAGGGACACCTGTGAGCATCGCAGCTCCCAGATTAATCAGGCAGCAGCCAAACCAAACCTCCACAGCACACAGCATGACCGAACTAGCATGGAAGTGTCAAACCATGTAGCAATGGTGGATTGTGAAATATATATATATATATATATATAATTCTTGGTATGCCCTGGCTACAGGCCCACAATCCACACATCAATTGGGCCACAGGGGAAATCAAGTTTCCTTCTTCCTACTGCCACCAGCACTGTTTACAGGAAACTTCATGTGAACCTCCTTCCCTGCTATGCCTGGACTCCGATTCTGAAATGTGTTCATCCATTCCGGCAGTATATCATAATTTCCTGGATGTCTTCAGTAAAAAGGGAGGAGAAACTCTCCCTCCACACAGACCCTATGATTGCCCGATTGAGCTCCTTCCTGGAGCCGAAGTCCCTTTTGCAAGAATCTTCCCCCTAACCGAACTTGAACTGGGCATCTTGAAGGAATACATTGATGATAATCTAAAGAAGGGGTTCATTCGCCCATCCACTTCCCCGGCAGGAGCAGGCATTTTCTCTGTAGAAAAAAGGATCACATTCTACACTCTACCTCCCCGCGTAGATTATCGTGAGCTTAAAAAGATTACGGTCAAGAATCGCTACCCCCTTCCCTTGGTGCGCAAATTATTTCAGAGCAGCAACCATATTCAAAAAGCTTTGACCTTCGAGAGGGCTACAATCTGGTCCGTATTTGGGGGGGGAGACGAATGGAAGGCAACCTTTCGCACTCGATTTGGGCATTTTGAATATTTAGTGATACCTTTTGGGCTATGTGATGCCCCTGCCACTTTCCAGCATTTTGTCAACGATATTTTCAGAGACTATTTAGATCTCTTCAGCATAGTGTATCTGGACGATATTCTGGTCTTCTCTTCATCCCTGGACAATCATCGTAGACATGCCAGAAGTGTGCTTGGTTGGCATGGCCTATACATCAAGCCTGAGAAATGCGAGTTTGATCGCCAAAGCATTCAATTCCTGGGATTGATTATTTATGTTGAGGGTATCAAGATGGATCAAAAGGTCACTGCTATTCTGGACTGGCCAATTCCTACAGATAAGAAATGCTTTGTAGGGTTCGCTAATTTCTAGCAGAAATTAATCAGGGGGTTTTCAGCTATCATCTCCCCATCATGCAGTTAGCCAAACAAGGCATCCAGTTTCACTGATCCCCTGAAGCGCAGGTAGCGTTTGAGTCGCTTAAGAAACTGTTTACTTCTGCATCTGTTCTAAAGCATCCTGATCAAGCCCTACCTTACGTTTTGGAAGTGGACACATCTGAAAAGCAGTTGGGGCAGTTCTTTCTCAAAGCCAAGGGTCCAAGGCTCTGTTACACCCAGTTGCATTCTTCTCCCCTTAAATTGTCGGTGGCAGAAAGAAATTGTGATGTTGGAGATCGCAAACTTTTGGCAATCTAGATGGCATTAGAGAATTGGCGTTATCTCTTGGAAGGAGCAACACTTCCTATCTTTATTTATACAGACCATAAGTATCTGGAATACTTGAGAGTTGCAAAGAGGTTAAAGCCACGTCAAGCCACAAGGGCACTATACTTTTCCAGATATTCCTTCCATATTACTTACAGGCCTAGGTCAAAAAACACGAAACCTGATGTGCTCTCCCACTTTAATGAATCTGGAGAATCTATACTTCCTGATACTATCCTGTCCTCAGGAAGTTTTCTTTTGCTACAGGAGGATTTGTTGTCACAAATCAGACAAGCCTCTATGGGGATTTCCTTTCCTCCGGAAATAACCTTGCAGGCGAAGGATGGTCTACTATGGCACAATGACAAGATCTTTGTACCGGAAAACCTATGAGTTTCTATCCCGGGGTTCTGTCATGACCACATGTTAGCATGTTTGGTGTTTATAAAACATCCAAACTTTTGCAACACACATTTTGGTGGCCACAGGTGGAAAAGGATTGCAAAAAAGTATGTGGAATCATGCATCACATGCATTCAAAACAAAAGTAGCAAAGCCAAGACATGGGGTCTGCTGAAACCACTATCTGTCCCGGAGAGACCTTGGAAGATGATTTTGTTAGATTTCATTGAGGAACTTCCTCCGTCAGAAGGCTGCACTACCATCTTTGTGGTGGTGGATCGATTGTCCAAAATGGCGCATTTTCTACCAATGAAGGGTACACCTTCTGTCCCTGAAACAGCAATGATTTTCATCAAGGAGATTGTAAGGCTCCATGGAGTTCCAGCAAACATTGTGTCTGACCGGGCGGTACAGTTTACCTCCAGGTTCTGGAAGACACTATGTGAGTCTCTGAGGATTGAACTATGCTTCTCTTCTGCTTATCACCCACAAAAGAATGGTCAGACAGAGAGAACCAACCAGACTCTCGAACAATATCTACGCTGTTTTTCCTCATTTTCTCAAGATGACTGGGTTCCACTACTACCTTTAGCATAGTTTGCATACAATAATTCTACCCACTCTGCCACTAAGCAATCCCCATTTTTTGCCGACTACGAGTTCCATCCTCTATTCTTGTCTAACACCATCCCGGAATGTTCAGTGCCGGCTGTACTTGAGACAATGAATTTCTTTGACACAAATAACACACTGTTACAGGAAACAATGGCTAAGACACAGGAGTATAACAAAAAGGTCTATGATAAGAGGAGACAAGGAGCATTTAGCCTGGAACCTGGTGATCAGGTATGGTTGTCCACAACTAACCTAAAACTTGCTTGTCCTTCAAAGAAATTGGGTCCTAAGTTTGTGGGGCCCTTTCCAGTAAAGAGGAAGATCAACAATGTAGCCTACGGCCTGCCTGTACCTGTCTGTGTCCCTACCTACAGAACACCACATCGCTGTCTGTTGAGTTCATCTTCCAGTCTGTGGCACTCTACTTCCAATCAATTTCAGTCTTCCAGCTGTTCCTGGTCTTCCTCCTTGCTAGTGGTCCTTCACAGTGTCATCGGAAGCTCCTAACCAGCACCTGCATCAGCTATCCTGCCAAACACTCGTGTCCATCTGCACTCCTGCGCTTCCTGTCTACTCTATCAGGGGTTCTCGTGACAGAGGTGAAAGAGAGGCTCTCCTCTGCATAATTGGGCTCTACCACCAGGTACGTGACACCCTCTTTCCATAAGGACTCCTGCTCCTATGTCAAAGCTTGCAAAACCTGTGCTCGCTCTAAGTCCTCAAAAGTCAAACCCTCTGGAGTGCCCCTACCTTTCCAAGTCCCTAAATACCCTTGGATGCACATCTAGGTTAAATTGTCCTCAAGTTCCGCTGCCTCTGCACCTGCCGATGTGGCCCAGTCTGCCTCTACACCAGCTATTCCCATCCAGCCCATGCCAATTGAGCCTACATCTTTTTCATATCCGGGACTTTCAGTAACCTGGCCTCACCCTACTGCAACTACATCTGTTCAAACTTATCTAAGATATTCCATTCATCTTTTGGATAGACTGCCTTGGCCAGGTGGGGCCATCAGCCTTTTCTCCAAGCCACTCTGCATTCAGGCTTTGTTCCAGCTATCCAGCTTGAGTGCTGTGACATGTCACCTGCTAACCAATCTGACCTTGCCGATCCCCTTTGCCCAGCCTGATGGTCCTGTGCGTGATATCCAACTTGTCTGCAATGGTCCAGGGGGCCCTCCTCAGAGGAGGGGGGGTAATATCAGGAGTGTCTAGTGCTCCTGCTCCCATTGCAGAATCCTGGTTTCGGCTGTGTCATTCTCCTTGTCTGTCTGTCAACCTGCAGGGTGGTTAATGTGGCCAGTCTCTGGGTAGAGACCAAACCTGATTTAAGCTAGCCAAACCTGTAGTCTCATGCTTGTGATAGCATGTGTAATACCTGATCAAGCAGCCTGCTCTGCTAAATTGGATTCCCTCGTTGATGACCTTGGATCAGATATCGACTATTCTCTGAACTCTGCCTGCCTTTTGACTTCGCACATTGATCCTGACTATTCTGAACTTTGCCTGCCTGCCATCCGCAAGTACTGTACCTGTTTGCTTTGCTCAGTTTGCGCATGCCCTGGCGTGGTAGCCAGGCACTTTAGTATTGTGTATAAGTCCGGGGGGCAACCGAGTATCGGTAGGCCTGCTTGCCTTTTGGGAAAGGGGGCTGCTATAGGTAAAGAACACAGAAGCTAGCTATAGTGTCTGGCCACCTGTGTTAGGGGTAAGCGTGACACTTTGTATCTTGGTGTCGAATTCTGTATCCCTTTTGCTATTAACTGTACCCCACCTTCTTTTGTACAAGCATCCAATTTTGTAACCTTTTCTTTTGGGATGTGCACATAGGCTTTGCTTCCAAAAAATTTTAGATGGTTCATGTTCAGGGCTTTTCCATTCCACAGTTCATATGGAGTGTTCTCAGTTGATTTTCCTGATTTTGTAGATATCATGCGGTCATAATTGCCTCCTCCCAGTATTTGTTTGGCATATGCGCATCAAACAGTATGGTTCTTCCTCTCTCACATAAAGTATGGTTCATTCTTTCTGAGAATTGCCTGTGTGTTATCACCTGTATATTCAGTTCCCATTGTCCTATTGTCTGTGCGCAATACACTCATCATTTTGCCAAATTTGTTGCTTACTTGAGCCAAATACTGTTCAAGTTTCTCTGGTACTTCACTTTTGTTGTGTAATAGATATAGTGTAGTATACCTGGAGTAATCATCTATAAAAGTGAGAAAATACCTCTTCTATCCTGGAGTCAATTTTTTCATTGGACCACAAAGATCTGAATGAATTTAGTCCACTGGTTTCTTAGCTCTGCTTTTACTTTGCTTTGGAAAGGCTTTTCTTGTCATTTTTCCTTTTATACAACTGGTGCATTTCATTGTTTGATCACATGGACTCATTTTTATTTTACTTGCATAGTCATTCTCAGTTACGGTAATTTGTTTATTATGTCAGAACTTCTGTCCTAAGTCATTTGTGCCATGTGTGAATGCAGTTTGCATGTTTTTCCACCTTGACAGTATTAACCACATCATAGCAATTCAGCTGATACAGTTCATCTGTAATTTTAGCCTTTGTAAGTAAGATATCCCCTTTTGTGATGGCACAACTGTCGTCTTTGAAGCTCACTCCATTGCCTTTATTTGTGAGCTTCTTCACTGACAAACGATTTGTTTCAAGAACAAGGACATAGAGGACATTTTTCACAGGTATCTTTCTGGTGACACTCTGGGATAACCATCTCCTATTCCTTTTGATTCCATTATTTGCCCCTGAGCTGTGGTGATTTTTTCTGTTTTACTCTGGTCAAGGTGAATAAAGACATTTCTGTCATTTGTCATGTGACTCGTAGCTCCTGAATCAACACACCATGCCTGCAAAGATGAGATGCACATTTTGGATTGATTCCTTCACACCTTTGACCTTTTGTAGTTTGTTTTTGCATCCTAGCTTTCCAGATTCTGCGATCTGCTTTTTAAATTATCTTATTTCTTGCACACAAAACATTCACGTGTTTCTTGTTGCATGTGAACAAACAGTGCACAGTCCACATGGGCTTTACTGCTTAACTGCAAATGGGAAACAGGAAACTTTTATTATGCAGAGAAAAGACATAGAGTTTAACCATAGATGCAGCTAAAAACTTATAAACATTGCCATCTACTGGTTGAAGAATATATTTCTACTAAATACTGATATTGATGCAGATGTTGCATGAGATACAAATGAACATTGTATTCAAACAAAACCTCATGCTTCTTTTAGCACAAGAAAATATCCTGCTCACTCTAGAAGCTCTGGATTGCCATTAATGGTTGCTATTAAGCCTACAATGAGTCAGGACATCCAGATTCTTATCATTGCCCAGCATTCTGTGTACTTACAGTTACCCTACTCTGGGTCCCTCCACCTTGAACCAAGCTGCTAGCAGAGTAGGGTGAAAATCTGCCCAATCCCCTAGTTGGCAATTCTAGGTGTACTGACGTAGAGCGGTTTCTTTCAGCTGTCGCCATGGTGTTCCATGTCTATCTAGGATGTCATGTTTAGTTAGTGTGCCCAACTCTTGAGTGGGGTGCAAGATGGTTAGCCTGGGGGCACAGACTGGCATATAATCCAAGTTGATGGAGGATATGCCAAGAAAAGATGTTGCCAAGAAACAGTAGATAACGGTCATTGCAGATTGGTTTTCAGGTCTCCTTGTTTCTTCCACTGCATATTACCAGTGCAGGTTAATATCAAAGTGAGAGTTGACACAACTGTTGTATTTCATGCTTACAGCAGCCTTTAATGCAAACAGACCATTTCAGAGCACATGTGCTTTATCTGTTCAGGATCCAAATGTGTGCCAATTCCAAGGGGACAGCAGTGTTTAGCTCCTCGCCAGCTGTGATCCTAAGTGCTCACTAAATATGTTCCCGGATGACATCATACGACTCACAATGCTGCCACTAAAAAAAAAAATGCTTTCTTCTCACCTCCAGCACATGTGTACAATTCACACATGAAGGTAACTGTTTTCTTACTTTATACACCAGCATCAACTCCAGAACCCAAATTATACCAAGCTGTACGCTTGTATCATATAACCCAGATTTGGGGAACTTGTATGCTTTAACCCTTTTGCGGCCAGAGACTTTTTTGTGTTTTTTTGCACACATGTTTAGAAAATCATTTTAGACCTGAAGATTAGTTATAACCCCAAACAGTTTATATTTTATGAAAGCAGACCCCCTAGAGAGTAAGTAAGTGGTAGCTTAAATTTTTTATGTCACACATTATTAGTGCAATGGTTTTTGAAAAGCAACATTTTTGTAAAAAAACGAATCCTAACACACAGTGCAAATGTTTTATCAAAACGAAGCTTGTAAATACCGTATTGGAGCGATCTTCAGGCCGGTCATGTGACTCCCGGCTGGTCTCCTACTCTGATCCCCGTGCTACTGCAGGAGGGGCTGATATCTCCCTCTGGCATCAGCCGGGTAGGTCACGTGGCCGCTCAGTCCCTCCTGAAATAGCCCTGGATCAGAGTAGGAGACCGGCCAGGAGTCACGTGATAGGCCTGAATATCGCTCTAAAATGGTATTTACAAGCTTCGGTCTCATAAAACATTTACCCTGTGTGTTAGGATTAGTTAAAATATAGGGGCTGCTAATGACAATTGCTAATCTTTTATTTCTACTAATTGCGGCAGGAGGGGGGGGGGCAGAGACAGAGACACAGACACAGAGCTGACTAGCAGGGAGGGAGGGGGTGAGGGGGACAGAGGAGAGCTGTGGATGACGGAGGCATGTAAGCTGACCACTGTAGATCAGTGCTGTATATCAGTGCCAACTATCAGTACCCATCGGTGCTGCATATCAGTGACCACCTATCAGTGCCGCCTATCAGTGCTGCATATCAGTGCCGCCAGTCAGTGTTGCATATTGGTGCCTCCTTATCAGTGCCCGTCAGTGCTACCTTATCAGTGCCATCTCATCAGTGTCCATCAGTGCCACCTCATCAGTGGCCGTTAGTGCAACCTCATCAGTGCCCATCAGTGCCACCTCATCAGTGACCATTAGTGCAGCCTCATCAGTGCCCGTCAGTGAAGGAGAAAACAAAATTTTATAACAGAAATGAAGAAAAAAAATTCTTTCAAAAATTTCCATATTTTTTAATGTATTTAGCGAAAAAGAAAAAACCCAGTGGTGATGAAATTCCACCTAAAGAAAGCTCTATTTGCGTGAAGAAAATTATAAAAACTTAGTTTGGGTACAGCGTTGCATGACCACGCAATTTTCATTCAAAGTGTGACAGCACTGAAAGCTGAAGATTGGCCTGGGCAGGGAGGGGGTAAAAGTGCCCAGTATTGAAGTGGTTAAAGTGAATAACTCACCAAGTTCACTATATGGACCCCTTATATATTTGTACATGTTGATCATATCATCCCTTAATCTCCTCTTCTCAAGAGAGAATACATTCCCTACACTTTCTCCAGTTCGCCGATATCCTTTTTGTGAACTGGTGCCCAAAACACGGCATCGGGGGGTTGAGGGGGTCTGGAGCCCCGAGTGGGTCCCCAAAAAGTGCCGGGTCTTGGGCATTCATAAATGAATGCTTAGCCCTGAGCCCAAGGGCCGGGGATCAATCCGAGCATGGCCGAGTGAGTGACACAAAGTCCCGCGTCATGGACCCGGCAGGGCCTATGATGGATGTCACACTGGTCCAATGCCGGGGCAGGATGTGTGACGTCCATCATGGGCTCCGCTGGGTCAGGGAAGCGGGAATGACACTGCAGCCGCACTGGGAGATCCCCGCTCACTCTGTGAAAATGGGCGGACGGAGGCGGCTCTCCTATCCTGGCTGCCTGGTGCCTGCAAGGCTGTCTTCTGAATGGTGATGACTGATGAGGGATGGGTGTGCCGCACACAACTGAGGTAAGGGGCTGTGTGAGGTAGGTCAGTGTATGTGTGAGGAAGTTCGGTGTATTTGTCAGGTAGGTCAGTGTATGTGTCAGGTAGGTCAGGTTAGTGATCAGCATTGATGGGCACTGGTAAGCCAGGCAACAACCAGCAAGTGAGCCTACCACCATCCACCACCACCCCCCGGCCCCTCCCTCCCATCTATCACCGCCCCCACCCCCAAGCACCCCCCCACCATCCTGCACCACCCCCCCTACCTGATGCCGGGTCTTTTTCCCACCAAACAACACCCCTGGGTCTTACTAATTATTTCTACAGGGGTAAAATGATCTCTCACTCTCTGGAGTCTATACCTCTCTTAATATAAGAAAGGACTTTGCTCGCTTTGGAAACTGCAGCTTGGCATTGCATGCCATTAAAGGGGTTGTAAAGGCAGAAGGTTTTTTATCTTAATGCATTCTTTGCATTAAGACAAAATACCTTTTGTGTGTAGCAGCCTCCCCAGCATCCCCCAATTACATATCTGAGACCCTTCTCTCTCCAGCGATGTTCACGAGTGTCTTAGTCATCCAGAACACTCCTACTGATTGGCTGAGACACAGCAGTGGAGCCATTGGCATGTGTTGCTGTCAATCAAAGTCAGTCAACCAATCAGGGGAGAGAGGGGGTGGGGCTGGGTTGGGGCTCAGTGTCTGAACTGAGCTCTGACTTGGCTCGGGTGCCCCCTGTTTTAAGCTGCTGGCTGTGGGGGTACTCGATGGGAAGAGGGGCCAGGAGCAGCAAAAAGGGACCCAAGAGGAGGAGGATCCAGGCTGCTCTGTGTAAAACCACCTGCATAGAGGAGGTAAGTATAACATGTTTGTTAGTTTTTAAAAAAACGAGCCTTTACAATCACTTTAATTTATGATCAACCAGAACACCTACATCCTTCTCCACTATGGATTCTCCCAGTTGTACTCCCCCTAGTATGTATGATGCATGCATATTCTTAGCCCCCAAGTGCATAACTTTACATTTATCTACATTAAACCTCATTTGCCACACAGTTGTCCAATTAGACAGTGCATTGAGGTCGGCTTGTAAGTTGAAGACATCCTGTAAGGAAGTTATTCCACTGCATAGCTTGGTGTCATCTGCAAACACTGAAATATGCTAACACAAGAGAATAATCAAAAGAACAAGTTAAAATTACAGTTGATAAAGCCAGCAATACAATAACAGGCATAAAATGAAATGTACAGTGGGTGTAGAAAATAATCACTTTTTTTGCAGCTTGAAATGAAGACAGACAGTTTTTGTTTTATCCAGCTGTATTTACTCAGTGCAACTTATAGCATCCAAGTGAAAGATATAACACTAAGAAAAAATGTCAGAAAAAAAGAACAATAATTCAAAAACAGAATTGCTGAGTTGGAGAAAGGTTTACCCCCCTTGTGTCAGTATTTTGTTGAACCACCTTTTGCTTTAATTACAGCCTTTAGTCTGTTGGGATTTGTCTCTAATAACTTTGCACAGCTAGACTTTGCAAGATTTGCCCACTCTTTGCAGAATTGCTCAAGTTCAGTTCAATTTGATGGCGACCGTTTGTGGACTTCAGTCATCAAGTCATTCCACCGATTTTCAGTGGGGTTTAAGTCTGGGCTCTGACTAGGCCATGCAAGGACATTCACCTTTTTCTCCTTCAACCACAGTGTGGTAATTTTTGCTGTGTGCTTTGGGTCATTGTCATGTTGGAAGGTAAACCTTCTCCCATTGACAACGTTCCGGCAGAGGGCAGCAGATTTTCCTCAAGAATTTGACGGTATTTTGCCCAATCCATTTTTCCTTCTATCCTGACAAGTGCTCTAGTCCCTGCTGTAGAGAAATACCCCAATAACAGGATATTACCACCTCCATGCTTTACTGTAGGAATGATATTATTTGGATGATGAGCTGTATTGGATTTGGTGTTGATGCCAAATAATTTAATTTAGCCTCATCTGACCATAACACCTTTTTCCATGTGGCCTCAGAATCTTCAAGGTGCATTTTGGCAAAGCTCAGTCCTGAGTGCATATGGCCTTCCTTGTGAAATGGCTTTTTTCTTGCAACACTCCCATACAAGCCACATTTGTGAAGAATTTATGATATTGTTGTCACATGCACACAATGACCACTCTTTGTCATAAATTCCTGCAACTGCTTCAGAGTTGCTGTAGGCTTCTGGTAGCATCTCTGACCAGCTTCCTCCTGGCTCTTTAATCCAGTTTGGAGTGACGTCCTGATCTAGGGAGGGTCTGTGTTGTACCAAATACCTTCCACTTCTTAATAATATACAGTATCTCACAAAAGTAAGTACACCCCTCACATTATTGTAAATATTTTATTATATCTTTTCATGTGACAACACTGAAGAAATGACACTTTGCTACAATGTAAAGTAGTGGGTGTACAGCTTGTATAACAGTGTAAATTTGCTGTCCTATTAAAATAACTCAACACACAGCCATTAATGTCTAAACCACTGGCAACAAAAGTGAGTACACCCCTAAATGAAAATGACCAAATTGGGCCCAAAGTGTCAATATTTTGTGTGGCCACCATTATTTTCCAACACTGCCTTAACCCTCTTGGACATGGAGTTCCCCAGAGCTTCAGAGGTTGCCACTGGAGTCCTCTTCCCCTCCTCCATGACCACATCACAGAACTGGTGGATGTTAGAGACCTTGTGCTCCTCCACCTTCCGTTTGAGGATGCCCCACAGAGACAATAGGGTTTAGGTCCGGAGACATGCTTGTGGAACCCTTTACCCTCAGCTTCTTTAGCAAAGCAGTGGTTGTCTTGGAGGTGTGTTTGGGGTCGTTATGTTAGAATACTGCCCTATGGCCCAGTCTCCGAAGGGAGGGGATCATGCTCTGCTTCAATATGTCACAGTACATGTTGGCATTCATGGTTCCCTTAATGAACTGTAGCTCCCCAGTGCCAGCAGCACCCAGACCATGACACTCCTACCACCATGCTTGATTATAGTCAAGACACTTGTCTTTGTGTGGGCTTTCTTGTGCATCATCTTTAGAAGAGGTTTCCTTCTGGGATGACAGCCATGCAGACCAATTTGATGCAGTGTGCGGAGTATGGTCTGAGCATTGACAGGCTGACCCCCCACCCCTTCAACCTCTGCAGCAATGCTGGCAGCACTCATATGTCTATTTCCCAAAGACAACCTCTGGATATAACGCTGAGCACATGCACTCAACTTCTTTGGTCGACCATGGCGAGGCCTGTTCTGGTTGGATCCTGTTCTGTTAAACCGTTGTATGGTCTTGGCCACTGTGCTGCAGTTCAATTGCAAGGTCTTGGCAATCTTCTTATAGCCTAGGCCATCTTTATCCACTTCAAGACCGAGCCTGTTTTTTGGGTTCGGTGTTTACGAGTTAAAACCATTTTTTTTTGCTATAAAATTACTTAGAACCCCCAAACATTATATATATATACCATATATACCATCGAGAATAAAATGGCGCTCATTGCAAAACTTTATGTCACACCGTATTTGCGCAGCGGTCTTCCAAGCGTGCTTTTTTTTTTTTCAATAAATTCAGTTTATTTAGTTCAAAAATAAGAAAACAGTAAAGTTAGGCCAATTTTTTTTCCATATTGTGAAAGATAATGTTATGCCGAGAAAAATGATACCCAACATGTCATGCTTCAAAATTGCGTCCGCTCACAGAATGGCGACAAACTTTGCAACTTAAAAATCTCCATTGGCGATGTTTAAAAAATTCTACAGGTTAGCAGGTTTGAGTTACAGAGGAGGTGCTAAAATTATTGCTCTCGCTCTAATGATCGCGGTGATACCTCGCATGTGTGGTTTGAACACCGTTTTTATATGTGGGCGGGATTTACGTATGCGTTCGCTTCTGCACACGTGCTCGGCGGGACGGAGCAATTTAAAAAAAAAATTTTAATTATTCATTTTGCTTTTTACTTTTTATTTTTACACTGTTCTTTTTTTTTTAAAAAAAATTATCACTTTTATTCCTATTACAACAAATGTAAACATTCCTTGTAATAGAAAAAAGCATGACAGGACCTCTTAAATATGAGATCTGGGGTCACAAAGACCTCACATCTCATATTTACATTAAAATGCAAAAAAAAAAAAATATTTGAAAACAATGACAGCCAAAAGAAAAAAAAGGGCCCTTTAAGACCGTTGGGCGGACGTGACTTCTGACGTCATTTCCGCCCTGCCGTGTTATGGAGCCGAGTTAGTGGCTTCAGCCGCTCAGTCGGTTCACGGACCCTAGGGGGGGCGGATCGGATCATCTCCGCCGCTGCCGGCGGGTCCGGTAAGTGGCAGAGATTACGGGAAAGCGGCGGGAACTACTTCAATACCAGGCTCTTTCTCCGCTTCCTGTCCAGAACATTTTTCAGCTTTCAGCGCTGTCACACTTTGAATGAGAATTGTGCGGTCAGGCAAAACTGTACTCAAACTAAATTTTTATAGTTTTCTTCTCACAAATAGAGCTTTTTTTTGGTGGTATTTGATCTCCACTGGGGTTTTTATTGTTTGCTAATTTTTGGAAAAAAAAAACTCTTTTCTTCGTTGCTATTATAAAATTTTGTTTTCTCCTTCACTGATGGGCACTGATGAGGCTGCACTGATGGGCACTCATGAGGCAGCACTGATGGGTTGGCACTGATAAGGTGGCACTGATTAGGAGGCACTAATATGTAGAATTGATGGCACTGATAGGTGGCACTGATATGCAGCACTGATGGGCACTGATAGGCGGCACTGATGGGCACTAATAGGTGGCACTGATGGGCATGGACAGGCAGCACTGTTTGGCAATGACAGGCCGCACTGATGGGCACTAATAGATAGCACTCATAGGCAGCACTAATGATGAGGTACTATCAGTCATTACTGATGGGCACTGACTGGCATCATTGAAGGGCACTGACACATCTGTACTGATGGGCACTGACTGGCACTTTTATGGGCACTGATTGGCACTTTGGTGGGCACTGACTGGCACTTTGGTGGGCATTAGCTGGCAGCTGATGGGCAGTGATTGGCATTGTGGTGGGCACCTCTGATGGGGGCTGAGCTGATAATGAATGCACTTATTATCAGCACAGACCTCCCACCTCTGACAGGAGAGTCGCCAATCGTCTCTCTCTGTCAGCGTGAACCGATGAGAGCCGTTCCCCGACACTTCATGGTTCACACTGTGATCAGCTGTGATTGGTCACAGCTGATCATGTGGTAAAAAGCCTCCATTAGAGGCTCTTTACCACAATCAGCGTTGCGGTGTGTCAGACTGATGTCCATTTAGGATAACGAAACCACCGCCCGGCCGTCATTCTGCTATAGGCTGGGTGGGAAGTGGCTAAACTTGCTCCCGGCTGTAATGTATTGATGGCTCCTGGCAATATAGATGTAAAAACTATGAAAAAACAGCGTAGGGTCCCCACCGCCGGCCCGCCACCAAAGCAATAGGATTTACCTGTAGTCAGACTGTGTGGCGTTGCGACTAACACCATTTCTCGGAGATTACCTCCGAAAAATGGTGTACTAGTCGACACTGGTTAGTGTCGACTAGTGTCACACTTGGTACTTCACAGCCCCTTGCCGAGAGTAGCCAAGTGCGACTGTCTCTCTCTGCTAACCGCTGAGAGGACAGTCTCCACCCTCCAGACACGACTATTATTCACGTAAGTAATAGTCGAGTCGGGGGTAGTCTCCACGGGTGGTGTTACGGTTAGTGACGGGTAGTCGACGGTCGATTACGGGTGGT
>BLSH010488516.1:4231-18320 GCA_018402905.1 Glandirana rugosa | reverse complement strand
CTCCCCTACCCCATGGTTCCCAGCCCCACCCCCAATCCCATTTTTTCAGGGGCCAAGAAAGAAGCCCCAGGTTGAGCATCTTACTATTGCTGCTGTTTGTGTGGGCAGGATGTGTACTGTGCCAATCCCTGCTGACCTTCCTTTCCTATTCATCCCATGTGATTGGCACAGTATCCCGCCCACAAAAGCAGCAGCAGTAATAAGAAGCTCCACATCAGGGTCCTTCCTTAACCCCTGCAAAGTTCCGAAAGAGAACAATAAACTCTGGAGGGGAAGGTAGAGGGGGATTTGTCATTCCAGTATAGATTTAGCCCAGGACAGCAATGCCAGAATAGGTGGGATCTGTGAGGGCAGCTTCCCTGCACAGCTCTACTTGAGGAAACCATATCTATATTATTCAATACTGCCACTTTACTGTATCCTCCTGCCCCCTGTACGGTGTCCACTTACCTACCCCCTGTACTGTGCCCTTTTGCTCCCTTTACTGTGTCCTCCTGCCCCCTGTACTGTGCCCACTTACTCTCTCCTCATTCTGTGCCCTCCTGCTCCCCCCTGTACTGTACCCTCCTGCCCCCTGTACTCTGTCCACTTACCCTACCCCTGTTCTGTGCTCTCCTGCCCCCTGTACTGTCCACTTATTCTCCCCCTATACTGTACCCTCCTAATACAGTTAATTTTTATCACTTTAATTTTCCCATTATGGGCGTGAGTGGGGCCTCATATCTACGTTTTGCCTAAGGTCTCACAAAGCCTAGAGCCGCCTCTGTTTAGTTTCATTGATTCATTTTCAAATTCGTTTAATTTAGTTTCATTTTTTAATTTTCTAACAAATTCTAAATTTTTCAGAATGATTAGAATTCGGATTGGTCAAAAAAATGAGAATAGCTGTGTGGAGAATAGCTAGTTGATAAGGAGCGGGCCGGGAAGCTGACTGCGGCGTACTTAACAACCGATGACTCATCAGCTGTCAGCGGGCTTCCCCACTGACAGCTGTAATGTAAACAAAAGAATGCCGGCAATGAAAAATTCTGAAAAAAACAGTGTGGGGCCCCCCCCCCCCCCAATCAATACCAGACCCCCACACCAATTCTTTTTTTAAAAAAATGAGTAAGATCCCCCTCAAAGTCCATGGCAGACCCTTATCCGAGCATGCAGCCCAGCAGGCCGGGAAAGGGAGGGACGAGCAAGCAGACCCCTTCCTCCTGAACCATACCCAGGCCACATGCCCTCAACATGGGGGGGTGCTTAGGGGCAGGGGCCCACATCTTAACAACCAGCTATTCTTAACGCAGAATTTGAATCGGTCGATCATTTTTTGACCACTCCAAATTCGAATTGTTCAGACAATCTGAAATGCGTTAGTCAAACGAATATACGAAACAAAATTAAATGAATTTCAAGAAATTTTTTACTATTTACACTCTGTTCCAAATTATTATGCAAATTCTATTTCAGTGTCACAAAGATTAAATATTTTGTTTTTCAGTTTAACTCATGGATGGCATTGTGGGTCAGGGCTCTTTTGATCACTGAAAACAATCTCGGGCGCCTGTGATAATTAGATTGCCAGGTGAGCCCAATTAAAGAAAAAAACTACTAAAGGAGGGTGTTCCACATTATTAAGCAGAGCACCATTTTCAAGCAATGTGGGGAAGAAAAAGGATCTCTCTGCTGCCGAAAAGAGTGAAATAGTTCAATGCCTTGGACGAGGTATGAAAACATTAGATATTTCATGAAAACTTAAGCGTGATCATCGCACTATTAAGAGATCTGTGGCTGTATAAATGTCATTGGTCCCAAAAAAATAAAAATTGCAGATCGCCGCCATTACCAGTAAAAAAAAGAAAAAATAGTAAAAATGCCATAAATGAATTCTCATGGTTTTTTTTTTTACCACAAATATGTAGAAAAATATATATCGCCCAAAACTGATGAATAAATTAGTTTTTTTATATTTTTTGTTTTGGATATGTATTATAGCAAAAGTCAGTTCTCTGTGGTCTCTGTGTTAGTGTCGGTTGGGCAAACGCTTGGGCACACTCTGGGGATAATTTACTATAACTCCAAAATGTGCTCCAGCAGTGCCTGAAAATAGCGCCCATTTTAAGGCAATTAAGACTGCAACTCTGAGAAACTGAGCGCACACGCAAACAGAACTCGGCGCTATTGCCGGGGAAGATGCCTGTCAGCCTACATATGCGTGAATCAGTGGCCGTCAATGGGATTCAAACTCGCAAAAAGCAAAGTCCTTCATTTAAAGCTTATATGCAAGTTCATGTCATAAAAAGTGTATGCGGACCCGGGTACTGCCCAAAGGGGACATATCTCAATAGAAAAAAACATTTTTTAAAACAATCGTTTTTAACCACTTCAGCCTCGGAAGGATTTCCAGCTTTAGGACCGGAGCCCTTTGTGCGATTCGGCGCTGCGTCGCTTTAACTGACAATTGCGCGGTCGTGCGACGTTGTACCCAAACAAAATTTGCGTCCTTTTTTTCCCATAAATAGAGCTTTCTTTTGGTGGTATTTGATCACCTCTGCGTCATTTCTGATCGCCGCTATAAACAAAAGAAGAGAGACAATTTTGCAAAAAACCCAAATTTTTTACTTTTTGCTAAAATACAAATCCAAAAAAAATATATAAAAAAACATTTTTTTTCACCGTTTTTGGCCGATTTATATTCTTCCTCATATTTGTGACAAAAAAAATTGCAATCGGCGTTTATTGATTGGTTTGCGCAAAAGTGGCCGCGTTTACGGATGATGAGAATTCATTTCTGGGGTTTTTATTTTTTTTTATTTTTTTACTAGTAATGGCGGCGATCTGTGATTTTTAGCGGTACTGCGATATTTCAGCGGACATGTCGGACCATTTTGACACTTTTTTGGGACCATTGGCATTTATACAGCGATCAGTGCTATAAAAATGCACTGGTTACTGTGTAAATGCCATTGGCAGTGAAGGGGTTAACCTGCAGGGGGCGCTCTAAGGGTTAACAGTGTTCCCTGGGCGTGTTCTAACTGTGGGGGGACTGCCCTAACAGGGGAAGGGAAGCGATCACACCTTCCGTGTAGAGGAAGGCTGTGATCACAGCCCTTCCCCCTTCACAGAACGGAGGTCCGTGTTTACTTACACGGACCTCCGTTCTTTCACTCCGGGGGGGGCATCGCGGGTGGCTGGCGGAGATCGACTCCACCGCACCCGCTCCCTGGCCCTCCCCGGACACAGTGAGCATGCGGGCGCGCCTCCGGCGGCGCGTGTGCGCTCACTAGGCTCGAACTCATATGACGGCGATCCGCGTTACAGAGCCACTTTGCCGCCGTCATTTGCCGATCAGCCGTCGGCAAGTGGTTAAAGGAGCAGTAATTTTAGTACTGATTAAAGTGAAAAAAAAGAAATATTCCTTTAAATATCATGCCTGGGGGGTCCCCTTAGTCTGCCTGAAAAAGTGGCACATCTGTGTAATGTTTAGAACAGTGCCGCAGCAAAATTACATTTCTAAAGTAAAAAAAAGTCATTTAAACTTCATTGCGGCTGTAATGCATTGCCGGTTCCTGGCAATATAGATAAAAAAATAACTGGAAAAAATTGCATGGGGTACCCCCCAGTCCATACCAGGCCCTTTAGGTCTGGTATGGATTTTAAGGGAAACTATTTGGTGTGGGGGTCCCCCAAAATCCATGCCAGACCCTTATCTGCGCCCCCTTCCCTCCTGAACCATACCAGGCTACATGCCCTCAACATGGGGAGGGTGCTCTGGGGTCCCCCCCCAAAGCACCTTGTCCCCATGTTGATGGGTACAAGGGCCTCTTCCCGACAACCCTGGCCGGTGGTTGTCAGGGTCTGCAGGGGGGGGCTTATCAGAATCTGGAAGCCCTCTTTAACAAGGGGGCCCCCAGATCCCGGCCACCCTATGTGAATGAGTATGAGGTACATAGTACCCCTACCCATTCACCAAAAAAGCTGTGAAAAGTTTAAAAAAACAAGAGCCGGTTTTTGACAATTCCTATATTGTAAAATAGCTCTCTGGTATCTTCTTCCCGGTGTCTTCTCTCCCACCACCATCTTCTCCCGGTTCTCTATTCTTCCACGCCGCCATCTTCTGTCACCGTCTACTGTCACACCCCATCTTCTTCTACCGTTGTCTCTCTTGCTGCCTTCTCATTCCGCTGTCTTCTTCCTCACTGCCGCTGTCTTCTTCCTCGCACCCACTCTTCTCCTGATGCTGTCTTCCTCCGTTGTGACGTCCCCCGCTGTCTGACAGCTCTTATGTAGCCTTGTGATGTCACAAGGTGGATGACCACGCTCCATGGCTATTTAAGAGTTGCCAGCCAGTGGGTAACAGCACAACGAAGGAAGACGGCGGCGCAGAAGAACACAGCGGAGGAAAAAGACGGCGACAGAAGACCGTGGCAGGAGAAGATTGTAGCGGGAGTGACAACGACAGGAGAAGACGGCGACAGAAGATGGCAGCGAGGAAAAAGAGAGAACCAGGAGAATATGGCAGCAGGAGAGAAAACACCGGGAAGAAGACACCGGAGAGCTATTTTACAATAAAGGAATTGTCAAAAACCGACTCTTGTTTTTTTTTTTTTTTTTACTTTTCACAGCTTTTTGGAGAATGGGTAGGGGTATGATGTACCCCATACTCATTCACATAGGGACGGGGTGAGATCTGGGGGCCCCCCAAAGCACCCTCCCCATGTAGAGGGCATGTGGCCTTGGGTAGGGGTATGATGTACCCCATACTCAGTCACATAGGGACGGGGCGAGAGGGCATGTGGCCTGGTATGGTTCAGGAGGGGGGGTGCTCACTCGTCCCCTCCCTATCCTGACCTGCCAGGCTGCATGCTCAGATAAGGGTCTGGTATGGATTTTGGGGAGACCCTCACGCCATTTTTTTTTAAACTTTGGCATGGGGTTCCCCCCCCCCAAAATGCATACCAGACCCTTAGGTCTAGTATGGATTTGGAGGGTATCCCCTCACAACAAAATTTTAAAAAAATGGCATGGGGTTCCCCCCAAAATCCATGCCAGACCTTAATCCGAGCACTCAACCTGGCAGGGCAGGAGGGGGTGGGGATGAGTGAGTACCCCACTGTAGCGTATGGGATCGGGGGTCTTATCGGAATTTGGAAGATGCTGGCCGCCCCCATGTGAATGAGTATGGGATACATTGTACCACTACCTATTCTCCTTTAAAAAAGTGCAAAAAAAAAACCACAGTACACAGGTTTTAAAGCATTTTATTAAGGCATCTCCAGTGTCTTCTTTCTTCAGCTCTTTTGCGGTGGTCTTCTTTCTTCTGCAGGGTCTTCTGCTCTTTTGCGGTGGTCTTTGTTCTGAGGGGTCTTCTGCTCTTTTGCGAAGGTCCTCTTTCTTTTGAGGGGTCTGGGCTCTTTTGTGGGATGATGTCATCCAATGGCCCCGTCCCTTGTTACGTCACCGTCTCATCATGATGTCACCTGGTGGCCCCGCCCCAGGGCTTTATAAGTCATAGCACAGCACGGAGCCACCAATACACTGGGAGAGCGCCTCGAGGCAAGATCTGAGGAAGAAGAGAGGGAGAAGATGGCGGATACAAAAGATACAGAAGAAAGAAGACCCTGCAAAAGAGCCAAAGACCCCTCAGAAGAAAGAAGACCACCACAAAAGACCCAAAGACCCCTGAGAAGAAAGAAGACCACCGCAAAAGAGCCAAAGACCCCTCAGAAGAAAGAAGACCACCGCAAAAGAGCCGAAGACCCCTCAGAAAAGAAGTCTACTGCAAATGAGCGGAAGACCCCTCAAAAGAAAGGAGACCACCGCAAAATAGCCGAAGACCCCTCAGAAGAAAGAAGACCTCTGCAAAAGAGCAGAAGACCCCTCAGAAGAAAGAAGACCACCGCAAAAAAGCTGAAGAAAGAAGATGCCAGAGGTGCCTTAATAAAATACTTTAAAAACCTGTGTACTTTTTTTTTGTACTTTTTTTTTTTAGGTGAATGGGTAGGGGTATCATTGATCAGTGAAGGAGAAAAGTTGACAGCACTCCAGGTGTGCAGTAAAAAATTCCAAATTTATTGTTGAAAACAATCAAAAATAGGTACATCCAAAACAGTCCATGTAGCAAAGCAGACAGGTAGCACAGCGACAGATAGACGCGTTTCATGAAATTACATTTGCTTAATCAGTATCTGGCAAAAACCGTCAGTGATGGCATATAAGTAGCACTGAAACAGCTGATATGAGGCCGGAATCTAATTATGCTGATTAACCCTTTCTGTATATGGTGTATTGTTACATTGTGACAAAATGAATACAAACATAATACATTTTGTCACCTTAAGATGAATATATAGTTGGATTAACAAAAGAATTATGCCAATCCCCAACTGACCACCACAGAAAAAGGGAGGGGAAAAAAGAAGAAAAAGAATAAAAACAAAAAAATGGAGGGAAACAAAGAAGGAAACACAGAAATGAAGAAAAGAAAAAAAGGTGAAGGAGAAAGGAAAAAGAGCATAACAAGCGGTCCCTATTATGTGTATATGTGAAGCATGGTGAAACCATTAAGCTATAAAAACTAGGGACCCTTCGATGTTATTAGCCCCATAGTAACCTCATGTATAAACTAATAATAATAAATACAACCACAAAAGAGTGACAATAAATATATACACTCAAATATATAAATAATATTCACTATGTTGGCAAGGATAAATGTAATACTCATCCAGTAATAGACAAGATATCTCACATCAAATGTATCTAAATTTAATTATATGTGTCGAATGATAAACGAGACAATATCCTGCTTCATATAGATCCAATTTTAAATATAAATATAATAGATATCCAACATTGGTGTAGAAAAGCTCTGAAAAAGAGAGAAGAAAAAGAAAAGGAAAAAAATAAAAGTATAAAAGAAAAAGGAAAAAAGATCAAGCGTGTGGAGAATGCTGATAGACACTCTTTTGCATATCCCTGGATTAATAATGAAACCAAAGAATATTTGAAAAACAGAAACATCTGATTGCAATGTGCTAACAGTCACCAATGAGAAGTGTCATATCTGCTATAATGTAAATAATTATATAGGGTTGAACATACGTGAAAAGATATCTATGGAAACAATCAGACATCACTTCACAGAATGACACATAAAAATGATGACCAGAAACATACAGGATATACAAATCACGTATCATAAAAGTGGGTGACGTCCCACTCGAAGTTGAAACCCATAGGCTTCCTACTCCTTAATCAGTATATCCATAGCAAGCGGAACAGGTCACCTCCTCTTTCGTGGACCCTGACTTTTTCAATCACTTACCTGAGCAAGAGTATGATCCCCTCCATGGCTGAGATTAACATGACAAGCTACATTTCTTGATTTGTTGCCCCTAATATCAGACAAAAGCTCTCTTAAGCCTCGTACACACGGGACGATGATCATACATACGATCGTCTCAAATCGTATGTTGGATAATGTAACTTGCATACTGACTGCACTGCACGATCGTACGACTAAAGAAAGAACGTTCAGGTGCATGTAATTAGCATCCGGCCGTTCCCGACTTCGGAGCATGCGTGTTTTGCACAATACAACTTGTTGTACCAACTGCTCTGTACACACGATACAACGGTCGTATGAGCGCTTGTTGGTACGACCAAGTTTTCTAGTTTGCTCATACAACTCCCTTGTACGACCGTCGTATGTCGGCTGTTCTAATCGCGCATATGAATGATCGATTTCGCATACAACGGTCGTTCATATGACCTGTTGTATACGATCGTCACCCCATGTGTACGAGGCTTAAATCTGTCTCTCAGCCTGCGGGCGGTTCTACCTTATATTGCATGGAGCACTCTGCACAGGTGATGACATATACCACATGTGCACATGTGTGGTGTTACAATTGTAAAATTTGTGTGTAACATATCGTCTGCCATCAACTGAACAGAGAATACCATCCCCACGCAATAAATGGGGACAACAGGGACAATCGTGGGCACCGCATTCAAAGTTTCCCTTGCTGTGAAGCCAAGTGGGAGATCTAAAGGGGTGGCATTTGGAATCAAAGAAACTGGGGGACAAACAGTTGCCAAGAGTCTAATCTCTTCTGGCAACGATATCCACCCCTTGGTCAAGAATCTTAGAACATGTTGCATCATTAAACAAAACTGGTAAATGTGTTTAATGTGGCTAAATTCCAAACTATATCCCAACATGACTGGAACTTGCATACAAAAGACTATTTATTACCTGCCATTGGTTTCCTATATAGGTTGCAGGATATTTTCCTTCCTTCATGTCCTAGTTGTACATCCACAAAGTTGACAGTGTGTTCCTTCCTGCAGCCTGTAAACCGTAGGTTGCAGAGATTATTATTTAGAAAATCCAAAACCTTTTGAAGCACAATTTCTTTCTGTTTGATGGGGCGTTCTATCCCCAGAGGTGTGGGGCCTGCGACCTATACAGGCGGTCCCCTAGTTACCAACATCCGACTTACAAACGACTCCTACTTACAAACGGAGGGAGACAACAGGAAGTGAGAGGAAATCTCCCCCTGGGAAGGGAAAGTCACTCCTGTAAGAGTTATTATGGGAAAAAGGTGTCTCCACTGATGCTTTATCACCAAGGTTTGTTTCCCCAACAACCCAGAATTTTCAAAATCCAATTATAATTGGGACAGGAAGTGAGGTGACATCTTCTGAACAGAAACATAGACAGCAAAACAAACATTACAGGGGTGCCACCCCTTCCCTATGCTATCCAAAAAGCTTAAAAATAGTTTTTTTTGGCTGGAGCTACACTTAAAAAATGTACCTGTTCCCACTTACAAACAAATTCAACTTATGAACAAACCTACAGTCCCTATCTTGTTTGTAACCCGGGGACCGCCTGTATAGGAAACCAAAGGCAGGTAATAGTCTTTTGTATGCAAGTTCCAGTCATCCCAAACATGCAGTGAAAAACATTCCAGTGGGAAAGTTTCTCAGACTACGGCGCATTTGTAGCAGCCAATTAACATTTGAACAAGAGTCTTCCAAACTTTACAATCGTTTTTTGGCCAGAGGATACCTGAGGTGGACACTGGATAGAGTGATTTCTATCTCTACTAGTAACAACAGGGGAGACATTTTGGCCAAACAACACAAAATAAAAATCGGTCATGGAAGGAAGGGAAGATGTAATAAAATCAGATCCTGCCCACATTTGGTGTTGGGATATAAATTGGAATTTAGCCACATTAAACACATAATTAATAAACATTTACCAGTTTTGTTTAATGATGCAACATGTTCTAAGATCCTTGATGGTGGATATAGTTGCCAGAAGAGCCAAGACTCTTGGCAACTATTTGTCCCCCAGTTTCTTTGATTCTAAACGCCCCCCCTTTAGATCTCCCACTTGGCTTCACTGCAAGGGAAACTTTAAATGTGGTGCCCACGACTGTCCCTGTTGTCCCCACTTATTGCGTGGGGATAGTATTCTCTGTTCAGTTGATGGCAGACGATATGTTACGCACAAATTTTACAATTGTAACACCACATATGTGGTATATGCCATCACCTGCGCAGAGTGCTCCATGCAATATGTGGGTAGAATCAGTCGCAGACTGAGAGACAGATTTAGAGAGCATTGGTCTGATATTAGGGGCAACAAATCAACAAATGTAGCTTGTCATGTTAATCTCAGCCATGGAAGGGATCATACTCTCGCTTAGGTAAGTGATTGCAAAAGTCAGGGTCCACGAAAGAGGAGGTGACCTGTTCTGCTTGCTCTGCAAGCAGGAGGTTCTATGGATATACAGATAAAGGAGTAGGAAGCCTATGGGTCTCAACTTTGAGTGGAGTTATGAGATTCCTAACGCACACGTTCCTGCTAATACAGGTGGCTTACTTGTAGTGTGGGTGCTGAAGTGACCAACGGCTGGAACCGCATATCAGAAGATCAGGAAGTATCACCAGCACACCAGGATCTTCAAATGAGTCCAATCTTTAATAAAAGATCACATCATTACAGCAAAAAGCGATGTTTCGGAGCCGCGCAGGACCCCTTCATCAGGCATGCAGCGTCACATGCCTGATGAAGGGGTCCTGCGCGGCTCCGAAACGTCTCTGTTTGCTTTAATGATGTGATCTTTTATTAAAGATTGGACTCATTTGAAGATCCTGGTGTGCTGGTGATACTTCCTGATCAACTTCGAGTGGGACGTCACCCACTTTTATGATAATTGATTTGTGTATCCTGTATGTTTCTGGTCATCATTTTTATGTCATTCTGTAAAGTGATGTCTGATTGTTTTCATAGATATCTTTTCACATATGTTTAACAGATTAGCAGTTTAGCAGACATGATACTTCTCATTGCCAACATAGTGAATGTTATGTATATATTTGAGTGTATATATTTATTGTCACTCTTTTGTGGTTGTGTTTATTATTATTCGTTTATACATGAGGTTACTATGGGGCTAATAACAATGCAGGGTCCCTAGTTTTTATAGCTTAATCGCTTCACCATGCTTCACATATACACATAATAGGGACCGCTTGTTATGCTCTTTTTCCTTTCTCCTTCCCCTTTTTTGCTTTTTCTTCGTTTTTGTGTTTCCTTCCTTGTTTCCCTCCATTTTTTTGTTTTTATTCTTTTTCTTCTTTTTTCCCCTCTCTTTTTCCGTGGTGGGCAGTTGGGGATTGGCATAATTCTTTTGTCAATCCAACTATATATTCATCTTAAGGTGATAGAATATATTATGTTTGTTTTCATGCTGTCACAATGTAACAATACACCATACACAGAAAGGGTTAATCAGCATAATTAGATTCCGGCCTCATATCAGCTGTTTCAGTGCTACTTATATGCCATCACTGCCGGTTTTTGCCAGAAAATAATTAAGCGAATGTAATTTCATGAGACGCGTCTATCTGTCGCTGTGCTACCTGTCTGCTTGGCTACGTGGACTGTTTTGGATGTACCTATTTTTGATTGTTTTCAGCAATAAATTTGGAATTTTTTACTGCACACCTGGAATGCTGTCAACCTTTCTCCCTCATTGATACCTGTGCAGTTCACGGACTGGACATGTTCCTAGGAGAGCAGTAATTACTCATCTCACCTGGAGTGGTTTAGCTCAATGTACCCCATACTCATTCACATAGGGGGGGAGCAGGATCTGGGGGCCTCTTACAGATTCCGATAAGCCCCCCGCCCACAGACCCCAAAAACCACCGTCCAGGGTTGTCGGGAAGGGGCCCTTGTCCTCATCAACATGGGGACAGGGTGCTTTGGGGTGGGGGGTACTGAGCCCCCCGGCCCCAAAGTGCACACCCCCCATATTGAGTGCATGTTGCCTGGTGTGGTTCAAAGTAGGGGGGGCACTCACTTGTCCCCACCCCCTCCTGCCCTGCCAGGCTGCGTGCTCGGATTAGGGTCTGGTGTGGATTTTGTCGAGACCCCCATGCCATTTTTTTTAAAATCTTGTCATGGGGTCCCCCCCCAAAATCCATACCAGACCCTTAGGTCTAGTATGGATTTGGAGGGGATCCCCCCCACACCAAAATTAAAAAAATAAAAATGGCATGGTGTTCCCCGGGGGGACCCCATGCCATTTTTATTTTGGGGCGTGGTTCCCCTTAAAATCCAGACTAGGACCGAATGGCCTGGTATGGACCGAGGGGGGACCCTACGTAATTTTTTTTTTATCTGAAATTTTCAAATCCACTGCTTCGCACCCAACTCACAGGCAGTTCACACTGCCATATGCAAACTGCTGGGAGTGTCAATAGAAAGCTAATGACACCCCCAAATCAGTTCGCATATCGCACTGCCAACTGCAAATTCGGACAGGAATCAGATTGCATGGGTGTAAACACACATGCAATCTGATTCTGCTGCGGAACAAAAAAAGGGTCCTTTGCGAGTTTGGTACGAATGTAATGCGATTTCAGCCATACTATATTTATGGCTTAAATCGCATCGCACAGAGATTGCACTGCGGTGCAAATTACATCCGATCTCGGACATCGCAGCAGTGTGAACCGGCCCCAAGGAAGATATTCCACTTCCCCAAAATCACCAACCCCCAATACTAATTAAAAAGTAAGAAGAAAACTGAGAAAAACAACAAACAAGAGCTCTGTTTCCACTATTGCAACCCCAAAGTCACGCGATTTAGAGTGCGACTTTGATGAGACTTTGAGCGCAACTTTGATTCAACTTTACACTCTCTGGATCAAAGTTGCATCAAAAGTCGGAACAAAGTTGTACAATAAACTTTTTTGGAGTCGCTGTGACTTGAGGGACCATTGAAATACATGGATTTTCACTTGTCATGCGACTTCACATGTAGTACAACTCACAGTAGTGGAAACAGAGCCTGAAGACAAAAATCTGCAGAACATTGAATAGTGTGTATGGGGCCTAGAGTCCAAAAATAACTTGCTTACATTAGAGATTATTTCGAAAGGAGACAAATAAAATGCCAGCATGTCTTTGGATTGTGGTGAGAAACCCACACAGGGTGAACATATAAACTTCAACACAAGCATTAGCATGTTGGGGATCTGAACCGGCGACCCCAGGGCTGCTAAACAGAATTTCTAGCTACTAAGACCCCGTACACACTATTAGATTATCTGCAGATTTTTTCCTTCAGATTTAGCAAAACCATATAATATGAGGTCAAACCTTAAGAGTTTCAATTTGTATGCAATCAGGCAGGCCCCTGCACTACATGGTTTTGGTAAATCTGAAGACAAAAATCTGCAGAAAATCTAATAGTGTGTATGGGGTCTTAGCCAGCAAGCAGCCTCACACATGTAGTGTGCATCTCTGTGGTGTGAACCAGCCCTAAGTCCATAGCCATGCTCAGTGTCACAAGCAATATACAATATATTGTCCTAAGTATTGGGAAACCTGCCTTTACACACCCATGAACTATAATGGCAGCCCAGGGTTCAAGATAAAGTTGGCCCAGCCTTTGCAGCTATAACAACTTCAATGATATAACTCTTCTGGGAAGGCTGTCCGCAGGGTTTAGGAGTGTGTCTATGGGAATGTTTGACTATACTTCCCGAAGTGCATTTGTGAGGTCAGACACTGATGTTGCACGAGAAGCCGTGGCTTGCAGTCTCCACTCTAATTCATCCCCAAGGTCTTCTGTTGTACTGAGGTCAGGACTCTGTGCAGGCCAGTCAAGTTCCGTTCCCCCAAACTCGCTCATCCATGTCTTTATGGACCTTGTTTTGTGCTCTGATCCAAATCATTTGGTCGAGGGGGGATTATGATGTGGGGTTGTTTTTCAGGGGTTGGGCTTGGCCTCTTAGTTCCAGTGATGGGAACTCTTAAGGGGTCAGCATACCAAGACATTTTGGACAATTTCATGCTACCAACTTTGTGGGAGCAGTATGGGGATGGCCCCTCCCTGTTCCAACATGACTGCGCACCACTGCACAAAGCAAGGTCCATAAAGACATGGTTGAGGGAGGTTGGGGTGGAGGAACTTGACTGGCCTGCACAGAGTCCTGACCTCAACCAGACAGAACACCTTTTGGCTGAATTAGAGCACAGACTGCAAGCCAGGCCTTCTCAACCAACATCAGTGCCTAACCTAACAAATGCACTTCTGGAAGAGTGGCCAAACATTCCCATAGACACACCCCTAAACCTTGTGGATAGAGTTGAGCGAACACCTGGACGTTCGGGTTCTGCTGGTCCGTCCGAACTTCGGGACAAAGTCCGGGTCCGGGTCCGGACGGAACCCGAACGATCGCACGGACATTACCCCAAGCAACAGGCACGCTAGCAAGCCCAAGGCAGGCCTGGGCCTGGGCCTGAAACAGGGCTTCAAGCCTGCCTGGTCGTCTTGGGCTTGCAGGTCCACAAGCGAGTTGAGATAGGTGTTCCAAATCCCCACACAGATACCCTTACAAACCGGTGAGAAGGTCTTCACGTAAACAATCCAATCCGTGACTACAACCAACTCTTCCGGACCGAACGTCAGACACGAGATTAAGTCGGTTTTCCACAAGACAGACCAACTCCAGTCCTGAGACACGTCCGGTCAGTTCAAGGAGGTGGGGTTGGAGGGAGTTGGTACAG
>BLSH010488514.1:40172-66070 GCA_018402905.1 Glandirana rugosa | reverse complement strand
CATAGGCCAGGTAAAAAAATTTCAAACCAGGGCGCAGTTCTGGAGGATGAGGAGGACGAGCAAGATGATGAGGAGGAGGAGGAACCGTGTTCACAGCAGGGTGGCACCCAACGCAGCTCATGGGCATCACTGGAGCATGGCTGGGGGGATACGGAGGACACAGATGACACACCTGCCACAGAAGACAGCTTGTCTTTGCCTCTGGGCAGCCTGGCACTCATGAGTGACTACATGCTGCAGTGCCTGCGCAACGACAGCCTAGTAGCCCACATTGTAACTTGTGCTGATTACTGGCTGGCCACCCTGGTGGATCCCCGTTACAAGGACAACGTGCCGTCCTTAGTTCCCTCACTGGAGCATGATCAGAAGATGCACGACTACAAGCGCACGCTGGTAGACACGCTGCTGAGGGCATTCCCAAATGACACAGGGGGCACAGTGGAAGCACAAGTAGAAGGCAGAGGAGGAGGAAGAGGTCGCCAACGCAGCTGTGGCACCGGCAGCACCTCAGAAGGTAGGGTTAGCATGGCCGAAATGTGGAAAAGCTTTGTCAGCAGCACGCCACAAAAACAGCACCACCAGCTGATAGGCAACGTCTTAGCAGGAGGCAGCAGTTCAGCAACATGGTGGAACAGTATGTGTGCACATGCCTACATGTACTGACTGATGGGTCTGCCCCATTCAACTTCTGGGTCTCCAAATTGGGCACATGGCCTGAGCTTGCCCTTTATGCCTTGGAGGTGCTGGCCTGCCCTGCAGCCAGTGTATTGTCTGAACGTGTGTTTAGCACGGCAGGGGGCCGCCTGTCCACAGCCACGGCAGTGCAGCCACCTGTCCGCAGCCAACGTGGACAAGCTAACGTTTATTAAAATGAACCAGGTATGGATCCCACAAGACTTGTCTGTACCTTGCGCAGAATAGACATTTAGACTGGCCTCACTTTGTTTTTGAATATGCCTCAATATTTTGGGGGCTACCCCAATTAGAAAAAAAAAAAAAAACAGTGTTGGCTACCTCCTCCTCCACCACCACTTCCACCACCGCCACGGTCACCGCCTCCTCAACCCCCTACTCCACATCCACCTCCTCCTCCATTTTTTATTTTTTTATGTAATTTTAAGTTATTTCCCTATCCACATTTGTTTGCATGGCACTTGTCCTACTCTTACCCCCATTTTGCTTCCTTTTGCAGCCCTCTAGCCCTTTCCAGGACTTTTTTAGAGCCATTTTTGTGCCCAAAAGTTCGGGTCACAATTGACTTCAATGGGGTTCGGGGTTAAGTTCGGGTAAAGTTTGGTGCCGAACCCGAACTTTTTTGCGAAGTTCGGCCGAACCCGAACATCCAGGTGTTCGCTCAACGCTATTGGTAATGCTTGCAGTTGTTATCACTTGAGAATAGAAAACCATGAGACTCTTCTATGATTTTAATGTATTTAAATAAAGTATTTTCTATTTTTCTATTTATGAATTTTGTTGCATCATTTTGGCACCATCAAAATCCCTTTTTGCTATTCCAATTTTTCATGCAATAATTTATGGGATGAAGGTGCCTTTGGCCCAGTGAATTAGTGCACAATTTATTCTTTATCAATTTTCAGTGTTGCATTCACTTAGGCACTGTGCACTATTCAATAGATCAAATTCATTATTATTTTTTGTTTTGTCTTTTCAAAGTCCATTGAGATGTCGGGCTTTTGTGGGGAGGCCTTTAAGGGGCTAATGGATCGCATCCTTCAATCCCAGAGTAAAACCTTAGGGGGAATGAACATGGATCAGTTTTTTTGTGAAAGAAATGTCTATTAGAAAGAAAGTCTCGCCTTTTCTGGAACAGGCGCTACTTTCATAAGTATATTCAGGAGGAAAGTTCTCCTTGGGGCCTACGTATTCAAATTTTTCTGAGTATCAGAAAGGTGGAACTGGATTTGAGAAAAGATTGGGAGACAAACTTACAGTCTTGTTCTTTTAAAATGAATTATACTGTGAAAATACACAAATAACATCAGATAAACCCTTTGGCAAGCATGAGGATTCCCTCAAAGTCACGTGGAATCCTTTGTAGCATATATTCTCAGAACAAAAGAAAATAAGTTGGCATATGAATCCAATATGGCCTATAAATGGACTATAAATGGACTCCCTTAGTTAGAAGCGGGAATAAACATGTATCATCCACTCAACCTATGGTAAACGATCCTACTGACTCTAATGCCTCTTCCCTTTCCTCCTTAGCCTCATTCCAGGTCTCCACCAATCGGAATAAACAGTCAATCCACCTTTTGCAAAAAACGGAAGAGTGAAGCAGTGGGTATTCGTTCATCGGCACCGAAACGCACAAACTCCAATCATTCTCGTCCCCCTTCACACACTCCCCCGTCTTCCAATTTGGATCACTCATCTATACACACTCCAAATGAATCACGTGCTATGGGCACTCCTTCTCAAGCCACTATGGCATCTAATGCACTCCCACACACTAAGGTAAGTGCACCTATCATTAATAATTGTTCGGGGGATGTACGTCCGGCACCAATTTACATCCCCTCGGTGGTTTCCAAGAAGGTGCCCATGGCGGAGGGAGTTATACCCAAACAAAAACTAAACAAATAAATTCAGGGAATAATGCAGAATCCACTGGCCTTGAGGTAATTAATCGTTCTACTTTTGATTTGCCAGATGCCCAAATGCAGGTTCTGAGTCTTGGGTTATCATTTTGTCCTGAGCAGAGGATGGATAGCTTTGACTTGCTAATGTTCAAAGTTCTCTATGACAAGGACTCCAAAACGACATGAAACTCTATTAATGACATCAAGGCCTTGGAGGACCTCATGGAGCTTTGGCAGGAGGGAGACAAGGGTAAAAGCCCCTCTCCCCCTCCCAGGCAGCCATGTCCTGCACCGCCGATAGTTCATTTGGAGAATCAAGAGGCGATCTTATGTATTTTCCTCCTCCGCAGACTATCAAGCCCAAATCTCAGGCATTCCTCTTGTTACAGGGGAACCCCAATATATGGGCCTTTACACAACAAGTGATTAAAGAAATTGAATGCACCAATTGGAGCTTTAGAGAACCCTCTAATCTGACTTCCCAACAAGTTTTTACATATTCCCTTGTTGTTCATACATCACCCAAGGTTTTAATAAACACATCTTTCACAATACCAAGTGACTTTGAAGGTTCCATTGAGCACTGTCTCCAGTTTGTTCTATTGTATTCACTGTTCCAGTGATTGCCAGCAGCTCTGTTTTCCTTCAGCATTTATACATGAGGAGATTGATCTTTCCAGCAATGATGTTGGCTCTTGTTGTAGCGCTTTAAGGACATTGTTGAGAGTGGTTGCTTAAAAGGAATTGCACCCAGGCAGGGGACTTTGAGAGAGAAACTAAAGCTCTCCAATCTCACCTGCTTGATTGCGGGTATAGCAGATCGTGCAAACATGCAGAGCGTACAAACATGCCATAATACAAGACAAGGATAGTCTTGTCCATTCCAAGCCTCAAAGTTATCTTTGAATCCCACTACCAGACTCATTACAAATTATTCTCTACATCACCACAAGGTCAGACACATAGTGCAGAAGTATTGGCATCTGCTAACGACTGATTCTACTGTATCTAAATACATTCATTCCCATCCAGAGATCACCTTTAGGAGGTCATGATCTCTCAAAAATCAATTGGTTCACAGTCATCACACCATTAGAACCCCATTGAGCAACAAACAAGGAAACAGCCCCCTGTGGCAGGTGCAACTTCTGCATCTATGTGTCCCATACCAATGCTGTCCAATTTCCGAATGGCTGCCTTTGGAAACCTCACTTCTTTGTCACCTGCCAAGCCACTGGCATTGTATAGCTTATTCAATGCCAGTGTGGCGCGTTCTATGTGGGTAAAACAAAAAGATCTTTTTTCCATCGTATCAGGGATCACATTTCCCTGATTACCAAGAAAAAAATGGAGACCCCTATCAATAGGCATAGTGGCCTACACCATGGCGTCGACCTGTCCAGGATGCATTTTTATTATTGTAAATTTTATTGAAATTTCAGGACAATCGCAAAAGTACATGTACAAAACATTGTCACCAGCTAAGGACCAAGAACAAAAACAAATCAAGAAAACAAAATAGGAAAAGAAAGCAGGCTTATGCATCCTTTACCAAGTGATCAATCTTTACAGGTTATGCTCAAGTACAATATAGTAGTAGATTCAGGCTAGGACTCCAAAATATTAAGAAGAACAAGTTGGACATATTCACTTATTACATCTACATTGAACACACAGGGACTATAAGAGGTTTGACCCAGCCCACTAAGTGTCAAAATGTAAACCCTAGATTGTCACCCACGTAATGGGAGGCATCAGCTTGTGGGCCCTGGTAATGGGGCTCCATACTCTGAGGTGTCCCAGCATTCCCAGATCTTGTTGAATTAGGGCACAGCCTCATGTACCATGGCAGTCAGATATTCCATCCTTCTAATGTCTGCTATGATCTGGAGAAATATGGACACAAAGGAGGTGTATTTTGTAACCAATATAAGGGAATTGTTCTCTTCGCTGCCAAGAGTATGTATGAGACTAATCGTTTCATGGTCTTGGGGATTCCAGGAAATGGAAGGCCCAACAAATAGTGAACTGGGTCCAGTGAGAAAGACATATCCAGCACCCCCTGGAGCAGGCCCATAACCCGGCTCCAGAACGGCCAGACCAAGTCACACTGCCAAAAAATGTGATCAAGTGTGCCTATATCGTGTTCGCATCTCCAACAAAGTTTCGAACATGTAGGCTCAAATCTGTGTAAGACCTCAGGGGTCTGGTACCAAAACATCAATACCTTTAAAGCAGTTTCTTTTTGTGTGACACATCTGGACGACTTAAACGTGGCCGTCCAGATCCTGTCCCACATCTGCAGAGACAATGGCTTATCCAAAATGCGAGACCACTTCTCCAAGTAATGATGAGAGCATTCCGTGAGAGGGGAGGCTTCATGGAGGATATGATAGATAACTGTTATCAAATGTGGCTGTTGAGGGCCCTGTGCGCAGAGGTGTTCAAAAAGTGTAGGTCTATCTAAAGTCTGGGTAGTGGATAGCGATTAAAAAATGCCTAACTTGTAGATAATAATAAAAGGAGGAAGGGATCTTGAATTTTCCCTGTAGTTTACTGAAGGAGTACAGCTGTCTAGTGAACCAAATTGCGCAGTTGGTAGAGGGAAGCCTGTATCCATGGCCACATCTGTCCCAAAGACAGGCTATCCAGGATCACCGGATTTAACACTATAGTGGTCAAAGGTGGGCATGGAGAGGATAAGGAAAATTTACCCTTGCACCTGTTCCATATGGGAATGGTAAAGTGCATAGGAGAGAGAAACATATGTTTTAATACAGGATCCTTATGTAAGGATGGGGACCATATTACAGCTCCTGGATCAACCGGGTACATGGCCTCCTTCTCAATCTCTGACCATCTATTTGGGGCCATTACGCTAGTCCATGAAATCACAGCTCTCAGGTGTGTGGCATAATAATACCTTACAACATCAGGGGCTCCCATCCCTCCCCTAGATCTCAAGGAAAAAACTACTGAACTTGCTATGGGATGGGCTCCATTTTTCCATATAAATTTAAGGAAACTTCTTTGTATAGCTTTTAATTGAGGCAGCGATACAGCTACAGGCAGGGTCTCAAAAAGATAAAGCAATTTGGGCATTATAGACATTTTTAAAACATTCACTCTTCCAAGAAGAGAGATAGCGTACTTCCCCCACTGTGCAAAGATTTATTGATTTCCTGGCCGCATAAAGAGAAGAGTAAGAAGGAGTAAGATTCACGCCCAGATATCTCAGTGAGTTGGAACACCACCTATAAGGGTAAGCAAGTTTAGGTTGAGTCAGTAGGCTTAAAGGCATATGCAAGGGTAGGGCTTCCATCTTGGCTGTGTTAATTTTATACCCTGAGATGGCACTAAATGAGGTTAGAAGAGAATGTAAAGTTGGAAGGGATATGAGTGGATTAGTTATAACAGGATTTCTCAACCCATGGCACGCGTACCCCTTGGGGTACGTGCACTACGGGCAGGGGGTACGTCGCCTGTGCTGCCACCAGGGGCGGACTGGGCCGCTCTGACACCGGGTAAAAGGCTGCATTAATGTGGTGGCAGAAGCGGCTGACAACAATGCCGCTGCAGCCAGCAGTGGGTTAATGCTGCCTGTGAGTTCCATGGTCAGGCAGTGAATAGAGGACGGAGCTGTGGCTGTGTATTGGGGAGGAGCAGGGACCATCGCTGTGTTGTCCGGGGGAGGAGAAGGGGAAGAGACTCCTTTCAGCAGCCGGACCAAAATGATAATACAAATAAACATTCCTGCTGCTCCGGACACGCAGATCCCACCCCCTCCCCCCCACTGGAGTGCTCCACGGAGCAATCCCTGCACACCCGGCGTCTGGTAAGCAGTGGTGAGAAGGGAAAGAAGAGGGTCCCGCCGAGGAGCACTCACCAGGGCTGTATGGAGCCAATTGAAGGTAGAGGTAGGAAAGAGGTGTTCGGGCGGCCCCTCACTAGGGCTGTCACTCAGGGCGGGGGGATCAGGGGCTCCAGCTGCAGGGAGAGGCACAGCTACCATGTCACAACCCCTTCTGCAGCTAGCAACCACCAGCATAAGAGAGAGCCAGACCCCCATCCCTGCTTCTCCAGCATCCCTCAGCCACAGTCACTGGCCTTTATATCCACCCCCTGTCCCATCCCCTCCACTCCCTTATGCCTAGTTATCAGTATCAGAAACAGTAAGGACAGCTCTGTCTTCTGCCAGTGTCCCAGTGTGCCTACCTGTGATTGACAGCCCCTGACCCCTCCCTCCGCCCTGCCCTTACCCCCACCTATGCAGGGCTCCACTGCAGGGGTCAGGAGGTCCCATCTCAGTACTGATCCTCAGCCATGATGGGCCGGGCACTCCACATCCTGTGCTGGATCTGCCTGCTGATAGGCTTCTCCTCCGCTATCTTCCTTACTGACACCAGCACCGAGATAGTCGGTGCTGCACTGATGAGCACAGAACAGGCTGCATTGATGGGCACTGGTGAGGCTGCATTGATGGGCACTGGTGAGGCTGCATTGATGGGCACTGGTAAGGCTGCATTGATGGACCCTGGTGAGGCTGCATTGATGGACACTGGTGAGGCTGCATTTGATGGACACTGGTGAGGCTGCATTGGTGGGCACTGGTGATGAGGTTGCATTGATGGACACTGGTGAGGCTGCATTGATGGGCACTGATGAGGTTGCATTGATGGGCACTGATGAGGCTGCATTGATGGCCACTGGTGAGGCTGCATTGATGGCCACTGGTGAGGCTGCATTGATGGCCACTGGTGAGGCTGCATTGATGGGCACTGGTGAGGCTGCATTGATGGGCACTGGTGAGGCTGCATTGATGGACACTGGTGAGGCTGCTGGGCACTGGTGAGGCTGCGTTGATGGACACTGGTGAGGCTACATTGATGGACACTGGTGAGGCTGCATTGATGGGCACTGGTGAGGCTGCATTTATGGGCACTGGTGAGGCTGCATTTATGGGCACTGGTGAGGCTGACTTTGATGACCATTTTGCAAATAAACAAAAACCATCACAAAAACATACTGAGATCACACACACACACACACACACACACACAAATCATCACTAACACATACTGACATTACACACACACACACAGAAACCATGACACACAAACAATAGAAATTACTTTCTCGAGACAGGGGTACTCAAGACATTTTTTTAGACCCACAGGGGTACTGCACCGTAAAAGGTTGAAAAACACTGAGTTATAGTAAGCAGAATATCATCCGCGAAAAGGGACAGCTTGTACTCCCCCTGTCGCATCACCACCCCCCGAGATGTTTTCATTTGAGCGAATGGTCTCAGCCAGGGTCTCCAAGCAGAGAATAAAAAGCAGCGGAGATAGGGGACACCCCTGCCGCGTGCCATTGGTCATGGGGAAGGAGGGTGACAGAAAGGATGACATCTGCACTTGAGCGGAGTTTTGAAAATATAGCGCCTCTAGGGCTTTAAGGAAAGGGCCTTCAAAACCAAATGTACCTAAGGTGGCAAACATATAAGGCCAGCATAGCCTATTGAAGGCCTTTTGGGCATCCAGACTTAGCACTACTGCAGGTCTAGGAAATTTATTGAGAAGGTCAATTAAATCTATGGTGCGTCGCGTATTATCTCCAGCCTGTCTACTCCTGACACATCCTATCTGATCTTTGCTAATTAGATTGGGAATAATTTGGGACAATCTAGAGGCCAGGATCTTGGTGAGGATTTTATAATCAGAATTTAGCAAGGCTAGGGGCCTATAATTATCCGGAATGGTCGGGTCCTTGTCCGGTTTTGGTATAACCGTGATGTAAAAATGTTTAAATTGGGGATGTGGAGATGCTCCCTGCAAAATAGAATCATAAACCTCCAGCATGTGTGGGGCCAAAGTTTCAAGAAAGGTTTTGTAGTATGAGTAGGATAGCCCGTCAGGCCCGGGCGATTTATGGAGGGGAAGCTCCTTCACTATGAGCAGGAGTTCCTCTGCGGTGATAGGGGCATTAAGGTTAGCTAGGTCTACCCTTGAGATTTTGGGGAGTCGAATATCTTTGAAGAAGGCGTCAAAGTTAGCCTGGGAGAAAGCAAAATTATTTTTGGGCGTTAGGCAATTATAAAGTTTATTGTAGTACTCTACAAAGGTTTGGACAAAGGGTTCTAGTTCCATCTGTTTGGATGAGGGAGTCCGGAAAGGAGTGGAAGGGCCGTGGGCAGAGTTTATTTACTAACATGGTATGGGGCTTATTCAAAAACTTATACTCAATAACCTTTGGATATGATTACCGTGTATGGGTCCTTATTGGGAACCCTTGTGATACACCTTCAGACACAGTTTTCTTTTTACTACATACTGTATAATTATCAGGTTCAGGTACTATGAATTGATCCTTTGAGGTTTCCTGCTTCTGCTGTTTTGCAGATTTCCAATTTTGTGATACCTGTGAGGACTTGGCTCCACGGCTGTCACCATCTGAGGTAACCTAAGAGAACTTTGTATGCAGCTTTCAAGGTAGCCGTGTTGAAGGAGCACTTAGCCAGGGAGGACCAGGCCTTATTCCAGTCCTCAGAGTCAATAGAGATCCCCAGGTCCCTCTCCCAATGTGATTTATAGGATGCGGCCCCAGGGGAGTCCATGGCGTTTAGAGAAGAATAGATCATTGAAACGGTACCAGGGGCACCGGGAAAATGGAGGCAAAGGTGTTCAAAACGCGTTTTCTGGAAAGGATATATAGCATTACCTCTCAGTGAAGAAACCCAATGAGTTAATTGGGCATAGCGGAAAATTTCCGAAGAGGGTACACTGTGGGCGTCCTGAAAGGAAGGCCAGGAGGGAAGGGTACGGGAAAGGAGTAAATGACGAACCTCCGTATATCCCTGTGTGAACCACCAGGAGAAGGAGCTTGGTTGGTCAAGGCCCGGCGGGAACAGGGGGTTATTGAGAAGAGGGAGAAGCGGGAGGAAGGGGGACATAAGGTTGCCCGAATAGAGTACCGAATGCCAAAGCTTTAAGCTGTGACGCATGAGAGGGCTAAGTGCGGGGAGGCAATGTTTATGGGGAATCCATAGTAAAGCTGATAGACGAATCGGGGCACAGTTAGGAAGCTCAAGGAGCACCCACCACGGAATATCCAAAGTTGCATGAAGTAGAGTTAATTGTGATATCTGGGCAGCCTGGTAGCATTTGGCTATGTTAGGGACCCTGAGGCCTCCTCGCAATCTGTGTCTATGGAGGGTCGAGTGTGACACTAGGGGCGTCGGTAAGCCAAGATAAAGGATAAAATCCTGTTCTGTATTAGGCGCAAGAAGAAAGAGGGGATATGGACTGGAAGAGTGCGGAAATAATAGAGTACTTTGGGGAGGATGGTCATCTTAACCGCCTTAATGCGGCCAACCCAGGATAGTGAAGGGAATTGCCAAGATTGCATTAAAGACGTGAGTGATCTCAGTAGGGGGTAATAGTTTGTGGCAAACAGGAACGAAAAGTGGGCAGTCAGCTTCACCCCACGATAGTCCAGGAAGGAGGAGTTCCAGCAATAAGGAAAGGAGGACCGTAGTTGCGTCACCGTTGAGGGGGGCAAGGCAGTGGTTTTGTGGGGGTTGATATGCAGCCTGGAGAAGGCAAAGAAGCAGGAGAGAAGAGCCTGGAGATTAGGAAGGGTAATCAGGGGGTTAGTTAAGGTCAAAATGGCATCATCTGCAAAGAGGCTAACTTTATGGTGTATACCGGCATATGGAATTCCAGAGATGTTTGGGTCAATTCAAAGGGCAATGGCGAGAGGTTCTAGGGCCAGAATGAATAGAGTCAGGGATAAGGGACAACCCTGTCTGGTCCCTCTGGAGATCGAAAAGGGGGTGGAGAGGTGGCCAGCATAGGTGACACAGGCAGAGGGGGAGGAATAGAGGGCAGAGAGCCACCCAAGAACCGAGTCTCCAAAACCCCATTGTTCTATAACATATCATAGATACTCCCAGGAGAGAGAATCAAACGCTTTGTAGATGTCAACTGACAGAAGGAGACCCGGAATCTTACGGTGCTGGAGCAGGTGAATCAAATGGATCACCTTGTGGACATTGTCCCCCGCTTGACGGCCGGGGACAAAGCAAACCTGGTCTCTGTGGATCAAAGCTTGTAAGTATTTGATGATGCAGGTGCTTAAAATTTTCCCTAGAAGTTTGATCTTAGTGTATCTTTATCTAGCTTTACCCTTCCAGAGGTACTTAACATTATTAAATATATTATTGCTATTCAAAGTCATTGTCTGAAGTTCTTCAAGGTTGTTAAATGTTATTTTCTGACATTACACATAGACCATTTGATCATTGGTTGATCATCTAGCATACTAAAGCTACCAAAGCTAAAGATACCCACAGAGATGCATTGTTTATTAACTGGCCTCCATCTTATTCACCATTCGCCATGAAGACAAAAGGGCAATCCTAATTACGATGCATAACACATGGCTTTCACATACTAATGAATGCACAGCAGGAAAACCTCAATTTTGCTTGGGAGGCAGGGGATAATCCTGTAAATACATATTTTAGCCCTTATCTAATAATAATCCTACACAAATATAATAATTGTATTGTTTTCCTACAAGTATTTATTTTATTGGGTAATGTCATGTCTTACAATATATAATTTGTGTTGTGACATTCATGACCTAAGGGTATATATATTATAGTTATGGGTATTTTTTAAAGTTAATGTTTTGTGCTCCTAAGGTCCATTCTAAGAATGGATGTGAGAATGATGCATATGTATCCATGCCCCCATAGGAGTTGCTGAAAGTAGTGGTTGCACCTGTCGCACTGCCCTCAATCACACTTTTTCTTGCATCCGGAGTCACAGAACAGGCCAGTACTTTATTTTGTTGTTTTATTAGGGGATAAACTTGGATGGGGAAAGGGGAAATTATGGGATGCCCCCAAGATCAACAGTTCTTTTCATGGGACCTTCTATATACACGTCTGTATATACTCTTCTCCTCTTCCTCCAGCACAACACTTGCTGCTCAGTTTACACCTTTCACTCTCTCCTGCACAACTTCTTCTGCCTAGCTAGCACATGGTGAGGCTTACTCTGGTTCTGACCAGGCCTCAGTGATCCGCCTTTTGCAGGCAGGGACCGTGGGTCCCTATAGTGTAGAAAGTTAGTTGAGGTGCTAGCTAGCCACTGATGGACTACTGCTCCCAGCCCATTCTCTTCCAGGCCCTGCCAGCCCTCCTGGCTGCAACGGCCTTCTCCACTGCCACAGTGACACCACAGTCCCAACTGGCTCTTGCACCCTTCTCAGACTGTCTCTCACCCCAATCCACTCCAGTGTGCCTTTTCCAGCTTCCAAGGTGTGCATCACTCACTGACACAGTTCCTTTCCTGGAGACCTTCCTGACAGTACTCTATCCTGCTGTCCTCCTCCTGCTCTCTCACTGGTGCCTCTGTTCCAGGATCTCCACTATCCTCCTGGATGCACTCGAGCCCCTGGCCGAGGTCACTCCCCACCAGACTGGGGGCTCCCTCAAGGCCCCCAAGAGCCTCAGCACTCCATCTCCATCTCCATCTCTTCCACCCAAACTGTTATGGAAAATCTATGCTTTCTATGACTTGAGCGCCGGTGTGCATTCGCGCGCACCTGTGCGGGTGCCCGCATGTGCACGCCCGTGTGCGCACGCGCTCCCGTGCACGCGCCGGAAACGGCGCTAAACGCGTTATTTAAACCCTCAATGCCCTGCAGCTGGTGCTGTCCGTTCTACAGCATCTGAGTACCTGTGAGCCCCAGCTCTGTTCCTGTTATCCAGTTCATGTGATCCTTCCCGTTTCCTGTTTAGACCTGGCTTGACCTGACCTGCTGTTATCTGCCTGCACTGACCCCGGCTATCCACGACCATCCGATTGTCTGACTCCTTTGTACTTCTGCTGCCAGCCCGGTTATGAACTTTGCTTGGACTTGACCATTCTTCTGCCTGATCCCTGGTACCGCACCGCCAGCCAGTTGCTAACCCAGCCTGTACCATTCTTCTGATTTCCACGACTACCTGAGATCTCACACCATCATCAATGACCATCCAGCCCTCGTGACATCTTGCACTCTTGGACCTCCTGTCTGCTCTACCAGGGGACCCTGAATCAGGTGCTCAAGAGAGTTTTTCCCTGCACAAGCCAGACTCCACCACCAGGTGTGTGACACAAACTCTCCTCCCTAGCTGGGCTGACCCAAGGTATTTGAGGAAGCCTGTCCCCTGCCAATCCAGGTTGTGGATTGGTCAGGGCTCCCCAAAAACCCCAGGCAGCTCCACCCCTCGTCTCCACCCTTTTTTCCAGAACCTTCTCGAAGCAAAGGGGAGGTAACCGAGAGGTGTCACTGCCTGTTAGTCACCAACCACTACCTGAGCCACTCCCAGTTAGGGTTGCCACATCATCCCTTTAATCCAGGACACATATTAATTACACAGGTTCTGTGGCTGTTTAAGGTGATAATTAAACTCACTTGGTGCCTTATCTGCATTAAATTAGCCTTAGAAACTGTGTAATTCATATGTGTCCTGGATTAAAGGGATGATGTGGCAACCCTACCCCCAGTCCAGAATCAAAACAATCAGGCCTGACAAAAGGCCTGACCAAATGCCTGACCAAATTTACCTTACCTAGACCAAAATCCTGCCTAAGCACCTACCTAAAGGTAGAGGGCGCTACACTCACCCCAGCTGGGAAATTTAGAAAAAAAATGGCTCCTGGGTCCAGGAGCAAGGGTATGCCATAAGGAAAAAGGGAGGGGGGAAAGGGAACAAACTTGGACGGGGACTGTACAAATAATTTAGCTACAAAAATAGATATTAATCTCTGAAAATTATTTACACCTGTACAGTATGGATAAGACACTCCTCCCTACCATTTCTACAACTAATAGCATAGCACATGAACAATATACAGTTTGAGCCAGAGCACCTCCTCCTTAAAGGAGATACCTGTCTCGATCTAGATACATACATACATACAGTCATACAGTATCTCACAAAAGTGAGTACACCCCTCACATTTTTGTAAATATTTTATTATATCTTTTCATGTGATAACACTGAAGAAATTACACTTTGCTACAATGTAAAGTAGTGAGTGTACAGCTTGTATAACAGTGTAAATTTGCTGTCCCCTCAAAATAACTCAACACACAGCCATTAATATCTAAACCGCTGGGAACAAAAGTAAGTACACCCCCACTTGAAAATGTCCAAATTGGGCCCAAAGTGTCAATATTTTGTGTGGCCACCATTATTTTCCAGCACTGCCTTAACCCTCTTGGGCATGGAGTTCACCAGAGCTTCACGGATTGCCACTGGAGTCCTCTTCCACTCCTGCATGACGACATCACGAAGTTGGTGGATGTTAGATACCTTCTGCTCCTCCACCTTCCATTTGAGGATGCTCCACGGGGTTTAGGTCTGGAGACATGCTTGGGTAGTCCATCACCTTTACCCTCAGCTTCTATAGCAAGGCAGTGGTCATCTTGGAGGTATGTTTGGGGTCGTTATCATGTTGAAATACTGCCCTGCGGCCCAGTTTCCGAAGGGAGGGGATCATGCTCTACTTCAGTATGTCACAGTACATGTTGGCATTCATGGTTCCTTCAATGAACTGTAGCTCCCGGTCCCAGCAGCACTCATGCAGCCCCAGACAATGACACTCCCACCACCATGCTTGACTGTAGGCAAGACACACTTGTCTTTGTACTCCTCACCTGGTTGCCACACACGTTTGACACCATCTGAAACAAATAAGTTTATCTTGGTCTCTTCAAACCACAGGACATGGTTCCAGTAATCCATGTCCTTAGTCTACTTCTGTTCAGCAAACTGTTTGCAGGCTTTCTTGTGCATCATCTTTAGAAAAGGCTTCCTTCTGGGATGACAGCCATGCAGACCAATTTGATGCAGTGTGCGGCATATGGTCTGAGCACTGACAGGCTGACACCACCTAGATCTTTATCATGGATTCGATGTGAGTTGGGTGACCTTCATAGTTCTAGAGGTGGTCCCACAGGACCCCAGAGGAGGGAATTGGGACAAAAGAATATTACAAAGAGAGACTTTATGGATAGAACGCTTAGATGCTATTCATTCCCCAGGTCTTAATGAGATTTCATACAAACCGTTCCTATAAATTATAGGTTAATACTACACAAAAAATCTGGCCCTTTGCTCATATTTTCAACCAAAACTTCCTTACAAATTATAGATCCATCTACAGTGTTAATCATACATAAGATCTGTGAGTACACTGTTATAACAATATTGTAAGCATCATTTGTTACTTTGTTATATTTTCGATTGCTTTATGTGAACGGCTGTATTATGTTTATGTACTCTTTGTGCACTGTCCTAGGTTACGTCTCCGGCTCTTACCCCTTTTTGTCCACTTGATGGCAGACTACCTGCCCAAACCCAACTGCTGGTCACCATGCTGGTCAACCAATGGGAGGGATCCTGTGCAGGTCACGCAGATGTGCGGCACAAAAGCGCCGCGCAGGATTGGCCCCTGCCGCCTCTTTCTGGAGGTGGTCTTGGGGCTTCTCTGGGTGGCGCCCTTGGATCCCATCCGGGACCCTAGGTTCACACCTCTCTTATAGTCGTATAGCATCGCGGACAGGGAAAGAGGCGGCCCTCCCCCCCGCCGACATCATGATCGGCGCGGGTTAGGTGGGCGGCCCCCTCCCCCGCTGATGTCACGACTGGGAAGTATATCTGGGCGCGCAGACAGTCGGGCGGCACACGCTCGCGTCTGACGCTCGTATCAACTATAGTTCCCAAGTCCAACAACAGAACGCTGTAAGTACTGCACCATTACAATGGGGAAGGTTGGATGGGTACTTGGCGGGTCTTTCCGCCTTCAAACCCCATACCAGGTCCCCACTTTGTGTATGGGAATATTACTGTTTGCTCTTTATAGGTTAACATATCATATTATGTCCTATTTTTAGATATCTGGACGTATCAGATAGCCGATATCGGAGGCACTATGGGGCTTCAATTCAGCCCCCTGCGGGTCCGATTTTGAATGGGTACCCCATTCATGTCAACTAATAACTTTCAGGTATTATTTAATAAGTGGAGGAAATATTCTTATAGCTGAGCACATTATTGTTTATATGCCCTGGGTGGACCCCCCTTTCTTGAGAGACGCCCTGGTTAGTACCACTAAATGTATACGTACTTTATTACCGTATTCTTTACCTTCAGAATCTATTCATGTGGGTCCTTGCATCTGTTGCCGGAAGTCGACATGCTAAGGGGAATTGGTGGAGCTGATGCGCCCCCTTTGGGCAGTGTACTTTGAGTGAGTCCTTATTACGAAATGTTGATATTTTCTGGATATCTATGACTATGAAAATACCTAAATTGTATTATGTGCATTTCAGATGTTTTTGAAGATCCAGTTTCCATACCCTATATCTTCTGAGGAAGCGTTGAAATACAAAACGTGAAACATGTAAAGATTGAGCCTCACTGCATGACTGTGGGCGTCGGCCTGTTGTACCAGATGTGACTCTAGAGCTCGAACCAGGGCCTGATTGTATAATATCGATATTGTTGGAGTTGATAGCAACAATCCAGACATTGAGTGTCACTATTTAAGAGGGCCACTGTGGAATACTAATATTCGGATATTAGTAGTATTACTGTAGCTAGCCTAGCCCACTATCATGCAGCAACTCAAAAGGGTTGGAAACGCAATGTAATTGTTTTTATGATTCTTTTTTAATATATGAATAATAAAATTAATATTTTTTTATATACAACATACTTATGGTGGTTTCTTATGGTACCAGTAAAAGTCCCAAAAAAACATTTCCCCAATGATCTCTCACTGTTACGCTTCTTATAGCCTAGGCCATTTTTATGTAGAGCAACAATTCTTTTTTTAAGATCCTCAGAGAGTTCTTTGCCATGAGGTGCCATGTTAAACTTCCAGTTTGAACAGTATGAGAGAGTGAGAGCGATAACACCAAATTTAACACACCTACTCCCCATTCACACCTGAGACCTTGTAACACTAACAAGTCACATGTCACCAGGGAGGGAAAATGGCTAATTGGACCCAATTTGGACATTTTCACATAGGGGTGTACTCACTTTTGTTGCCAGCGGTTTAGACATTAATTGTTGTGTGTTGATTTATTGTGAGGGGACAGCAAATTTACACTGTTATACAAGCTGTACACTCACTACTTTACATTGTAGCAAAGTGTCATTTCTTCAGTGTTGTCACATGAAAAGATATAATAAGATATTTACAAAAATGTGAGGTGTGTACTCACTTTTGAGAGATACTGTACATAGATGATAGATAGATAGATAGATAGCGCTAACACCACAGGAGCTGCTTTAGTATGTTCAGTCTGTTAATCTGCCTCTCAACCCCAATAACAGCCTCAGTCCCCTCTGGCACACCTGGCAATGGTGTGAGTGCAATGATCAATGAGAAACACACACGTTATTATAAAACACAGAAATTGTCTTTACTGTAGTATTTCTGTGAAATAACCATTGGCAATATGTTCAAGAAATACAATAGAAGAACATTAATTGAAGTTATGAGCAATATAGCTCCATAGTACATTTAGGCTGCTTTCAGGGGATTCAGAACCTTAGAATAACCCCAAGAGCAGAGCAAACCCTTTAATAACAAAGTCACAGAAATGACAATCTGTACCAGATTGGTTACCTTTACTCAAGTTTGGCTCTATGAGTCCAGGCAGGAGGAGAGTGGAAGACTGACCCTCTCTATGTCAGATCCCTCTCTTCTGTCTTCTGGCACAACAGGCCCAATAACAAATACTGTATTCAAATCAACAGTCAATATCTTAACTTTCTGGGGCGTGGTCTGGCTCCGGATGAGATGGACGCTTAGTCTTGGCTCTCTCCCTCCACGAGGTTCTGTTCTCAGCCTAAACAGAGCACTACATCTACAAAAATGGTGAGAACTTACAGGAGTATGCTGGCGACCAGGTCGCAATCACCCCTGAGCCAGCACGCGCAAATTAGCCTACAGATCCCGGAGATATTCAGAACACAGCCCCGAAACAAACAGGCCTCTCAAGCCTCCCCCTCACGTAGATCCCGCTCCCCATCATGGGTCTCATGGAGCATCGGGACCCTAGACGTAACAGATTTCACAGCGGAAGAAAGACTGGGCCACTGGCTCTAAACCTAGACGATCTCCGCAGTGTAGTCGCTGATATTAAAAGCACTCTGGCAGCAGCAATCACTGACTTGAAGGAGGACGTACTAACGGTTGCACGCAGAGTGGAAGACAGAGGAAACCCAGGCGCGCCATGACACTGCACTGTGCCAGGTACAACAAGTATCCGAATCCCATGCAATACATCTGTGGGAGTTCAATTGGCACATAGAAGACTTGGACAACCGCGGGAGAAGACACCCATCCCTTTTGGCCATCAGCGACTTCAGAAGGACATACAGCCAACTTGAGGGTCCCAGAAGATATGGAGCACTTCTGCAACATCTTAAACATACCGATGATCGAATTACCTGATTGGTATATTGACTTCCGCATACCACCATTACGGAGAGCTCTTTCTATGGATGGCATTCAAGAAGCGGGTAATTTCCACATTTGTCATCGTCGCACACACTCTCAGCCTCCAGCATTTACCTCAGGACCCAGGAGCTCCCAGGAATGGTAGTGCCACAGCTTCACCGTTCTCCTGCAAAGCTAGCTGATCATAAACAGTTAAACAAATCTTTTTACACCGTGTTCGCTGCCCGACACAAACTGTTACATTTTTGCCCTTTTTTCCTCAATTTAATACTGATCCTATACAAGCATATCCCCAAATCATTATATACATTTGGATGCAATCCATCCAAGCTTGACATGACTGCCGAACGGAAAACTTTTTTCTCTCTCTTTATCTTCTCTCCTCTGTCACAATTGAACTATAATGATCAGTAAAATCCCCCCTACGTGTATTCAACAAGAGACCAAGACTACCAAACCACTACATGGAGCAGTTTTATGCTCACGTCTTCAACACTTAATGGACACCTAACCACCACAGATCTATACAACCAAGATGAACTACTAGAATGATCTGATGGAAGAAACTGACATGAACAAAAACATCAGTATATATAAGGCCCTTATAACTTTCTACCCATACAAGATGGCCAACATCCACACAGACAGACGACTTCTAAACCATTTAATCCCCTTGGTTTTTTCTCTCACTCTTAACTACCTTCTTGTAAAGAACTAAAAAGAACAGGCTATGCATCACTCCGGAAGACATCTCCAAACACAGAAAGGGGCTACTGGAACTTTGGATTGAGACTATAGGGCCCCCATGTCCATGGAGATACACCTCCCCAAACCTTCAAATCAACACAGGAAGTCATGGAAAGGTTGCAAAAGGAGAAAATGACATCAGCACATCTCCATATAAAATACTGATCACTCTCCCGATGGTCCCAGAGCAGCTGATTCGCATATCTCTTCACCTGCCAGAGGTCTCCCTTAGCTCAGGAAATCTCCCCCATCCTTGCCTTGGCTCTACTTGAACAATCCGCTCTACAGGCTAAGTATCCCAGGCTGAGCTAGAACTCACGTAAAGGGGTATTCTGCTCCTAAATGGCTAAGCACCTTTTACCTCCCATACAGAGGTCAATGTGACACTGGTTTATTCCCTGGTTGGGATAGGTGGGTGCTCCGAGGGGGCAGCTTTCATTTATGGGTTTGGTCACCAAGTGACCAACATGGCATCTGTGCTATACAAAACCCATAGAAAAACTCCTCAACCCCCTACCCTAATAGGGAGGAGACCAAACACTTTGAAGTTTTGGCCCTTAATCTTAATCACAACCCATTACAACATTTACAGAACAAAGCCCTCTCGGAGCTCTCCACTCCTCCCCTCAATTCTAATGTCACAACTCCAATGGGATCTGGTGACAGGTGTGTACCACTGGAGTGTGAATTGCACCAAAGTAGTGTAGCGCACCACAAGGTTGTGGGCCTATGGCTGACTGCTGCTAAGTAGTACTGGCTGATACGGGGAGAGGGCCCTCTAGAGCACGGACACTGAAACTCAGGGAGCTAGTGTATTGGTTTCCCCAGGGCGCGGAATCTAAGAGCCAGTGGGTGTTCACCAGAGCCTCTAGTGGTGAGGATGGATTTGGCTGCAACTGGATCCAGGTCGCGGCCCCCAGGGTCCCCTAGCTCATGCTCGGCTGGCTCCAGGTGGTAGAGGGGAAGCAGCAGCACAGGAACAGTAAAAATAGTCAGAGGAATAGTGAAGTGTCAGGGCAACCTGAAGACAGGAGAAACCAAAGACAAGCCAAAGATCAAGGTAACAGGCAGGAAGGGATAGTCAGACAAGCCATGGATCAGAACACGGATAAGACTCAGAGCAACCGAAGGAGACAATCACAGACACAAGCCAACACGGCCAAACATTGATCAGCAATGCAGCCTTGTACTACCAGGATTATCCTGTTACCAATTAAGGCCTGGGGAGGAGGCCAGCTGAGGAGGGCCTACTAAAGCACACAGGTGAGGGAGGCCTGGCCTCTAACTGGACACATACAGCAAGGGTAGGCAACAGATAAGACATGTGTTAGCTGGTTACATGACAGTACCCCCCCCTTACGAGACCTCCCCCTCCCCCTCCCCCGCTTGGGTCCAGGCTTGGGGGAAATCTCAAATGAAACCTGCTCACAAGACGAAGTGCAAAAACCTCAGATGCAGGAATCCACGACCGCTCCTCAGGACCAAACCCTATCCAATGCACGAGGTACTGAAGGATGCCTTTATAGAGACCAGAATCCAATATTTGACTAACCTCGTACTCCTGATTATCCTCAGAGACTGGAACCACAGTAGGGAAAGACTAAGAGAACTTATTGAGGACCAAGTGCTTCAGAAGGGAAACATGGAAGGAGTTCGAAATCCTGAGATTTTTGGGGATCTAAAGTTTAAAGCAGACTGGGTTAACCCTATCAATTATTGAGTACGGACCAATGAATCTTGGTGCGAATTTCAAAGACGGAATCCGGAGTTTGATGTTCCTGGTGGAAAGCCAGACCTTGTCTCCAATCTGTAGAGAAGGCGGTTTACGCCTGTGATGGTCAGCAAAACCTTTAAACTTATCAGCCGCTGCTCAAAGGAAATCATGAACCTCACCCCAAATGGTATTGAAAGATTGCTGAACAGTAGCCAAAGCTGGAATATCAGGCGAACAAGTCATGGGAAGAGGAAGCTGAGGGTGTCTTCCTTGGACTGTGAAAAAGGGGGTCTTCTGCGAACTGATGTTAACATGATTATTGTGAGAGAACTCTGCCCACGGGAGTAGAGAGGACCAGTCATCGTGATGAGCAGAGACTAAGGTGCGGAGGAAGTCCTCTCAGTCTGTCCATTGGATTGAGGGTGGTAAGAAGAAGAAAAATCCAGGACAATATTGAGAGACTTGCAGAAAGCTCTCCAGAAGCAGGATATAAATTGAACCCCCCTGTCAGAAACAATATGAGAAGGAACCCCCATGGAGGAGGAGGATTTCTCGAACAAAGATGGGGACCAACGCAGGAGCAAATGGGAGACCAGGAAGGGGAACAAAATGAGCCATTTTGGAGAACCGATCGATCACCACCCAGATGACTGTATTTCCTTCAGATCGGTGATGAAATCCATCACAATGTGAGTCCAGGGCTCCTCTGAAATGGGCAAGGGCATGAGCAAACCAGCAGGAGCTTGTGTGGAGGACTTGGACTGGGCACAAACATGGCACACTTTCACATAGCCTTTGACATCCGCACGGAGGGTAGGCCACCAGTAGTGGCTACTGATGAGCTGAAAGGATCGGAGGGCCCCAGCATGACCCGACACCTTGGAATCATGTCCCCAACAAAGGGTCAAAGGTCTTAGTTTAATGGGGGACAAAGGTCTTGCCAGGGGGAATTTTAGACTCCAGAGTGGTGGAAATAATACACTTGACTGGCTCAGGTTCAGAGGTAGGCTCCGCATCCCTCGTGTCAAATGACCTAGAGAGTGCATCGCCTGACCGTTGCAGGAACCAAGTTTGTACGTGATCGTAAAATTGAACCGCGAAAAGAACAGACTCCCCCTGGCCTGTCTGGGATTCAGTCGTTTAGCACTCTGTAGGTACTGTAAATTTTTATGATCTATGAAGATCGTTAGGGAGTGTGGGGAACCCTCCAAGAGATGACTCCATTCTGGCTGTAGTTTATTCTCGAATAACTGGTAGAGCACCACTCCTACTCCCGGAGAGGAAGCGTCCACTTCAATAGAAAATGGGTCCCAGGCTTAGGTCTCCTCAAGAGAGGACCAGAAACAAAGGTTTGTTTCAGATCATGGAATGCACGACAGCTTCAGGAGGCCATTCCTTGGCATTAGCACCTTTCTTAGTCAAGGCAATAATAGGCGCAGCAATAGCCGAGTAGTTCTTAATAAATTGCCTGTAATAATTGGAGAATCCAAGAAATCGCTGTGTGGCCTTGAGGCTGGCAGGAAGAGGCCATTTGGTAATGGCCAAGATCTTTTCGGGATCCATACGAAGACCCAAACTGGAGACAAAGCATCCTAGAAACAGAACCTCAGAACATTCGAAAGAACATTTCTCCAGCTTGGCGTACAGATTATTTTCCCTAAGGCGCTGAAGTACCTGTGGGCAAGCAAATTGTCTGAAAAGATTGGAACGTCATCCAAATAGTTGACCACAAATTGATACAGCAAATCCCTGAAGACATCATTGACGAAGCTTTGAAAAAACGCTGGTGCATTACACAGCCCAAAGGGCATAATGAGGTATTCGTAATGCCCGTCTCTTGTGTTAAATGCGGTTTTACACTCGTCATCCTCCCTTATCCGAATCAGATTGTAGGCACCCCTGAGATCCAACTTGGTGAAGATGGAAGCCTCTTTCAATCTGTCGAATAATTCAGAGATTAAGGGTCAGGGTTAACGGTTCTTAATAGTCACTGCATTTAAACCTGGATAATCGATACAAGGTCTTAACGTACCATCTTTTTCGGTAACGAAAAATAATCCTGCTCTAGCTTGAGATGAGGACTTCCGAATGAATCCTCTCTCTAGGTTTTCAGAGATATACTCTGACATGGCCTGAGTCTTGGGGATTGACAGAGGATAAGTACGACCCCTGAGCAACTTTGCTCCAGGAACAAGGTCAAGGGCAAAGTCAAAGAACCTGTGAGGGGGAAGTACATCAGCCGATTTCCTACAGAAGACATCTTGGAAATTGATATAAACAGCAGGAAGAGCAGAGGTAACTGAAGTGGCGGCAACAGGAAGACTCTCTTTAGAGACAACCTTGCGTAGGCAGGATGAGAAACAAGAGGAACCCCAAGCCAGTATCTGCCCAGAAGTCCATTCAATGTGTGGGGAATGGAGCTGTAACCAGGGAAGACCTAATACGCTGGAGGTTGAGGCCTTAGGTAAAACAAGGAAGGATATCTCCTCCTGATGGAGTATTCCAACTGACATCTTAACCGGAAGGGTCTGGAAGCGGATGGGCCCTCCTGGAAGAACGGTGCCATCGATCGCCGAGACCACCAATGGAGTGGCGAAAGGCCAAGCTTCATGGAAGAAGCCGTTTTCCAGTCCATAAAGTTGCCCGCAGCTCCAGAATCAAGAAATGCAGGGACTGAATAAGAGGAAGTGCCAGTGTGAAGGAACACCGACAGCTTGAGACGCAAAGGTGAGGTTTCTGGGTCCAATACTCCACCTTCCAGACGTATTAGACCCAAGCGTTTCCCGGACGAAGCAAGCAAGTGTCACAAAAGTGACCTTTGCCCCCACAGTAAAGGCACAGGCCCAAGGCTCTGCGCCTAACACGCTCCTCGGGAGATAGCCTGGTTCAGCCCAGCTGCATGGGTTCCTCAGCTGACAGGGGGTGATCCATGGACTGCAGAGAGGGGAGCTCAGGCTGACTAAGGACCAGGGGGTGCTCTCCTGGAAACGAATGTCGATCTGGTTGCACAGGGAGATCATGTTGCCCAGATCAGCGGGAATGGTTCTACCCGCTAATTCGTCCTTCACTCTGTTGGAGAGACCCTGTAAGAAAGCTGCAACCAAGGCCTCATTGTTCCAATTTAACTCAGCAGGCATAATCCGAAAATGGAGGGCATACTGGCCCACAGAAAGACTCCTGACGGAGGCGTAAAAGGCCGCTGGCTGCTGAGGAGACATGGCCTGGTTCCGCAAAGATGTTTCGAAAGAGTTTTAGGAAACTAGACAGGCTAGAAACCACTGGGTCACTCTTCTCCCACAGAGGGGCAACCCAGGCTAAAGCATCACCAGACAGGAGAGAAATAATGTAAGCCACCTTTGCCTGATCGGACGGGAAATTTTGAGGCTGAAGCTCAAAATGAATGGTGCACTGGCTAAGCAACCCTCTGCAGGCTTTAGAGCCTCCAGAGTACCGGGACGGAGCCAGTAACTGCAACAGATTGGCTGCTGCGAGCGTAACTGAAACCGATATGGTCCCAGGGAGGACTGGAGCTGGTCAAAGCGGGACGCCAAATCTTGCAGGAGTCACATCACCTGCGTCTGATTAGACTCTTGTGTCTCCAGTCTGCAGAATATGCCCTGCATCTGATCATCTACAGGTAGCGGCACATCAGCCGGGTCCATGGCTGATCAAACTGTCACAACTCCAATGGGATCTGGTGACAGGTGCGTACCACGGGAGTGCGAATCGCACCAAAGTAGTGTCGCGCACCACAAGGTTGTGGACCTATGGTTGACTGCTGCTAAGTAGTACCAGCTGAAACGGGGAGAGGTCTCCCTAGAGCACGGGCACTGAAACTCAGGGAGCTAGTGCATTGGTTTCCCCAGGGCACGAAATCTAAGAGCCAGTGGGTGTTCACCAGAGCCTCTAGTGGTGAGGATGGATTTGGCTGCAACTGGATCCAGGTCGTGGCCCCCAGGGTCCCCTAGCTCACGCTCGGCTGGTCCCAGGTGGTAGAGGGGAAAGCAGCAGCACAGGAACGGTAAGAATAGTCGGAGGAATAGCGAAGGGTCGGGAACCCAGAACCAGAAGACAGGAGAAACCGAAGACAAGCCGAAGATCGAGGTAACAGGCAGGAAGGGATAGTCAGACAAGCCAAGGATCAGAACACAGATAAGACTTAGAGAAACCGAAGGAGACAATCACAGAAACAAGCCAAACACGGACAAATGTTGATCAGCAATGCAGCCTTGTACTGCCAGTATTATCCTGTTACCAATTAAGGCCTGGGGCGGAGGCCAGCTGAGGAAGACCTACTAAAGCACACAGGTGAGGGAGGCCCGGCCTCTTACTAGACACATGCAGCAAAGGTAGGCAACAGATAAGACATGTGTTAGCTGGTTACATGGCTTCTAATCATATTGCGCTCGATAGTGCTAAAGGTAAACACCGTTAAACACTGTTAACTGTTAAGTTGTTCTTGCGTCGGGCATTGTTCTAGTTGTTCTAATTGCTCCAATGGCTCTAATTGTTCTAATTGTTCCAATTGTTCTCAATGTTCTAAATATTCTCAAAGTACTCAAAACCTTTACCCTGCCCCTTCGATAGTTATGAAGCTGTTGAATGGTATCAAGAGCTTCCAACACTACACAAAATGGTTGGATGTCAACAACATACATACTTATACTACTTAAGCACCCAACGTACCTAGGCCCAAACTACACTAAATACATAATCTAAGGACACACTCTGTATTTCCATATCTAGAATCCCCCTCACTAGCCCTTGGTTAACCGCTCCAGGAGCCGTAAGAATATTGAGCCCCTCCCCCCAAACTTTCTGGACATCACCTGTCCCATCAGCCCTCACACCACCCCATTAATTCATAGCAAATACAATAGGAGGTCGGACCAGACATCCAGCCATAAATACGGTTGGAGGCCTGCTTCGATCCCTCCTCCTGCACCTATATAAGCCACTCAGACCTCACAGGAGCCTGAGACTGCATCTACCTCACATTCGTAGCCTTCCGTTCCCACACACAGCAGCTGTAAACAGACTGCTGACCCCGGCCGGCCTCCCCCCCTCTTGAGTGGGCTTGCAGGTCCAATCCCACCCCTGGCCAAAAACACCCTACCTCCCCCCCCTCCCAAACCCATTTATTCTACAGAATATCCACTCCTATAAATATTACTCTCCCTATAAACATCCCCTCTTGCTTCCCACCTCCTGCCCCCCCTCCTCCCATCTTCTCCTAGCTCCTCCCCTCGCTTCTTTTCCTGTCCTCTATCTCCCTCTTGCTCTCATCGTTCCCGA
>BLSH010488514.1:15138-40162 GCA_018402905.1 Glandirana rugosa | reverse complement strand
TCCCCCCCCCCCCCCCCCACTCGCCCCTACCTAGCCCCAGGTTATCTCAGACTGTGCCCAAAAATGGATACAACAGGAGTCAAAACAAAACACCTATCCCTTAAACTAGTTACTCTTAATGTCAAGGGCCTCAACATACCAGAAAAATGGACAAAACTATTAACTCATATGAAAAGCTTGAAAGCAGATGTGGTACATCTGCAAGAAACACACTTTCACTCTGACACCATCCCGAAACTGACAGATAAAAACTATACACAGTTTTCATGTAACGTCACCCACTTCCAAATCTAAATGGGTGTCAATACTGATTTCTAAAAATGCACCAATCCAAAATGACAGACTCCCTCATAGATGAACAAGGCAGATACACATTTCTTAAAGACCTCCAACGATAAACCCATAACCTTAGCAAACATATATTGCCCCAACAAAACCCAAGTCCCCTTTTTCAAAACAATTACACAACAACTGGTTACCTTCCAAAAAGGAATACTGATTCTAGGGGGAGATTTCAACGTCCCCCTAGACCCTATCCTTGACACCTCCTCCAGCACTTCACACCTTCCTTACAGGGCCCTACACCAACTTAAAAAATCTTTACAAGACCTGTCACTCCATGACACATGGCAGACACTTCATCCAAAAGATAAAGATTTTACCTTTTTTCTGCCCCACACAACAGATACTCCCGCATAGACTATATCTTTCTGACGCAATAGGACCTCCCATTATTATCCATGGTAACAATCGAACCCATGACTCTAGCGGACCATTACCCTGTCATGGCTATTATCACCTTTCCAGAAAAGTCCACATACATCCCAATCTGGAGATTAGAGACAGCTTTCTTAACAGATAGCCTACATACTGAGGAAATCCACACCTCCTTGAAACTCTATTTCAGAGAAAATAATACCCCAGATATTCCCATATTCACACAGTGGGAAGCACACAATTGTGTAGTAAGAGGACAACTTATCCCGCTTATGGCGAAGATTAAAAAGGAAAAACGAATGAGGCTAAAAGAGCTATATTCCAAAATCAAAAAGCTAGAAGCAACGCACACACACACACTTTTGCCCTGAAAACTCACCAAGAACTTACAGAAACACAAATAAAATTACAAGAAGAGCTAGGACGGACACTGCAAAAGAAGTATATGCCTTCACAGAAGCTCTTCTACGAGCATAGCAACAACAGTGGCCACTTACTAGCACGGGCACTCCGAGCAAAGAAGGCTCAGAACACAGTACAGAAGCTTTACCCGAAAAAGGGCAAACCCCTAACACAAAACAAAGATATAGACCAAGAATTCAAAAGATATTACTCCGAGCTATATAACCTTAAAGCAACAAGTTCCACTCCCCGCTCCACCGCTGAGAGATCTGAGGAAATTAAGGCATTCCTAGATAAATTTTGTCCCAAAGCCCTCTCCCCGGATACAGCCGAGAAATTAGAAAGCCCTCTCACCATAGAGGAATGTAACCAAACAATAAAGCAAATTAAACCAGGGAAAAGTCCAGAGCCTGATGGGTTACCTGCAGCATATTACAAGACTTTTAGCGAAACACTACGCTCCCCATTTCTACGTGCTTTAATTCCCTATCACACACCAACCCGTAAAATTCTAGGTTGCTAGTGGCACACATAACCGTTTTACCAAAAGAAGGTAAGGACCCCACCCAAACCATGAATTACAGACGGATTTCATTGCTCAAAGTAGACATTAAAATCCACTCTAAAATAATAGCCAACAGACTTTTGAAAGTGTTGCCCTACATTGTATCTCAGGACCAGGTGGGCCTTATCCCTGGTCGTGAAGCAAGGGACAACACAATTAGGGCCATTAACATACATCATCTGATATTGAAAACAAACCAAAAAGGCTTCTTCTTATCACTGGATGTGGAGAAGCCCTTTGACAGGGTAGCCTGGGATTACATGCATGCAGTTATCCACTCACTAGGATTCAGTCCACGCTTGTCAGGCCTAATCTCTACTCTATATGCCAATCCCACAGCCAAAATTCGGGTCAACAATACCCTGTTGGAGGCCTTCCCCATTCGCAATAGAATTCGGCAATGCTGCCTCCTGTCATCTATTCTTCACGTACTGACCTTGGAACTGCTTCAATGCAATCTACGACAAAATATAGATATTGCAGGCATCCGCTCTTCCAACAGAGAATACAAAATCGCTGAGTTTGCAGATGATATTCTATTATTCCTCTCTACCAACTCTATTACAGGAATTTAGACACTTCCAAAACATCTCTAATTTAAAAATTAACTTCTCAAAGTCCTTTGCCTTAAACATCTCTATACCACAAGATATAGTCACTCTATGTAAAACAAACTTTCCGTTCATCTGGAAATCAGACTCACTCAAATATCTAGGAATTTACCAGCCAACCTCTCACAGCTTTGTACAAAAAACCACCTACCCATTTTAAAACAATTGGCTACTGCCATCAAAAATTGGAACAGACCAGTCTTCTCATAGTTCGAAAGAGCAGCAATCCTGAAAATGAACGATGTACCAAGACTTCTCTACATCTTACAAATGGTACCCTTCCAGGTACCTCCAGCATTTTTCAAATCCTAGCACTAAGCCTTAAAACGAAATTCCTATGGGGAGAAGGGAGACCAAGAATAAACTATGCACAACTCACCCTACCTAAACACTTTGGTGGAATAGGCCTCCCTGACCTTTCTAACTACTACAAGGCCACTCCAGGATAGTTGACTGGAATCTACATGAGTCACACAAAGACTGAGTGAGTTTAGAAATGACCTTGACCAACCTCACCCTATAAACCCTACCTTGGATCTTAGAACACCACCTCCCACCTGAAATAAAATCTCAATCTCATAGGACCCACTATACAGTGTTTTCACAAATCCTGTAAACAGATCTCCCTGTCATCAGCCATGGGTCCACTGATCCCCATCAAACTGAATCCCAACTTTCCCCCAGGGATGCATCACAAATTCCTTGCTAACCACTGGCTCACTGATCAAATACTGGCACACAACTTCTACAGGGAGGGGAAACTAGTTTCTCCCGACTATCTATCGACACAAACAAACCCCCTATACTCCCTTGGCATACCCTTCTGATTACACGTTATCTAAATTCCTAAAATCGTGCATCCTTCTGTTCAAGACAACTCACGCCATTTGAACTATGTTCACAAAACTCTCCCCAGAACCACCTCATATCCACTATGCATTCCCTATTATTCGCGGACTATAAAGCGGATGATAACAAGGCTTGCAAAAAATGGGAGACAGATTTATCTTTATCCCTAACCCCAGAAAATTGGGAACGAATATACGATAACATACACAGAGGTTCCCTAAACGTCTCCTCGCAGGAGAATGGTTACTATATTCAAATACATTGGTACCACACGCCGTCGCTCTTACACAAATTCGATCCATTTATCCCTGATATATATTGGAGGTGCTGTAATGACATGGGTTCCCTCCTACATATTTGATCCAAATCTTCTGGAAAAATGTCCATCGGATAAGTCAGCAGGTCACAACATACGAGCTGGAATTTTGTCCCGCTCAATTCTTGCTACACCATTCATCTCTAGCTCACAAAACTTACCATAAACCCTTGGCAATGTATATGCTAATATACCAGCAAGACCTAAGAGAAAATCCCCAATCACTATGTAGGTCTCAATCTGCGCCAAACGAACTTAAAATGTTACCACTGAGCATAAATGTCTAAGCAGCTACTTTAACAAATAATAAATAGTACACAGTATAAAGTCAGCGAACCAACAGTAGCGCTAATATACAACACAGTAAAAAATTTTGAAGTGTAGTCCACTTTTTGTGAGAAAGAGGTGACACAATAATAACAGCATAAGCGTCCACTTTAAGAACCAACGGAGATCTTCTGTCCAATATCCACCACCATACACCGTGTGATCACTCAGATGTGCAATAACCCCCACAGGAGAGATTCTTACCAGAGGTATATGCTAGGTACTCTCATGCTCTAGCACATATCGCCTTTTGTGCTTCCCTGTTCACCAGCTGACAGAGATCGCAGCATAGTGTAAAATAATTTAAGAATATTTATTTAAACATCTAAAAACATGAGAGGCAATCCCCCCAACGTAGAGACTCTTACCAGAAGGTATAATGAAACAAGCACGTAATAGCAGTAAGCAGCACACTCTGTGAACGCCGACCATCCCAGGACCTCTGTCAGACCTACGGCGGCGTTCCTCCTTGGCACTCCACCCCCTCCGTCCAGCGGTGAGAAGCGAGCCGTAGGAGGACTCACAGGTGGCTAATATGAGTGACAGCCATCCTAGCCACTCACGACGCATTTCGTCGTGTAACCGAAGGTGACTGGCTAGACAGCATGACGGCACAAGTTAAAATACCCCGCCCCCCCCAAGCAACTGAATGCTTAGTAACCAATCCTATGGAAAGAATGTGATTCATCATAGGAGGGGCGGCGTTCACATTAACATCAGTGTGTTAACCAGATAATGTCACGGCAGGCTAAATAGCACACAGGTATGATTGAAACACCAATCATTTGTCATAATAAGAAGATCTAGCATTCTTAAATATACTTTCACTCCTTAAAAAAACTCAAACTAAATACAATAAAGAGACCGAAATTGGCTACAGGTATAACAGTATGTCTTACCAAACAACCATATATATTGCTAAAACGATAAAAAATGACAGTGGACGCCAATTTCAGCTGAGGGCTCCAAAAAAAGTCAACATATAATGTTTTCAACATCAGGTTTTAGTAAAATAAGCACTTTAGTAATGTAAATTACTTGCTAGAAGAGTGCATAAAAAGGGCACTAAGTGTCACTGATAAAGGAGTTCACATCCAGTTCGATGTTCATTCCAAATAGATGCAAGCCTAGCATTAAGTAAACCCATTGCGTTTCCCTCTGTGATAAAACCCTAACCCGATTGGACCCTCTCCAATCAGGGTAGACCACATCGATGCCGCAATAACACAGTACCGACGGGTCTTGTTTATGTTTCAATTTAAAATGCTTAGACACGCTATGGTCCCTATACCCATTTTTGATGTTCTTCGTCCGGCCTATATAGCATAGGCCGCATGGGCACCATAATGCATAGACAACGTACATGGAATTACAAGTGATAAAATCCTTGATTTCAAAACTCCTTCCTTCAGCATTGCTAAAGTTAGTACAAATTCTATTCAGAACCCGCGTCCATCTACAGGCCTTACAGTTTCTACAAGGATAAAAGCCGGATCTATTACTAGGGAACTTGAGTTGTCCTGGGGCATCTAAGATCTTTTTAACCAGCCGGTCACCGAAATTGGGGGCTCGTCTGTAGATAAACCTAGGTCTTTCTGGCAAGATAGGTCCTAAATCCCAGTCTAGCTGTAAAATATGCCAGTGTTTATGGAATATAGACTCTACTTCCTTATATTGATTATGGAAATCTGACAAGAATTTTAATTGGAAGTTAGTAGGATTCATGGTCTTTGTTTTATTTTTCAAACATTCTTCTCTAGAGGTATGTTCTACCTTCTCAATGATCTTATCCAGTTCCTGAGGTTGATAGCCTTTCTGTTGAAATTTATCCTTCAAAATCATGGCCTGTTCCTTATAGTCTTTAACATCACTACAGTTTCTTCTAACTCTTAAAAATTGCCCTTTAGGGATATTTTTAATCCATGTGGGATGATGCCTACTATGGATAGACAGGAAACTGTTGCGGTCTGTGGGTTTAAAAAACACCTTTGTCATGAGGGCCGTGTCTCCTCTCTCTATTGTGACATCCAAGTAGTGTATTGCCGTGTCACTGATTGTATAGTCCAGTTTGATGTTCCTTTTATTTTGGTTAAGGTATACTAAAAAGTCCACAGCCGATTGATGAGTCCCCCTCCATATAATTATCAGGTCATCTATGTACCTTCAATAGAAGAGTGTCTGGGGTTTCTCACTATTAAATATAGTCTTGTCTTCCCATTCTGCCATGAACAGGTTGGCAATGCTGGGGGCAAACTTAGCCCCCATCGCAACGCCAACCTGCTGGCTATAGAATACGTCACTATACCAGAAATAGTTATGCGACATGCAGAAGTCCAGGGCCCTGCCCAGGAACCTCTTCTGCATCTGCATGTCTGAAATTTCGTCACATTTGCTCAGTGCCCAATTGACGGCCAGCAAAGCGTCGTCATGCTGGATGATCGTATATAATGACGCAACATCTGCTGTTATCAAGTAAATAGGATCATCCTTCCCAAAAGATATTTGTGACAGCAAGTGGAGCAAATCTTTAGTATCCCTCAGATACGCTACAGTTTGCTGCACGCTTGGTTGTAAAAAGATATCTAAAAATTCCCCCAATCCCGCATAAACCGACCCTATACCATTGACTATAGGTCTTGGTGGAGGCTTAGTCAAATGCTTGTGGATTTTAGGTAATGTATAGATGATTGGTATTCTGCAATGACTGGGGCAAAGATATTTTTTTTCTTTTTTATCGAGAGCATGAAGTTTATATCCCCATTCTATTAGATCATATAACTCCTTCATATACATCTCGGTGGGGTCTTTTCGTAATTTTTTATAGGTCATTTGATCCTCCAATAGTTCCTTCATTTGCCCATGATAGAAGTCTTTGTCCATAATTACAACATCTCCACCCTTATCGGCGGGGCGAATAATAATCTCCCTTCTATTTTCTAATTGCTTAATTCCATCCACTATATAGTCCGGGTTCACATTCCTATTTGGATGTAGGAGCTCAATGTCTTTCAGAACCAGAGATTTGAATACATCTATATGCGAATTATTAGCATTTTGTGGGTTAAACGTAGATTTATTTTTCAGCCCACTATTCATAAACACTTCCCCCACAGGTGCAATCCTGGTCAGGTGAGAGGGATGGGACAAAAAATATTTTTTTAGATTTAGATTCCTGATATATTTATGAGTATCAATGTAAAGTTTACATTTATTGAGGGATTTATGAGGGGCACTTTTAAGACCTATGTTCAAAATATTGAGCTCTTTCTTATTAAGTGAGCACTGGCTAAGGTTGTAAATGCCATCATTCAAGCATCTCTCCTTCGTTTTTTTGGATTGGATGCGTCTACCTGCCCGACATCCCCTCTGTTTACTAGGTCTGGGTGGTCGGGGGGGCCCCTGTTCACTTGGTAGTAGCCGTTCCTGGTTGGCTGCTGGTTCAAATAACCCCGCTCGCTCCCTCTTCCCCTGAAAGGGGGTGTATGTTATGAGTGGTAACCCTTTCTCATTGGATAACCTCCTCCCTGGTAGCCCCTCGAGTGCTCAAAAAAATCATTATTATTTCTATATGTATAAGGGCTATCTAAAGGTAAATATCTATTGGAGACATCCACTCCATATCCATCATACATATCAGATCTGGTGGGGGTCTGTGTCCTATGTAGATTGTTACCTCTCCCCCTAGGAGCAGTACAACCCCTAAATCGGCCTCTGGAGGGCACTTGTGTCCATTCATTAGGTCCTCCATAATCCCTCACTTGTGTGTTGTTACAATTTTTTAAAGAGGGAGGCTGTGAAGTTCCCTTCTCTTTATTTGGTTGTTTATTAGTTCCTTTGATGGAACAGTCCAAAATGTCCGAATTATCAATGTCTATATCCTGAGTGCATATTGTGGTATTGCTCTGCCATAAATAAATCTTATTCGCCCTAAAGTCCTCAATATCTCTTTTGAACTTTTTAACCTTTTTGGTCTGGGTATCACACTCAATTTTCTCTAGTTTGATCTTAATTTTAGAGTTAAACTCTTTCATTTCATTAGATCCTTCTATAGGATTCAGCTTACTTTTAATATCATCAATGTTCTTATCCAGCTTTTAATATTCTCTGGCAGATACATCTCCAAGGTGGAAATGTCCCACCATGTGTGTATCTGTTTTTCTAGGACATGTTCTTATCCAATCTTTCCAATTTAATTTTTTTCCTTTTTAAAACTAGGGCTTGTAATTCCCTCCCCATTTGGTTGAAAAATTCAAGCCATTCATCCATAGATTGTTTGTCTGTCAGTCCGTTCTGTGGAGCTACTTCCCACCTCATACTACGAAATATAAGGTTTTCTTTTAGATAATGCTCGAATGTGAATATGTCCCACCAAGTTTTCACTTGTTTTTCCAAAAGGGACTCTAATTTTCTAAACATCACTTTATAATTAGCATCATTGTTATTAACATTGTTTTCTTTAAGGAAAATGGTATTTCTATCCAGATTCTGATTTTTTAAGAAATCAATACTGTCCATGGCTGCGGATTTACAGAAAGAAATGTAATATACCAGCAAGACCTAAGAGAAAATCCCCAATCACTATGTAGGTCTCAATCTGCGCCAAATGAACTTAAAATGTTACCACTGAGCATAAATGTCTAAGCAGCTACTTTAACAAATAATAAATAGTACACAGTATAATGTCAGCGAACCAACAGTAGCGCTAATATACAACACATGCAGGATCATAGAAATTACAGAGATCGCAGCATAGAGTAAAATCATTTAAGGATATTTATTTAAACATCTAAAAACATGAGAGGCAATCCCCCCAACGTAGAGACTCTTACCAGAAGGTATAATGAAACAAGCACGTAATAGCAGTAAGCAGCACACTCTGTGAACGCCGACCATCCCAGGACCTCTGTCAGACCTACGGCGGCGTTCCTCCTTGGCACTCCACCCCCTCCGTCCAGCGGTAAGAAGCGAGCGGTATGAGGACTCGCAGGTGGCTAATATGAGTGACAGCCGTCCTAGCCAATCACGACGCGTTTCATCGTGTAACCGACTTCTACTGGTGACTGGCTAGTTATGCACTCTTCTAGCAAGTAATTTACATTACTAAAGTGCTTATTTTACTAAAACCTGATGTTGAAAACATTATATGTTGACTTTTTTTGGAGCCCTCAGCTGAAATTGGAGTCCACTGTCATTTTTTATCGTTTTAGCAATATATATGGCTGTTTGGTACGACATACTGTTATACCTGTAGCCAATTTCGGTCTCTTTATTGTATTTAGTTTGAGTTTTTTTAAGGAGTGAAAGTATATTTAAGAATGCTAGATCTTCTTATTATGACAAATGATTGGTGTTTCAATCATATCTGTGTGCTATTTAGCCTGCCGTGACATTATCTGGTTAAAATAGTTACATAGTTAGTCAGGTTGAAAAAAGACACAAGTCCATCCAGTTCAACCAAAAAAAAAAATAAATAAATAAATGTATATACATATATATATATATATATACACATATACACATACACACATACAACCAAATAATCCCATATACAATCCTTCACCCACAGTTGATCCAGAGGAAGGCAAAAAACCCCAGCAAAGCATGGATCCAATTTGCTATAACGGGGGAAAAAATTCCTTCCTGATTCCCCGAGAGGCAATCGGATTCACCCTGGATCAACTTTACCTAAAGATGTTAGTACCCAGTTATATTATTTACATTAAGGAAAGAATCCAGGCCTTTTTTAAAGCAATCAACCGTGCTGGCCAAAACCCCCTCTGGAGGGAGTCTATTCCACATTTTCACAGCTCTTACTGTGAAGAAACCTTTCCGTATTTGTAGATGAAATCTTTTTTCCTCTAGACGTAAAGAGTGCCCCCTTGTCCTTTGTGATGACCTTAAAGTAAATAACTCCACACCACTGATGTTAATGTGAACGCCGCCCCTCCTATGATGAATCACATTTTTTCCATAGGATTGGTTACTAAGCATTCAGTTGCTTGGGGGGGGGGCGGGGTATTTTAACTTGTGCCGTCATGCTGTCTAGCCAGTCACCAGTAGAAGTCGGTTACACGACGAAACGCGTCGTGATTGGCTAGGACGGCTGTCACTCATATTAGCCACCTGCAAGTCCTCCTACTGCTCGCTACTCACCACTGGACGGAGAGGGTGGAGTGCCGAGGAGGAACGCCGCCGTAGGTCTGACAGAGGTCCTGGGATGGTCGGCGTTCACAGAGTGTGCTGCTTGTTTCATTATACCTTCTGGTAACAGTCTCTATGTTGGGGGGATTGCCTCTCATGTTTTTAGATGTTTAAATAAATATCCTTAAATGATTTTACACTATGCTGCGATCTCTGTCATTTCTATGATCCTGCATATGGAGTTCTGCCTTACACCGTGAACCTGATTAATGATTGGGACCCAGGATCAGCTGGTGCACAGGGAAGCACAAAAGGCGATATGTGCTAGAGCATGAGAGTGCCTAGCATATACCTCTGGTAAGAATCTCTCCTGTGGGGGTTATTGCACATCTGAGTGATCACACGGTGTATGGTGGTGGATATTGGACAGAAGATCTCCGTTGGTCCTTGAAGTGGATGCTTATGCTGTTATTATTGTGCCACCTCTTTCTCACAAAAAGTGGACTACACTTCAAAATTTTTTACTGTGTTGTATATTAGCGCTACTGTTGGTTCGCTGACTTTATACTGTGTACAATGTATATGCTAAACACAGGGAAACAGTGTATCCCGATGCACTGGAAATCCACTAACACCCCCTCGACCAAGGAATGGCTCATTAGGATTGCCAAAATAGAGGGGCTAATACACACAGCACGAGACACACCAGAAAAATATAGCACTAAATGCTGGACACACTGTCTTTCCACCCTGGAATATTATAGTATTGTTAACCCACACAAAACAATAATGATTATTCATTTGACATTCTACCACATTAAAATGGTTGTCAACCCCTGACAACCACTTTAAACTACAGGTAAGCCTATAATAAGGCTTACCTGTAGGTACCGTGCATATCTCCTAAACCTGCATGGTTTAGGAGATATACAGTGTACTAGCATTGCCGATGTCATTCAGCACATGCGCAGTGAAGAAACGGCCTCCGTGCCGTTTCTTCACTGAGATCAGACCGTGACTGGCAGCTCCTGCGCGCATGCTTTCTGTGACTGGCCGGAGTCGTGGCCCCAGAAGGAAGAGGGGCTGAAGATGGATGCTGCCTGCACAGGCAACATCGCTGGACATCGCAGGTTTCGTTTGCAGGTAAGTGACACATAATGGGCTACTATGCGATGCATAGTAGCCCATTATGCTTCTACTTTGCAGGGGAATATAGAGGAAGTAAACCCCACCAGGGTTTACTTCCTCTCTAACACTGAAACCTTTGATATTATTCCTAACTGGCACTACGGTAAAAGCATACATTTCTCTCTCAGCTCGACCCTCTCCATCACAATAGGGGGGCAGGGGAGAAGCTGCGCCTGGCTGGAGGGCCGGGTCAATGGTCGGGGGTTGCTGGGAGTAAATACTCCCTTCTGGCTCACACTCTCCCTACCCACCCCCCACCTTAACTGCCCCCTTTCTCCTTTTTTCCTTTCCTACTTCTTTACACCATTACACCACATATTATTTAAACTAAATAGACCTGCACATACTAAACAACAAACATAGGCCCTCGGCCGCCAGGAATATGATCATATATAGCACAGGAAACTCTCAATGGACAAAGCTAAAATCTCGGAAAAGAACCTTAGGTTTCTCGGGCTCACTCCCCTCTCTTCCTAACTAGCAACCACACTGGCTAATCTTTCATATCATACATTCCACCAAACAAACTTGGCCCACAGCAACGACAAACTCCACCCAGAGTTTAACAGTATCCACCTCCCAACCTCACCTCAAAATTGAAAATTTAAGAACTAGACTTCACGAAAATATAAGTACTTATATCAAACAGGATTTCTCCCTAGTTGCACCTCAGATCCCTCACTTTGATCCTGACACCATTCCTGGTTATCAGTGCTTCATAATAAAGAGCCGGGGGTCTGGAGAAAACTAGAGCTTCGCCACAGATAGCTCCCACATGGGGTGGCGGATTAGCCCTGGTTGATACCAGCTCCCTGACTTCACAAAAACAGTGTCGGGATACTAAGAATCTTTCGCAAATTACCTAGGTTTGAAATGTTTGATGTGATTGACATATTCTACATACCCTCTTTGCTCCTCTTCTTCCTCATCCCCCCTCTTTCCCCCATTCCCAAACCTACTCCTCCCCTATCATCCCCTCTATGATTGTTTTTCCAGATGTTTATGAAACATGGTTCGATTTTGAATTGTAACATCTGTAACAACCTCATCTTGTATTTTTCATTCAGCCAAAAGTCTGTTTAATCTATGGAATGAAACAAAAAAATCTAATAAAACTGCTTGGAAGAAAAAATATCTTAACTTTCTAAATAGGCTTTCCTACATACCCAATGCATATACAGAGCCCTGGATATATGAGAGCGAGGCTGTATGGTAATAGTAATTTCAGTCTCTTTGAAGTTAAATATGTTTTGGCATCTTCAGCTAGCCACTCTTGTTGTGTAAATTCCTGGATGGTAGGCCCAAATAACCTAACTGGCCCGGATCATTAAGTGAAGAATGTAAGATTTTCCTCACCAGGGTGAAAGGACAATGACCTCTGTATACAGTGTCTTTCTACTTAAATAGCCTTGTATCCTGAGGCTGTACAAGTGTCAGCAAGATGACTACCAGCAATGATATCTGTATACAGGGTTCAATATAACTCTGTCTGTGCAGTGTCCTTGTTTCCTGCAAATGGGCAAGAGCCCCCTCACCCAATACTATGATCAATCAAGGCCCAAATGAACTTCCTGGGACAGGCAAACTTTTCCTATGGTGACTGGTCACCTCACACTGGAACACTTCCCTGTCGGTGCAGGTGCGCCTGGATGTGCACCTGGGATCCTCCATCTCAAGCTGGATGTCGCGACCAGTCTCAGAGGCCTAAGATCGCATGGTGGAGAGACCCAAGAGGCAGCACCCCTCTCTTAGGTCTTTTCTCTTCCTCTCCCATGCTTTCACTTAATTCTCATCAGACAATCAAGATGAAGTCTCTCTCCTCCTCTCTTCTAGAGCATGAATGGGATTGTAGTTCCATGCTCCATACAAAGCTATGGGGATGTCTGGTAAAGGGCTTCATATTCCAGAATGCTTTGCAGCTTGTTAAAGTCCCATTGATTGGCTCCTGTAACTGCTTCTTCTATTGGCTTTCTCTCTATGCACACAGAAACACAGGAGAGAGGCAGTGTAGCTTGATCCTTCTGTGCTACTCTACACACATTACATTAAGTTCAGTCTGTGAAACAAGGAGGAGGGGGAGAAGTTCCACCGCAGGGCCTGACAGGTACATTTGTCCCTTCTATAAGAGCCTTTGTATTTACAGCAGCTGCTTAGCAAAAGCCGCAGTAACACTTCCCACACCAAGGAACCTTTGGTCCTCCAAAGAAAGCAAAAGTCTGTAACCTGTTACATGCTTTGTATTACACGCAGAGAAAATCACATTAGTGCACGCATGACAACAACAGTTTGCATTACATGACTCAACAAACATATTTTACAACACAGGATTTACAGAGACACCTCCCACCAATGGTCATATGATGGGGGTTGCCAGTTATGCCAAGGGGTGAGTCAGGGGCGCCTGTCACCAAATCTGTGGTGAACAGGTCAGGCATATCAAGAGTCTCTTTGGGACGGAGTTTGCCTTCTTCTGATCTCTAACTCAGCACATCACAGGTCAATCTCTTGAGAGGATGCATAACTCTTTGCTTTTTCTGTCTCACTGGCTCGGGCATGGTAGGCTCACTAGCCTCTTCTTCCTGTTTGACTGTTTTTACCTCTTGCAGATTAGTTTCTTCCGCTTCTGTTATGGATCATCCGTCATCCACTGTGGAAGAGGGAGACACTTCTGACCCTCCTTCTGGCAGTGAGTGTGAGGGATCACATCTGGGGACAACAGGGTCTAACAGCCTCTTCACCAGATCTGTGTTGGCCCCTATGATTAGGGAACTTCCTGTGGACCCTGGCAACTGAGGACACACAATGGCCAGTCTGTCAAAATTCTGAGGCTTCCCAGCCCTCAATGGATCACATGACAACTTGACCCGCAGATATCCATCACAGGGGTAATCTTCCACTTGAATACCCTGGATCTCTATAGCCTTCAACTTTTTCAGAGGTATATAGGACAAATACCTCCTGTAGAAGTTTCTGGTCAGCAGAGTCACCTGAGCACCTGAAACAAGAAGGGCTCTTGTGTATATTCCCTCCACCAAAACAGGCACTACAGACAGAGGGCCTACTAACTGGGCAGAAGGCCTGTTTGAAGCATCTGGAACAGTAGGTTGACGCAACTGGACTAGTGCTTCCTTCAGCTTCATGCATTGCGAATGCCATTTCTGGCGTCGTTTTGGAGGCTGATTGTATTCCTTACTGAAACGACATAGACTACAGGTGTCCTCCATTGTTCTCTTGCAGAATCAGTGAAGGTACTTCTTGAAGGTCCAGGCCTTCATTCTATCCTTGGGTCACTTCTCTGCGGTCCATGCCAGTCTTCTGTCTTCCTTGGTGGACTAGGACATACCCGCTGGTAGTGACCTACACCTTCACAGTTTAGACAAACTTCCGGATTTATTGGTCTCTTATCTCCCTCACTGGACAACTCAGGAGGTTGAACTGTCAGCCAGTTAATCACTTCCAACATCTGGGATACCTGCATCTTCAGTGCAGCTATCTCAGACCTGATATCTAATTACCCGGTCACCATCTCCATTAGCTTGGACATCTGAGTCTTCAGAACCCCGATTTCTGGATATCTATCAGCTGTCCACTCTGACTTCAATGGCAGATTCAGACCCCTGGTTCTTTCCTTTATTCTCCAGCCTCTCTCGCTAGCTTAATGAGCTTAAGATACTTCATGGACACAGCATCAGCTGAAGTCTGCAGCCGAATCTAAACTGGATCAGAGCGTGAAGCACCTTTCAGGATCTGCTGCATTCTAGCTTGGTCCACAGCAGAAGGTAACATACCTTTCTTTAATACAATCTGATGCAACATCTTATTTAAGCGTCTGATGTATTCAGACAGGCGTTCACCTTGGTGTTGGAGATCATACTCAAATCTGTAAACTAAGTCGGTTGCTGTCTCCATTGACCCAACCTCTTCCTGAAGAATATTCAGATAGTCCTGAGCAATGCAATCTCTCTTACTGAACTTCAGATTACGGATAGCTTCTGAGGCTGGGCCCCTTAGACTCTCAGTAATTCTCTGCTTCTTGAGAGTTTCAGGAATGTCCCATTCATCCAAGGCTTGTGCGGCCTGGTTTAGCCACTCTTCAAAGTTGTTCTCTTCTGTTGGCACTGGATGTCTTTAAGAGAAAGGCCTGCGTTTCTGGTACTCATTTCCAGAGCACGTCAGAGTATCCCTCTGACATTTTGACACAAAGTCTAACATAGGAATGAAGAACTCTGACCCAATCATGGCTGAGAGTGTTGTGGATGGGACTTCTTCCTTCACGGACTCAGATTGGCTAGAACGTGCTGGAGACATGTCTAATGTGCTTAGCTGTATTAGGCCAACTGCACACTGGTTCCTTGGAAACTGTCAGGGATTCCTTGCTTCCAATCTAGTAATGCATAGGTGTGAGAGGCCTCGAGATCTGGCCTGACATCAACCAACCACGTCTTTTGGTCTGAAATCAATTTTCTCTTGGCTGATCTGACAACTTCCTGTCTCTCTTAGTCCTACTTCCTCTGACCAGTGAGTTAACCCTTTTTGTTCCCTTAAATGGACCACAGTCCAAACAGAGGGGAAATATAGCGTCCTAGGACCCAGCCACGGCATCCTGTACATATCCCCCCCTCTGCCCCAACGCCAAGGAGGTGGAGGCAACAGTGGAGCTCAAACAATGGACTCGGCAGAGGGCATCTGCATTTTGATGCAGTCTCCCATGCCTATGCTCCACTACAAACTTAAATTCCTGGAGTGCCAGGAACCAACGAGTAATCCTGCCATTAGTCCCTTTACCTTGTCTCATCCATGTTAAAGGGGCATGGTCCGAAACCAGCCTGAATCTCCTCCCCAATAGATAATATCTAAGGGATTCTAGAGCCCACTTAATGGCCAGACTCTCTCGCTGAACTATAATTTAATTTTTCTCCGCTGGTATCAACTTCCTACTGAGGAAGACTACCAGGTGCTCCTCGCCGTGGACAACCTGTGACAGAACCGCTCCCGACCCTACATCGGGAGCATCAGTCTGGACAATTAATTCTTTTGAAAAAGGTGGTGCTATCAGGACAGGGTGTTGGCACAGTGCCGATTTGAGCTCCAAAAAAAGCATTTTCGGCATCTGCATTCCACTCAATCATGACCGATTTCCGACCCTTAGTCAAACCGGTCAGTGGGGCTGCCAATGTGGCAAAGTTGGGTACAAATCTCCTGTAGTATCCCACCATGCCCAGGAATTCACGTACCTTCTTTTTTGTGAGGGGGCGGGCCAACTCTGTATAGCCTCTACCTTGCTGACCTGAGGTTTCACCAGACCTTTGCCTATGATATACCCCAGGTATTTCACCTCCTCCATTCCCAAAGCACATTTTTCAGGGTTTATTGTAAAGCCCTCCTTCCAAAGGGAGTCCAACACAGCCTGGACTTTGGGCAAGTGTGATTCCCAATCTCTGCTAAAGATGACTATGTCATCCAAATATACGGAGGCATACTCCCGGTGGGGCCGTAAAATCCTATCCATTGCTCTCTGAAACGTGGCTGGAGCAGTTTGTAGTCCGAAAGGCATTCTTTTGTACTGAAAACTTCCCTCTGGGGTAGAAAATGCAGTTTTCTCTCTAGCAGCCTTAGTCAAAGGGATTTGCCAATATCCCTTAGTAAGGTCTAAAGCAGTGATATACCTGGCTGGACCTAGTGTCTCAATAAGCTCATCTACCTGGGCATGGGGTAGGCATTAAACCTTGAAACTTCATTAAGTTTCCAGAAATCATTGCAGAATTGCAGAGTCCCGTTGGGCTTTGGTAGCAACACAATTCGGCTTGACCATTCACTCTGCGATTCTTCAATGATCCCCAGATCCAACATCTTCTTCACTTCTTCTGAAACGGCCTTCCTTTGAGCCTCTGGGCTACGGTAAGGCCGGATAAAAACATTGACTCCTGGTTCTGTAATAATATCGTGCTCTACGATATTAGACCAGGCAAGTCTGAAATTTTTTCTTTATTTCTCTGCAGAAACTCCTTGGCTTGCTGACTTTGGATTTTAGACAGGGTATTTGCTACTTGGACACTATCCACCGCAACCTGAGGCTTGAGTCTTTCCCCAGCCAGGGAGGTCACCAGTTCCCTGTCCGTCCAGGGCTTTAACAAGTTCATGTGATATATCTGATATGGTTTCCTCTTGCCTGGCAGGTGGACTCTATAATTTACTTCCCCCATTTTTTCCACCACTTCAAAGGGACCTTGCTATCTGGCCAATAATTTACTTTCCACAGTGGTGATCAACACCGCTGTAATGGATGTAATTAATGGTCATAGTAAAATGCCTATTTCAACGGTGTCACATCACATGCATGCTTTATACACATTTATGCTATTAGCCTATTATATACATATACATATATTCCTTACTCAGACATGCTCGTCAGATTGATTACTTTCATTCTTTCTTGGTTTGCTACTAACAAACAATAAGGGAAGAAACAGATGATTTCTAAGATGGCGCCTCCGGGAACGAACCGCACCCAAGATAGAAGGTTATCATATCCTGGAAGAAATTTATACTCACATAGATACATCCAATCATGAACTTATATGTTCTTTTGCTTAATGTTCATTTGTGTTACGTCTATCAGACATTTCCTGCAATCCCGAGCAAACCCTTTATAAGCTTAAAAAGAGGAATAAAGCAGAAAATATCTTGGCTCTGAACACTCGTGTCAGCGTCTGCGATTTCTCTCATGTGTACACACATTGTATTGAAATTAGGCCAGGGACAGATATAATTCTGACGGTACTGATCCGTGTCCAAAACATTTGGCACCCATCGAGGGGCCTTGGGTTCTGAATCAAGGACAGCCGATCGCGATATCGGAGACAGGGATGAATCAAATATGGACAGGGGGAGACTGATCACCTCTAAAATACGGTAAGACATATTTTTAATATCTTGCCTGTATACCCGCTCTGTGGTTTGGTTTATCTCTGTGTCCGTATCGGCTGCCTGCAGTCAGCAAAGACAGGTAACTTGCCCAAGGTCCGTTTAAGAACCTGTATAAATTTATAACTGCCGCCTGTTTCATGTATATGTGCTGGCTTGTGATAGGGTGACAAGATCAGAAAAGGAAATAGAGTCACAGACGAAGTAACTGACTACTAACTGGCGTGGATTGGATAAATAGACTCCCCTCGAGAGGCGACGTTGGTGTACGGTGTTACACAGTTGCCCGAGGAGAGGGGAGATGCCAGGGACCGCGCTTGGCGCAGGGAACCGCGTTTGACGCGGGGAAAACACACTCTTGTGTAGTGTGCTGGGGATCCTGGACATTCTGACTCTTGGCCCTCCCTGTACGAGCCAGTGATGTAGTGATGTCATGCCCAGAATGTGTATGTGGTTTGTTAATGTGTATTAACGAAGAAGGTTGGGGATTAGTCAAATTAGTCAATGTGATTATACCAGGATATAAAGAAGAGATCCTTGGTCTGAAACCTTTATTAGCAGATACTCCAGACGTACTAGTGTTTAGGCTGAATGTACCCAGTAAGAATTGAGGTCAGAGCATCGTTGGAGAAGATAGAAGGTGAAGTCAGAGGGAGGGGGTATTTGCCTGTCAGATGCCCATTACAGCCCGAACAACCAGAGCAATGTGAAGAGAGTGAGAAATTTGGGCATGCAGCTGGGACACGCATTAGACATCTGAAGCGATACACTGAACTTAATTTGTTGTGCTTGGTGAGTGGTTAGAAGTGGTTACAGTTTTAAAATTACACACACACCTCGCTCCCCATCAGTGTGTGACAGGCAGGCGAGTGCAGCCTTCGCCCCCACTTCTCCCTTACCTCAACTTCCTCTTTTTTCCCTGTGCAGTCTAAATGCAATCAGAGGACTGTCACATAAATCCTGAAATCCTGAGCCCAGATACATAAACTCTCTAATAGCTAACAACGGGACAGAAATGATAGAAAGCGAAGGGAGGTTTAGCTTGTGACTTGGTTTCAGACTGGGGGGGGGTATACATGTATCGTAAGCCAGGAAGTAAGCTGAAGTCCGAGCCAACGCCCGATCATGGCGCTTAGACCTCGGACAGAGAGCACCGTCCCCCAGCAACCGCCCCCCGCCTGACCCTCCCCCCAAGCTCCACCCCAGGCTGGAGGCCATCTTGCTCCACCCCAGGCTGGAGGCCATCTTGCTCCACCCCAGGTTGGGAGCCATCTTGCTACACCCAACCGATGACAACTTCCGGTGATGGCCATCTTGGTACACCCACACCCATGTATCCGGTAATGGATCAAACTGATGCATACTACGAGGGCCATATCCTCAGCCTGGAAATAATTAGGGGCCTTTCCCATATGTACCTGGGGGAATGCCCACGGCCCAAGGAGCACCTCTGATGTATGTGACATTTACCCCTGGGCAGGCCTCATCTCTTGTGACCAGTCTACCAGATCCTGGAAAGCAGCCCATGCCCTTTTATAGGAGGATTGCACAGATCCAAAAGGCATATTCTTGTACCTAGCGGGACCTAGTAAGCCTGTGTGAGATTAAAGCAGGAGATGCCTGATACCACTTATGACTCAGGGTGTGAATTTGTGATCCAGTTGCAGCAGTGGGCGCGAGATGGCCTAGCAGACCAAGCAACCAACATACAGGACATTACACAAGACAAGACTGATTCATCCCTGACAATAACAGGTGTTTACAGATTTAGGATTCAGTATGCAAAATAAGGCACACACCCAAATGCTGTCCTCCGCATTTGTTTCAGGCCTTAGGAAACCTATCCGGAAAGGCCTGCTTCTATCCTGCTCAGAGTATAGAGTGCTACCTCTTGAAACTCTACTGTTGGTAGCGAAGGGCATAGAATCTTCACAGGGAAGTAAAAAGATGACCCCTCTCATGATGGCCTCTGACACGCCATACCCGCCACAAAACCCACGTGTCTGTTACAACTGCGGTAGGCCCGGTCACTTCAGAAGGGAGTGCCGAAGTCCTCGGAGGTCCGCCTACAGACAGCCTGGCCACGGGAACAACCCACAAGGAGGTGCTCAACACCATGGACGAGACAACCAGGAAAACCCCCATGTGCCCAACACTTGGTTTCCTCCTCCTCCTTCCCCCAATCAAATGGATTCCCTCCGCAAGGATTTCGGCAAGCCTGTGTCATACACGCCAACTAGGACTGCATCATATAAAGATGCTGGAGGACCCCTTGCAAAAATAAACCTTCCCATTGAGGGCCATCCCACCACTTTTTTTTGTGACACAGGTGCTGCCAGAAGCGTGATCAGAGCTGAAGAACTACCTGATACCTCTTTCCTATCGGATATCGACATAAGCTGCGTGGGAGTGGACGGAATGCCCAAGAAAAGCCCTTTAACCCGCCCTCTGCACATTGGCAATTTCCCTGACCTACTAGCAAGATTTGTTGTCTCCTCTACGTGTCCTCTAAATTTGTTAGGGGCAGATGTCTTGTCTAGGCTCCAGGCTTCTATTTCTTTCCAGCCTGATGGTGGTATCAAAGTGACTTCACCGCTGACCACTGAAGACGCCTCAGCACTGTGTTCTGTTCCACTCCTGCTTTTCCTGGATGTGGAGGACGAGACTGGAATCCCACAAGGAGTTCTAGACCGAATACCCTCATGTTTGTGGTCTGCGGGGCCGGAGGACATTGGTCACCTGAAAGTTCTGCCTATTATCGTGGAAATGAAGCCAGGAGCCCCTTATCCAAGGAAGCCCCAGTAACCCGTTAAGCCTTCCCAATCAGCTGCAATTGCCATCCAGATAGAGGCCCTCCTGAAAAATGGGGCTCTTATATATTGCACAAGCCCTTGCAATACTCCTCTCTTCCCAGTAAAGAAGAAGACCCTGAAGGGGGAACCTGTGGAATATCGAATGGTACAAAACCTCTGAGCAGTAAACAAAGCCACTATACTAGAAACACCCATTGTACCTAATCCGCACACTTTACTGGCTGGAATACCGCCCACAGAAAAATATTTCACGGTAGTGGACCTGGCGAATGCCTTCTTTAGTGTCCCCCTTGATCCCTGTTGTCAATTCCTCTTTGCTTTTACCCACAAGGGCCGAGGTTACACCTGGACCGTAATGCCCCAAGGAGCCCAAAACTCCCCATCCCAATTTGCCAAGGCGATGACATTCATCCTGGACACATGGATCAAGCTCCATCCAGAGGTTGTGCTCCTCCAGTACGTGGATGATCTCTTACTCTGTGCGGACACCCAGGAAGAGGCATCAACTCGTTCTGAGAGCCTCCTTTGCCACTTGGCCGAACAAGGCTGCAAGACCTCAAAGCAGAAGGTCCAGTGGTGCAAAGAGACAGTGGTTTTCCTTGGTCACTGTATCTCCCAAGGCACGCAACATCTTACCCAAGAACGGGTTTCTGCAATCAAGGCCATCCCAGTGCCAGTGGGTCAGAGATCCCTTCATGCCTTCTTGGGACTAATCTCCTACTGCCGTTCCTGGTTTCCAGAGGCATCCCTACTGATGCGACCCCTGTACGATGCCCTGAAGACCGACCCTTTCGTGCTCTCCTCAGAGGCCCTCACCAACTTTGAACTTCTGAAGGAAATTCTATCTACGGCCCCCGCCCTTGGTCTCCCAGAATATGAGAAGCCCTTCAAGCTTTTTGTCTCAGAGAGAGAAGGACATGCCACAGGAGTGTTGGCTCAGACCCATGGCAACAGGGTCAGGCCCATTGGCTATTATTCCTGCCAACTGGATCCAGTGGCTAGGGGGGGACCCTCCTGCCTTAGAGCCGTTTTCGCAGCCCAGACTCTCCTGGACAAGACCGCTGACATTGTATTGGGTCATGAACTCATCCTCCTGGCTCCCCATGACATAGCGGCCATACTGAATCAAGTGCAACCAAAACACCTGTCGACAGCAAGACATCTCAGACTTCAATGTGCTTTACTCCTTCCGGATAACATCACCCTTCTCAGGTGCAACACTCTCAATCCATCCACTCTGCTTCCAATTCTCGGCGGGGGAGACAGTCCTCATGATACTCCCCATGATTGCTTTGAAATGATGAAAATGGAAACTGCACACCTGCCAACTGTAAGTGAGGTGCCTCTGGAGAATCCTGATCTGTCTATGTTGATGGATCAAGGTACGCCGATCAAGCGGGAAGATACCACACTGGATATGCCGTTACCACCGAGGATACAATCCTCCATGCCTCAGCCCTACCTGCCTCAAAGTCTGCGCAAGAAGCAGAGCTCCAAGCCCTGACTGTGGCATGCCAACTAACAGAAGGAAAGAGAGTCAACATATACACAGATTCAAGATATGCCCTTGGCGTTGCCTGTGACTATAGGGTTCTCTGGAGAACCAGAGGGTTTCTAACGGCGACGGGTACACCCGTGAAGCATGGAGCAGCAATCAAGGACTTAATGGATGCTCTACAACTTCCTGCCCAAGTGGCTATATTTAAAGTAAAAGCACATGGTAGACTGAACTCTCCAGAAGCACGAGGCAACCATCTGGCAGACACTGCCACAAAACAGGCCGCATATGAAGCACGAGAAGTTGTCAACAGAGTGGATATGCCTACTCCGAATGGAGCAACATCAGCACCACAAGTCATACGGGATACTGAAGCTGTGCAAACCACCCTGGTCCTGCAAAGTCCATCTATACACTGGACACTCCTCAAAGAACAACAAGAAGCAGCAAGCAAAGAAGAAAAGGAGACGTGGATAAAGAAAGGAGCCACGTTAAAGTATGGACTCATGGAAGTGAACAGGAGACCATGTTTGCCACGATCCATGTTCCCAGGAGTGGTACAGTGGGCCCATGGCACCTCCCACCTGTCAAAAACTTTGATGAACGCCCTAATCAAATAATACTATCTGGCCCCAGGAATTACCCCACTCACCAACAGTTTTTGCAAATCATGTACTATCTGTGACAAATGCAACCCTAGAAGACCAGAGAATGTGCCCAGAAAACATCTAGCAAAGGCTCAGTATCCTTTCCAGAGAATACAGATTGACCACATCCAGATGCCAAAGAGTGGCCGATACGAGTACGCCTTGGTGATCGTAGCTATGTACTCCTCCTGGCCAGAAGCTTTCCCTGTCACCAACATGACGGCAAAGACCACACCTAAGAAGCTTCTGACAGAAGTAGTGTGCAGATATGGTGTCCTAGAGGTTATAAAGAGTGATCAGGGGTCGGCTTTTACGGCCTCAGTAAACAAAGAGATATGGACAGCTTTAGGGGTCACGCTAGCCTTCCACACCCCATATCATCCTCAGAGCAGTGGGAAGGTAGAAAGATTAAATGGTACGATAAAGTCTAGGATGTTGAAAATGGACCAGGAAACAGGGATGAGTTGGCCAGACAGCTTACCCATTGCTTTGTCTAGTGTAAGGTACACCCCCAGAGGGAACCATGGTTTATCACCCTATGAGATACTGTTCGGGTCAGCCCCTAGGCTAGGGTGTTATTATCCACAACAATTACAACTTCAATCTGATGTACTGACTGATTATGTGATTGCCTTATCTCGTGAATTAACCCGTATCCATGCGAAAGTGTTTTCTTCCATTCCAGATCCTGAACTAGATACAGGAACACACAAGCTGGTTCCCGGTGACTGGGTCTACATAAAGAAATTTGTACGAAAGTACTCCCTTGAACCCAGATATGATGGTCCCTTCCAAGTCCTCCTGGTAACTGCCACATCAGTAAAGGTGGTTGGAAAGAACACCTGGATACACGCTTCCCACTGCAAGAAAGCCCCTGTACCTGAGGAGGTGGACAAGGACAAGTCATGATCCTATATATCCTTTTATATATCCTTTCCCTGTTGGGGATAGCTAAAGCACAACATGAAGCCATTACTGAGAAAAATGGAAAGGTCACTTTCTGGTATAATTCCTCAGATACCCATGTAGCCACGTTTGACTTCCATGCATGTAAGATACTTCCATGTCCTGAACGTGGTAGCAGATTAGAAAGGTATAATACCGGACATGGAGAAGGGTATATTTGTGTCACCAAGGGATCATGGGGAAAGAATTGTGACAATTGGGGAGTGGCAGCTTGGAACACAGGGACACCTTGGGGATACCAACCCCAACCAGCTTATGATAGTAAGGATAGCCAAGGAGAGCCCTTGTTGACCCGTCTCACCCTACACAAGCCGGGGCCCAGTATGACACTTGTTCTAAACATACGGAACCCGAGTCCCTCTGATAGGGGTGAGTACATGTTGGGATGGTGGTTTGGAGGAGGTCATCAGGGTCATAGAGGATCTTTCAGGTTAGAAGACATGTACAACAACGATGAATGGCAGCCGGTCCAAAGGCAGCCCCAACCTAATCCTTTAAAGCCCCATGTACGGACCCTGGGGGACATGGCTGCAATAGTGGATCCCACCTTTGAGGAGACAATAGCAGCTGAAACTGGTTTCTCAGAGGTCAATCTCTGGCTAGAATGGATGAGATACAGTGCTAATAAACACAATAGGACCAATTGTTATGTCTGTGGCAGTGCCAGACCACACCTAGGTACAGTCAAATAATCGTGACATAGAGTAGGTAAGATCGGTCTCTAACTGGAGACTCTTTGGTCAAAGTCGACGATAACAGAGGAGTTTCCACCCTAGGTGATAACGTCGGTACAGGGGGTCCCAGGCATGTACCCCGAAATTTCCTAATCCAACCCCGACGGAAACCTGGCCGACGGTAAGTAGCAACAACATGTACAGAAGATTGGACTTTCTAGGAGATACTGGGACTACTGGAGGAGGTTTGGTGGTAGGGTTGTACATGAGTGGGGATAGTCTCCCTGAGCCCAAGGCATACAAATCTTGTTCACAGTATGACCCGGGGCCGAACACATCCCACTCTGCCCAGTTGTTCCCGAGAGGAACCGATAGGAATGATAGTA
>BLSH010488513.1:123829-137461 GCA_018402905.1 Glandirana rugosa | reverse complement strand
CATCACAGAACCCCCTGATCACAGCCCCCATCAATATCAAAGCCCCCCAACACAGATCCCCATCACAAAGCCCCCATCACAAAGCCCCCCATCACAGAGTCCCCCATCACAGAGACCCCCATCACAGGGCCCCCAACACAGATTCCCCAATCACAGAGCCCCCCATCACAGAGCCCTCCCATCACAGGACCCCATCACAGAGCCCCCCCATCACAGGACCCCCCATTCACAGGCCCCATCACAGAGCCCCACATCACAGGACCCCACCCATCACAGAGCCCCCCATCACAGGACCCCCATCGGTATTATACTGCTGTTCATGAGATCGCAAACACTCACCCCTCCCCTCTGCTATCTTAATCACACAATCACAGCGCGAAGCATGACCGATCCAAACAAAGGGCAGGACTTTTCAAGTGAAAGGCAGGAAGGAGATTGATTGCTGGGACCACCCACTGCCTAATAGCCAGTCACCCACTCCAAAAGTCACTCCAAAAGTCCTGTCCTTTGTCCAGATCTGTTATCTCATCTTGTATGATTAAACTAGCAGAGGGGAGGGGGAATGCTTGTGATCTCATGGACGGCTGGGCGGGGGCAGTGTACTGTGGACACAGACAAGGAGAGGAGGAAGGAGAGGAGCACTCGGGCACGACGGCGCCCCCACTTCTGTGGCGCCTGGGTGCGGTGCACCCCGCGCACTCGCCTAGGATCGGCCCTGGGTCTAAAGCCATGTTGGAGTCACCCCCTAGAATCACAGTCCCCTCGAAGTGTGGTGAAAGAGTGTTTAGCATAGTGTGAAAAAATTTGCTCTGACCTTGGTTGGGAGCATGTGTTGCCATGGCCAAGTTTTAGTGACTTTATGTGTCATAATATGGAGTTAGATTTAAAGGGAAGTCAGGCTTCCCCCTCCCCCTCCATTGATATGTAAATAGAGCAGTTGGACTGCTAGGTAGGACGTTCTCTGCAGGAAGTGTATATACAGGAAGTTGGTGGGAGGGGCTGGAGGTTTTTTGGAAAAGCCACATGGGAGCAGACAAAGGGTTGTGTTTGAGAAGACGGAGAAGCAAGACATGGCTGCCATGTGCTGGAGAACTTTGGAGAAGCTTTGATTTGGATTGAGCAAAGAAGGACGTTACATCTTGACCCCTAAGTTGAGTAACTCATTTAGTTTACTTATTATGCATGTTGTAGGCATATTTTTGTAAGCTATGTGTTATTGTGTATCCTATAGTTTGTATGAGCAAATTTTCTGATTAGTAAAAGCATTGATACACCACAGAATTTCTAAACTTCCTTGATTTTACCGCAATAATCTTAATAGATAAATGCAAAGCAAAACATTTGGGGGCTCGTACCAGGATTTGTGCTAAAATTCAACTGAAGTAGACTTGTTTTCTGTGGTATGTTTTGTAGCTTGTGCTGAAGAAAAATGTTGCGTACACTGTTTAGGAAGAGTAAGGCTGCAAAGGTTTCTGGTGTCCAGGAGGAGAAGGCGCGCACCCTTCCTGCCTGGGCCAGAGACAGTCAGTGGATGTCTGTTGCAGAGGAGCTGGCTAGATACGCTTCTCCTTTGAATAGAGCTTGGGGGGATGGTGTCTCTGATCTTTCCTCAGATTTTTGTCTAAAAAGTTTTGGGTTCAGTAAGGAAGAGATGCGGGCAGTTGCTGTGTTTGGTTCACACTTCCTGCATGCTCTACATATTGAATCTGAAAAGAGGAAAATGGTAGAATTAGAAAGAGATTTACTGAAGGAGTAGCTTGCAGTGGCATCCGAGTGTTTGGAAGACACTACAAGCAAAGCAAAAGATTTAGAAAGTAGGGTAATCAATGTTAAACCTGCAGTGGCTTTGAAGTGTGTCCAAACCCCTGTAGGCAAAGCTGAAGATATGAATGAGCAGTGTGCAGCCCTCATAAACAAGCCTAATGATACCCTAACAAAGGACAAAGGCCCTAAGCCTGTAAGCAAAAGTAGGACATGTGCCACTGGTACTTCCCATAAGCAGGAAGCTGGGTATTTGATCAGCTCAAATGATGGCCGAACTGAGTCACATACAAGGAAGGCAAGGCCTATGGTTTCCAGGAGACACATGTGGATTGATTTACTTAAGTTGGGTGTCCCTAGAGAGGAAATAGATGGGATTCCTACACCAGCATTGTTTAAAAAGTGGAAGCAAGTGGTTGGGAATAGTAGATTCAGTCACATTAAATGTTTCTCTTGCCATAAAATGGGCCATGTTGCTAAAATGTGCCATGCTGTCAATACTGTACAACAGCAGGCCAGTGTTTGTCCCAGGATGGCATGGAGAGACATGCAAGTTTATTCACTGTGTTGGAAGTCAATACCTTTCCGTGAAAGTGTTTCAAGGCAACAGTGGGCACCCTACAATACTTTTGCAGTTAGAAATGGGCAGATAGAGAAATGTGAGCAGTGAGCTATGTTTTTTTTGCACATTTGGAAGGAACAAATAATCTGCTTTGTCTCTCTTACTTTTTTCAGGTACTGAGCATCGAGAGGTGGAGCAGGCAGAGCAGATGACCAGGCCAGATGGGAGGAGGCAGACCAGAAGAGAGGCTGAGGAAGATGCGGTTGATTTCTGAATTGGAGTGGACTTTTCATCTGAGCATTTCCTTATGGCCAAGAGAAGCAGAGACATTCATCTGGGAACTTTCCTTCTACAAACTGCCAAGGCATTGTTAACCCTGCTCAAAGGAATATTGGAGCCTTCCAGGGACAAAAAGAAAAGTCTGATCGCCCAGAAGATACGGGGGTCGAAAGGGATTTTTTTCCTCCTATTACGGAGGGTTTATTTCGCCCTTTCCTGGAAAGAAAGGCTTTAAGAGATGTTGAATTTTCCTATATTATGCTATAAAGTCAAGAGGTGGTATGTGTTGCCATGGCCAAGTTTTAGTGACTTTATGTGTCATAATATGCAGTTAGATTTGAAGGGAAGTCAGGCTTCCCCCTTCCCCCTCCATTGATATGTAAATAGAGCAGTTGGACTGCTAGGTAGGACGTTCTCTGCAGGAAGTGTATATACAGGAAGTTGGTGGGAGGGGCTGGAGGTTTTTTGGAAAAGCCACATGGGAGCAGACAAAGGGTTGTGTTTGAGAAGACGGAGAAGCAAGACATGGCTGCCATGTGCTGGAGAACTTTGGAGAAGCTTTGATTTGGACTGAGCAAAGAAGGACGTTAGATCTTGACCCCTAAGTTGAGTAACTCGTTTAGTTTACTTATTATGCATGTTGTAGGCATATTTTTGTAAGCTATGTGTTATTGTGTATCCTATAGTTTGTATGAGCAAATTTTCTGATTAGTAAAAGCATTGATACACCACAGAATTTCTAAACTTCCTTGATTTTACCGCAAGAATCTTAATAGATAAATGCAAAGCAAAACAGAGCATAGTATGAAATGAGAGTGACAAGATGATCCTTGAGTTCCCCTGCTAGGAGAATAAATCTACCCTCCGGATCTTTAATTATCTGTTTGGGTTGGAACCTTGTTCCCTTAGGAAAGAAAATTCCTACACCTCTCGTTTTATCCGGTGCGTTTGCTAGAAAAAATTGGGGGAATTTAGCGTGTACAAATTTCGGGACAAAATTACTAGGAAAATGAGAGAAGAAAGGTTAAACCCTTGGCATGATAGATCGTGCCAGAGGAAGAAACTAAATGTTGGACTTTGCCGACACTTACGAAACTGATGGGTTAAAAATAATGGTTTATTAAATCGTTAAAAAAGGACACGTTGCAACGTGTCAATCAGTAGTCAATACAATAATTGTATGTCAATAACAATACATGAAAAATACATAAAATACAGAAATGGTGGTTCCACATAGGTCAGGGATGATATAACTACCAAACCAGTTAGTATAGATGGACATGAGAGAGGAGGTCGACGCGTTTCGCACCAATGTGCTTCTTATGGACCTTATTTCTCTTCAAACTATGAGATATATAAATGTAGAGATTGACATACCATTTTTTATCAAACATACTAACATTAGTATTACATTTCATTAGATTTCAAACATATTGTCTATATTCACCATGACTGCTTGACTTGTGATTCACTATTCCCCAAATCTGGCTGTACATCAGGGGGGCAGACACAGGAGACCAAAAAACAAGGCTAATCCAACATAGAGATGTCTAGATGTAATTGAATAAGTTTAAACTGCTTTAGAACGGATATTATGTATGAGTATTATTTGTATCGTTCCTTATACTAAGGGAAAAACAGTGTCCTACCTGTAATTGCCACAGGCAAGATAGTGTAATCAGGCAGTTTTACTTAAATATATTCGTTGGTATCAAGCAGTTTTGCTTAATTCTGTACGTTGGTATCGCGGTTTGCACCGTTGCTCTAAAGGCACATAAAAGGTAACAGTTAGAAGAACAAAAGAGTAATATACCCTAATAGGCAAAAATAGTGCTGATATTTGTATAGTGTCAAAGGGTTAAACAGTACACAAATCTAATTACCTGGGTGGCCCAGAGTACACGGTCATATGGAAGAAAGCCTTTCTCACAGGTATGGTAAACAAAATCTCCAGGTTTTCATATACTGACTCCGGAGAAGTATGCCTCACATAGGTGAGATTGAGAAGGTGCCTTGTGCCACAGGTGCCTAGCGATATGAATATAACATGTTTAGGCATTACCAAAATGGTCTGTGGTACAAGGTGTAGTCAACTAAGGGCGGCGTGTGACATCACACGCCGCCCTTAGTTGACGGCGCACACGCGGCGCGGCGAGAGATATAAACTGGCGTCCATTCGGGACACACTTAGCAGCATCTCACCGGGAGGCAGGACACTAGATTGGGCGGCCGCAGCAGTTCACATCAGGTACTTTGGCAACTTGTAACACAACTACCCCTTGTACCACAGACCATTTTGGTAATGCCTAAACATGTTATATTCATATCGCTAGGCACCTGTGGCACAAGGCACCTTCTCAATCTCACCTATGTGAGGCATACTTCTCCGGAGTCAGTATATGAAAACCTGGAGATTTTGTTTACCATACCTGTGAGAAAGGCTTTCTTCCATATGACCGTGTACTCTGGGCCATCCAGGTAATTAGATTCGTGTACTGTTTAACCCTTTGACACTATACAAATATTGGCACTATTTTTGCCTATTAGGGTATATTACTCTTTTGGTCTTCTAACTGTTACCTTTTATGTGCCTTTAGAGCCACGGTGCAAACCGCGATACCAACGTACAGAATTAAGCAAAACTGCTTGATACCAACGAATATATTTAAGTAAAACTGCCTGATTACACTATCTTGCCTGTAGCAATTACAGGTAGGACACTGTTTTTCCCTTAGTATAAGGAACGATACAAATAATACTCATACATAATATCCGTTCTAAAGCAGTTTCATCTTATTCAATTACATCTAGACATCCCTATGTTGGATTAGCCTTGTTTTTTGGTCTCCTGTGTCTGCCCCCCTGATGTACAGCCAGATTTGGGGAATGGTGAATCACAAGTCAAGCAGTCATGGTGAATATAGACAATATGTTTGAAATCTAATGAAATGTAATACTAATGTTAGTATGTTTGATAAAAATGGTATGTCAATCTCTACATTTATATATCTCATAGTTTGAAGAGAAATAAGGTCCATAAGAAGCACATTGGTGCGAAACGCGTCGACCTCCTCTCTCATGTCCATCTATACTAACTGGTTTGGTAGTTATATCATCCCTGACCTATGTGGAACCTCCATTTCTGTATTTTATGTATTTTTCATGTATTGTTATTGACATACAATTATTGTATTGACTACTGATTGACACGTTGCAACGTGTCCTTTTTTAACGATTTAATAAACCATTATTTTTAACCCATCAGTTTCGTAAGTGCCGGCAAAGTTCAACATTTAGTTTCTTCCTCTGGCACGATCTATCGTGCCAAGGGTTTAACCTTTCTTCTCTGACAATTAGGATGGTGGCACATTTTGGCATGACATTCTAGCATATACTAGGAAAATGAGTTTCCTGTAAGAGAAGGACGTCTATGTGCTGTGAGTGGGCCAACTGGAAGTATTTTTTGCGTTTCAGAGGGGAGTTAAGACCCTGGACATTGTGGGAAGCCAATTTCAACCTACCTATAGAGTCAGGGAAATTTGCCATGGCGGCTTTGGAGAAATATATGCATCACTGCAGAGAAACTCACCCCACCTTGTAAAGGGTCGAAGAAGATCATCTTCATTCATGGAGCACCTGCCCCGAGACCGCTGGAGACCGCCCAAGGGCTGTTGTTCTGGTATCTGGATAGGGGGATAGAAAAGGATGGGAGAGAGAAGGAAAGAAAGAGAAAACATGTCAAATGATATAGAAGACAAAAGAGGGGGGTACCGGTTAAACACCGCCACCCCTCTGTCACGTACCTGGTGGTGGAGTCTGCAATAGCCGAGGACAGCCTCTCTTACAACCCTGACTCAGGAGCCCCTGATATGGTAGACAGGAAGCTCAAGAGTGCAGGATGGCACGAGTGCTTGACTGGAACACAGGAGCGATGGTCGTAGGCCGGGCAGGGGATGCAGCGAGCTGGAGCAGAGGAGGCACTCCGGGAAACAGCTGACAAGTTGCACTGCGGGGCTGGACCGAGCGGATGATGCTGGATGAGAAGGCTGGAAAGCAGACTGGAACAAGCAGCAGCCAGGCCAAACAGGAACTGAGGGAATAAGCAGAAGGATCGTCAGACAGGAGCCGGGTCGTCAACAGGCGGGCAGAGAGGTACCAAGGAGCAGGCAGAAGAATCGTCAGGGCAAGCCAAAGGTCAGGGCAGGCGGCAAGAGGCAGAGTCAGGATCAAGCCAGTAATCAAGGAGCAGGTAAGCAGAAAACGGCATTGATCTCATGTCATTGCTCCGTTTAAATAGTCCTCTTGGCGCCAAGAATAATCACGAACGGGGGTGCGCGCTTTCCGGTCGCGCGTGCGCACGAACGTTCGTACCGTCCGTTCCTTCGTGCACGCGCCTGCGCACCGTGCTCCTTTGTATAGCAATACGGTTTCTTCTTCTTTCCTGACACCCTCTCTGCGTCCAGGGGCTGGGAGTCCTCAAAAGGGCCCTCCAACCTCGGGAACTTCCTAAACACGTCTGCCTCACCGACAGAGACACTTCTGCTCTCGGGTTAACCATAAGGTGAAATCCGAGCGCAGAGGGAGGAGCATGCTTACTGCTCCGCTCAGTAAATAGCCCTTAACATTACATCAGATCTATCTATAAAAACAAAAAAAACTTGCAGAGCCCTGCTAGGGTAATTGTCTTGTCTCTTCCCCATCTGGAAGGGGCAGGGCCCTGGAGAAGGGGAGCAGAGAGGGGTATAAAGAGCCCAACAAGGGTCCCCCTCGGGCTCCCACCGCCCCAAAGTCCCCCCCCACCAGGACGGGACAGAGAACAGAGAGCCAAACTCCCTTTTTGAAACCTGTAATCTGGAGACCCAAGATAGCAAAATAAAGAAAATTTTGTATATAAACTGTAAAAAACCTCAGCAACCTGTGGTAACCGTTTTACCCTCTAGGCCATCATGGCCCAGCCCAACCCCACCCCCCGTGGACCCCTGAACAATCTCGATACCGATCCCCCCCCCCACTCAGTCCGCCCCGCAAAAGCGGGGAGGGCCTGAGAAAGGAGGGATGTGGCCGAGCATCCCATTCAACCCGGGGAACCCCCTTGGAACCAGCGGGATCCCCGGAAGAATACTCCCATCGGACCCTACGAGAGAGCTCAAAGGCAAAAGCTTTCGGAAACCAAATCACACGAGTAGCAAAAACCCATTTGAGGGGATAGAAACTAGGACATTTATAATAGACAAGTGTAATGCAAAAGTCTGAAACCCTTCAGAAGAAAGGGTCCTTCCGATCTGATTCAAACCAGGACAATCCACTAAGAAAAGAGAAGAAAAATTGAAAGGCCCCCTGTGAGGTTAACCCTAATCAGGGGGGGTGCGAATCCTTAGGCCTTTTAGAGTGTGATTTCTTCCACACTGGGGGGATGGGGCTTTGGGGGGATGGCAGTTTGGAAGAGCCTGCTCCTTTGGGTTGGAGGGAGGAAGATGAATCCAAGGAGATCAAGTTCAGCTTAACCAGAAGATGTTCTCCTTCTTGAAAAGTGCCAAAACCATACCTTTTGCCTTTGAATGAGAAAGATAGGTGGAAGGGAAAGGACCACCAGTATTTGACTGATTTTTCGGTTAATGCATCAAGAAGTGGTCTCAGGGCCCTCCGTTTTTGGATGGTAGTGGGAGAGATATCTGAGAAAACCTGGATTGGGTGTCCTTGGAAAGACAAATTAGGGGAATTCCTGGAGAGCTTCATGACTTCTTCCTTGACCGAATAAAAGTGCGGCTTGACTACAATGTCCCTGGTGAGGCCATCCATGCGGGGGGCTTAGAGGGCCCTATGGGCCCTATCCAATTCCAGTTTATGCTTCAGGATATTGGGTATCAGCTCCTTGATGAAGGCTTGGACAGCTCCAGGTACATCTGAGATATTTTCTGGAAGTCCTCGGATCCTAAAGTTGTATCTCCTGGAGCGGTTTTCTAACTCTTCGATTTTGGAGAGGGCTGTGTCTAATTGGTCTTGGAGGTCTTGAATATGTGATGTGTTTTGGTTTGTCCTGGCAATTGTCTGGTCAGTCTTTTGTTCAATGGTATCAATCCTAGACCCCAAGCTCTGGATTTGAGGTGCAGTTTGTGCCAGACCTTTAGCAAGCATTTTGGAAAAGGATTCCATCATGAATCTAAAATCAGAGTGTAGAGAAGGAACCGGGGATCCCTGGACTCCCACACTGTCTGGGTTGGGGATCCGGTCCCCAGGAGAAGCAGCAAACATTTTGTCTAGGGTTCTTTCCAGAAGGGAAATCGTGGAAGCCGGGGAAAGCAGATGGGGGTTGTTGGGTTCCTTCGTGGGGAGCCCCGAGCTTGGCAGAATTTGAGAGCCCCCCTCTGCCCCGGCTTCCATGGCTTCAGAAGAATCATTGGGGGGCAGCGAGGGGTCAATGGGCAGCGGGGAAATCCCAGGGGACCGACTTTCAAAGAGATATCTCTCCTCACTGTTGCCGCATACATGGCACAGGAACCAGAGATGGTATTTTTAAAAGTTATTGAGAGGGCTGGGGTAAAACGCTGGGGGCCCGCAGTGTGGATCTGTCCAGAGGGTTCAAAGACGCTGGCCAACACCGCTGCCTATCATGGGTCGCATGGGAACTCTAAATCCATATAATCACTGGGCCTCCAACTGGATCTCTGTTACCCTGGAATCTAGAGAAGTGCAGACATGTTGAGGCAGGGCTGGATAATACTAGAGTGGGGGCCACTGGCTGTCTCAGACTCTGTGTTTGGGTCTCATCAGTAGGGAAGAAAAGGCCTCAGCCTTGGCCTCTCTTAAATAGACTCTGTGCCGTCCCTCTAGGTTGCTAGAACTGTCCCAGGGGTGATGAGGGAGTATTATGCCAGGGGACCCACCTTGGCGACCCCTTCATTCCACAGGATGGACTCGTCCCGGCTCCGAGGATCACTAGGCCGCAGCCGCGGCCTCGCGTGACCGGCGCACCCCGCGAGGCGCGCTGAATCCTTCTGAAGGAGCCGCGGGTACTTGATCCGGCTGCCCTTAGTGGTCCCCAGCCTGGGGGTCTTAGTTATGCCGGGATGGATCGCCTTCCTTGGGCTGCATAGGGGCCGAAGGAGCGGAGCGGGACGGAGCCCGAAACTACGCGGCCACCCCGTTCAGCCAGCGCATGCGCACTTGAGGACTACTAGATTTAACCACTTCAGCCCCGGAAGGATTTCACACTTTAGGACCAGAGCACTTTTTGAGATTCCACACTGCGTCGCTTTAACTGATAATTGCGCAGTCATGCAACGTTGTACCCAAACTAAATTTGCATTCTTTTTTTCCCACAAATAGAGCTTTCTTTTGGTGGTATTTGATCCCATCTACCTCATTTCTGATCACCGCTATAAACAAAAAAAGAGGGACAATTTTGCAAAAAAAATTATTTTTCTTACTTTTTGGTAAAATACAAATCCAAAAAAACTTAAAAAAATGTTTTTCATTGATTTGCCATGCTGAAAGCTCAGAGTTGGCACCTGAACCCCATGGCCATCTGTCTTTCACCTCAGCCCCTTGTAAATCAGCCAAGCAGTCTGAGCCCCAAGTCATGCAACAGTCTCTTATGCTTTTTGATGACTCTTCTGGTGTGCTTTCAGTGGACCATCCACATAGCCCTGCCCCAGAAGTGGAAGACATTGAGTGCACCGATGCCCAACCGCTTCTGTTGCAGGATGAGGACATGAAAACACCAGTGCAACATGTCTCTGATGATGATGAAACACAGGTGCCAACTGCTGCAGCTTTCCACAGTGTGCAGACTGACAAGGAGGGCAGTGGTGAAGGGTGGGTGGAAGATGATGTGGAGGAAGAGGATGATGAGGTCCTAGACCCCACATGGAATGAGGGTCATGCGAGTGACGTGTGCAGTTTGGAGGAAGAGGTGGTGGTCGCACAGAGGCACCAGCACAGCAAAAGAGGAAGCAGGTTGTAAAAGCGGAGCAAGCGTCCCCTAGACAGTACGCCTGCTACTACCCACCGCACCCAGGGACCTAGCACACCAAGAGCAGCTCAAAGGCGTTCCCCGGCGTAGCAGTTCTTCAGACAATGTGCTGACTACATGACACGAGTGGTTTGCACGCTGTGCAATGAGAGCCTGAAGCGAGGCATAAATGTTCTAAACCTGAGCACAACCTGCATGACCAGGCATCTAAATTCAAAGCACTTGCTGCAGTGGAATAAGTACCTCAAAATCCAAGAAAGGTCTCGGCCTCTTCCTGCTTCCTCTTGTGCTGCTGCCTCTGCCTCTTCTTCCACCTCTACAGTGCCAGTGTCACCTGCCACCCAGCAAACAGAGCATGTGACAGCATTTCCACACAGTCCCATGGAAGCTTACAGCTCTCCATCTCCCAAACACTGGAGAGAAAGAGGAAGTACCCCCCTACCCACCCATTTCAAAATTCCTGGCCTTTGAAATGCTGTCATTCCGTCTGGTGGACACGGACAGTTTTAAAAACCTGATGGTGGTGGCTGTCCCACAGTACCCCACAGTGGTTCCCAGCCGCCACTACTTTTCCAGGCGAGCCATCCCTTCCCTGCACAAACAAGTTGGGGAGGAGATCAAGTGTGCACTGCGCAACGCCATTTGTGGCAAGGTCCACATAACCACTGATACGTGGATCAGTAAGCACGGGCAGGGACGCTATATCTCGCTAACTGCACAATGGCAAATGTAGTGGCGGGTGGGCCTCAGGCGGATAGCCGTTTGGCGCATGTCCTTCCGCCACCAAGGATTGCAGGGCATTTCTCTTTTGCCTCCTGTGGCCTCCTCCTCCTCTACCACCTCCTCATCCACTCAGCGTAACACCTTCCCCACCAACTTCAGCACATCCAGGGGGAAACAACAGCAGGCTGTTTTAAAACTGATATGTTTGGGGGATAAACCCCACACTGCGCAGGAGCTGTGGATGGGCATTGAACAACAGACTAATGAGTGGTTGTTGCCACTGAGCCTCAAGCCCGGCCTGGTGGTGTGCGATAATGGCTGAAATCTTGTAGCAGCTCTGGGCCTAGCCGGTTTGACGCACATCTCTTGCCTGGCGCATGTTCTGAATTTGGTGGTGCAGAAATTTCTAAAAACTACCTGGATGTGTCAGAGTTGCTGCAGAAAGTGTGGGCCGTCTGTGCGCGCTTTCGGCGTTCTCACCTTGCTGCTGCTCGCCTGTCTGCACTGCGGCAGAACTTCGGCCTTCCCGCTCACCGCTTCTTATGCGACGTGCCCACAAGGTGGAACTCCACCTTGCACATGCTGGAGAGACTGTGCGAGCAGCAGCAGGCAATAGTGGAGTTTCAGCTGCAGCACACACGGGTCAGTCGTTCTGCAGGACAGCACCACTTCACCACCAACGAGTGGGCCTCCATGCGAGACCTGTGTACCATATTGCGGTGTTTCGAGTACTCCACCAGCATGGCCAGTGCCGATGATGCCGTTCTCAGCGTTACTATCCCACTTCTATGTCTCCTTGAAAAAACACTTCGGGCGATGATGGAAGAGCATGTGGCACAGGAGGAAGAGGAGAAGGAAGAGGGGTCATTTCCACGGTTATCAGGCCAGTCATTCACAAGTGGCTCGGAGGGTGGGTTCCTGCTTCAGCATAGGCCAGGTAAAAAATTTTCAAGCCAGGGCACAATTCTGGAGGATGAGGAGGACGAGGAAGATGATGATGAGGAGGAGGAACCGTGTTCACAGCAGGGTGGCACCCAACGCAGCTCGTGGGCATCACTGGAGCGTGGCTGGGGGGATACAGAGGACACAGATGATACACCTCCCACAGAGGACAGCTTGTCTTTGCCTCTGGGCAGCCTGGCACACATGAGCGACTACATGCTGCAGTGCCTGCTCAACGATAGCTGAGTTGCCCACATTTTAACTTGTGCCGATTACTGGGTGGCCACCCTGCTGGATCCCCGTTACAAGGACAACGTGCGGTCCTTAATTCCCTCACTGGAGCGTGAGAGGAAGATGCGCGACTACAAGCGCACGCTGGTAGACGCACTGCCGAGGGCATTCCCAAATGATACAGGGGGCTCTGTGGAAGCACAAGGCGAAGGTGGAGGAGGAGGAAGAGGTCGCCAACGCAGCTGTGGCACCGCCAGCACCTCAGAAGGCAGGGTTAGCATGGCCGAAATGTGGAAAAGCTTTGTCAGCAGCCCGTCACAACAAACAGCACCACCAGGTGATAGGCAACGTCTTAGCAGCAGGCAGCATTTCAGCAACATGGTGGAACAGTATGTGTGCACACGCCTACACGTACTGACTGATGGGTCTGCCCCATTCAACTTCTGGGTCTCCAAATTGGGCACATGGCCTGAGTTTTCCCTTTATGCCTTGGAGGTGCTGGCCTGCCCTGCAGCCAGTGTATTGTCTGAAAGTTTGTTTAGCACGGCAGGGGACGTTATCACAGACAAGCGCAGCCGCCTGTCCATGGCCAATGTGGACAAGCTAACGTTTATTAAAAATGAATTAGGCATGGATCCCACAAGACTTGTCTGTACCTTTTGCAGAATAGACATTTAGACCGGCCTCACACAGCCATTGGTATACTTGTTTTTTTTTAATATGTCTCAATTAGTGTTGAGCGAACCCGGACTGTAACGTTCGGGTCCGTACCGAACTTTAGGGTGTCCGTGGCACGGACCCGGACCCGGACATTTCAAAACTGTATAATTTTTTTTTGTTCATATGGTTACCGACACACTCCGGCCAGATTTACAGATAAGACGTTTTCCATGTCTGTTCAGAACACCCTAGGTACGGATTAAGTAAAAATTATTTGCAATCGAACAGGTGTAACCGGTACCTGTCCGCCGACGCGAACAGACACTATTGCAGGGGACGGCACGATTTGTTTGAAAGTCTGTTATGTGACCGACGTCCCGTCCGGTCGTGGAGGTTCCGTATTTCCCTTTTGAGTCCGGTACACGGGTTAAACCTCTGGGTCTTCAACTTACCCCGTCTGGGTAGTCAGTCATGCACATCCGCACACGTGTGTATGACAAGG
>BLSH010488513.1:88940-102189 GCA_018402905.1 Glandirana rugosa | reverse complement strand
TAAGTATCCACGTATCCCTAAGGTATTTTTAATATTGGTCCACACGCTGTTCAATAGTCTAATCGTGGGGAGTGTTGGCGGCACATGGGGGAATCCCGACTCGAGACAGGCCAGTGCTGTATCTGTATTGCCTTCTGGTAGGAGCATATTTCTAATGGGATCAGTAGGAGCACAAACATCCCACCCTCCCATCTGTTGCGCCTGAGCAGCCAGGAAGTAGAGTTTGGGATTCGGTACTGCCAACCCTGCTCTGTCCTTACTCCTCTGCAATGTGGATAAGCTGATACGAGCCTGTTTACGTTTCCAAATTAACTCTCGGAATTGTGTTTCCATCCTTCGGAACCACTTGCCCGGAATCCACACCGGAGAATTGTGGAGTATATACAAAAGTTGTGGTCCCCAAACCATTTTAATCAGGTTCACTCTTCCTGCCGCTGACAATGGTAGTTTACACCATGTTGTGCATTTCTCACGAAGTTTTTGTAGTATGGGGATCAAATTTAATTTCATATAATCTTTGGGATCAGGTGATACAGTTACCCCTAGGTATTTAAATTGGGAGACCTTCTCCACCATTTGTGCTATCTCCGGCAATGGGCCAGGCAGTGGATCCAACGGCATAAGGACAGATTTGTCCCAGTTTATAGAAAATCCAGATAGACTACCGAAAGTATTGATGAGCGTCATCACTTCCTGTAGGGATTTGTCAGTATCCCCCAGATATAATAGGATATCGTCCGCGTACATAGACACTACATCTACATTGTTACCACGGTGGAATCCTACCACTGCTGGGGATGAACGTATCTTCGCAGCTAAGGATTCCAAAGCGAGAGCGAAAAGCAGGGGTGAGAGCGGACACCCCTGCCTCGTCCCCCTATGCAACTCAAACGGCTCTGAGAGTTCCCCATTGACTCTAACGTGGGCCCTGGGGGCCGCATAGAGCACTTTCACCCACTTGATGAAATTTTGACCCATCCCAAGACGCTCCAAGACCTCCCACAGATACCTCCACTCCACGCTGTCGAAGGCCTTGGCAGCGTCCAACGAGAATATTGCTCGGTTACCGGTGTTATCCGTAGGTAGTTGTATATTCAGGAAGAGCCTCCTGATATTCTGCGCTGTTGAGCGATTGGGAATAAAGCCACATTGATCAACATGCGCTAATTTATGTATAACCTTGCTAAGACGGGATGCCAGGATTTTGGCTAATATCTTAACATCGGATGTCAGCAAAGATATGGGTCTATAAGAATCGGTCTTCGTTGCACCCTTCCCGGGTTTGAGAAGGACCACAATAATGGCCTCATTCATCGTTTGTGGTAGCCCTCCCAAATCCAGGGACTCATTAAATACTTTCAAAATTATGGGCACTAATATGTCTGCGTATTTCCCGTAGACCTCCACTGGGAGTCCGTCCACACCTGGGGACTTCCCCTTGGATGCCTGTTTTAGGACCTCTCGTATTTCTTCTTCAGTTATAGGGCTATCCAGTGACCCAGCATCAGCTGCATCAAGGCGAGGCAGTGGACATTCATCTAAAAATAATTGTATTGTTTCCTCAGATGGACTCACTTTGGATGTATATAGATCCGAGTAGAACTCCTGAAAGACCCCCACTATCTCCTGGTTAGAGACCCTGTGGAGTCCCCGGGAGTCCACCAGCATTTCTACATGGTTTGTGTTCTGTTAATTTCTAATCAACATTGCTAGCATGTGCCCTGTATTTTCACCTTCCTCGTAATATTTCTGTTGTAAGAAATATCTTTTATTTTCAGCTAGTTGCATTTCAACCTGCCTTGCCATAGACTGAGCTGCTAACCAGGATCGTTTACTATCCTCAGATGGGTTTGCAATAAAGAGTTCTTCGAGTCTACCAACTTCCGAGATCACCATGTTTTCCCACGCTTTTGTGGATGTTTGAATCTTTTTGATTGCATATATGAATTGTCCCCGCAAAAATGCTTTAGCTGCATCCCATACCACCCCTAGCGGGGCTGTGCCCATATTAATTTGAAGGAAGGATTTGAGATCTGCCACTATTGGGTCAGGGGTTGGGAAGAGGTCAAGCCAAAATGGCAGGTAAAGGGTTTCGCCTCCCCCTGGATTTCAATCTCCACTCAGAGGGGTGAGTGGTCTGAAATTTGTCTGGGTTCATATTGGGATTTGGTGATTAATGGGAGAATGTTGGTATTACCCAGCCCCATATCTATTCTAGACAGTCCATTATGGGTAGCGGAATGACAAGAATACATCCTGGTCGCCGGGTTTCTTATCCTCCATATATCAGTTAACCCAAGCTCTTTCAGCAGACGGGAGAAGGAAGTGTGCCCTCCCGTGTTTTGTGTAGCTTTTGCAGGGTAGGACAATCTATCCCATTGGTTATGCAGTATATTATTATAATCTCCTATGGCTATTAGAGGAACCCCCGGATGAGTAGACATCACTGATGCTAGGGTTCTAAGTACTTCCGCTGAGAATGGCGGAGGAATATATACTCCTGCTATCATACATATGAGACCATATATTTTACACAACAAAAAAACGTATCTGCCCTGCGGGTCTATATATACTTTCATGCATGCAAAGCGGACCCCTCATTTGACAAACACACTCACACCTCTAGCATATGTCGAGTACGTTGAATGATAATGGCATTGAAATTGGCCAGAATACAATGTATGTGTAGTGTTAGGAGCCAGATGGGTCTCCTGCAGGCATATTATGTCTGCCTTTAGTCTCTTGGTATTCCTGAAGACCGCCATGCGTTTTACCACTGAACCAAGGCCCCTAATGTTCCAGGACAACAAACGCACTGTATAAGCCATGTTGTGCATAGTTCAACAGAGTACCTTGGCCGGGAGTCCCTCCATACTTCCATATGCTGGATCTGGCGAGGCCTCTTAGTAGTAGGTTCTTGTTTTGATATCGGGATAGCACATCGTAGACCCATCCATCCAGACGGTATACCCCGCCTCCTTTGAGTAGGGCATGAGGGGTGAGCATCTCTTTAGCTCCATCGTTATGCTGTGCAGGAGAGGGAAAAGAATAAAGAGGAAGGAATAGAGATAGTATAACTGAAAACTTCAAACAGTTCACAGGGAACTCCGAGAACATTCTCTGCAGTTCCCTCAGTCCATACAGGACTACCATCGGGGGCAATCAGTAGGAACTCTGCAATTCCTGGTAAGACTCTCCAGACCTCTCAGGAAGTCAAACTTGTACTTCTCCGTATTGGAAAAAATAACAACGTTAACATTAGAAGTATTTCAACAGACTTTCTTGTTCCGCTTTATCCGTAATTATTTGTTGGTGACTGACTTTTATTCTGCCCTTTGTATTGGTGTTGCTTTCTAAACTGCCTGCATGACACCACGGTCAGTAGGAGATCTCTCCCTCAGTTGTCTCTCCTCCCTGTCCATCCATTGCATGGCTGCATTCGGTTTTTCAAAAAAAATGCACTTCTCCTTTAGCCACCACTCTGAGTTTAGCGGGAAAGAGCATTGCATATTGTAGATTAAGCGCTCTAAGGCGACGCTTCACCTCTGTAAATGTGGCTCTTTGCCTTTGAACTTCCATTGAAAAGTCCGGATAAATTGATATTTTTGTATTCTCAAACTTTAAATCGTCTTTTTTCTTTCTGGCGCTAGCAAGGATAATGTCTCTGTCCTTATAGTTGAGTAGTTTAAGTAGAAAAGTGCGTGGTGGGTGTCCTGGTGCTAGAGGCCTCATGGGAACCCTGTGGGCTCTCTCAACCAAGAACATAGGGGTGAAGCACTCCCTCCCAAATGTGTGGGTCAGCCATGTTTCGATAAAAGTAACCGGATCTTTGCCTTCAGCTCTTTCAGGTAACCCCACTATCCTCACATTGCATCTCCTCATCCTGTTCTCCATGTCTTCTAGTCTGAAGGCATGAGGTGCTGTAAGCCTCACTGTATGAGACAAATCTCGTTTCATAAGCTCCATATCATCTTCCACTGTACTCACTCTACCCTCCACTGCTGACATTCTTTCTCTTAGTTTTAGCATATCATGACGGATGTATGAGACTTCTGCTTTCACTCCCTTTATCTCCTCCGTTAATGCAGCTATAGAAGTATTGCCCTGTGTTACCGCCGCCAAAATTTCTCTCAGTGTAGGTTCAGGGCCTTGTGCAATAGAGTGTGGTGGGGATGAGGCATGGATATTACTCACTGTGTCCCATTCTGTAAGTAAGGCCGAATTGTCCTCCAGCGGCATGGTATCATCTGCTTTGGACTGTCCTCCCATGCTGCGTTCGTGTGGGGTTACTGACGCCAGAGATCCCTTCAGCGTGTTGCGGGAAAATAGTTTCTGTGCTGCTTCTTTGTACTTCGACTTAGAAGTGTGCGGCGGCAAGGCGCCATCTTGTCCCGTCAGGTACGGGAAGGAGCGGGCTTCTTTGAGCTTTTTAGCCATGGCCGCGGGCCGATATAGGTATACCTCGCGGGCTCAATCGTGTTATGGGTCTAATGCCGATCTGTGCAGGTCAGCAGGTATCTTTAGCCGGTCACCCGAGGATAAAAGACAGGATTTTCAGCGGAGCGGTCTGTCTGCACGTCTTCCTACATGCGCCGTCAAGCCACGCCCCCCAGCTCTCTCACACTTTGAATGACAATTACTACAATGTACCCAAAGAAAAATTGTATCATTTTTCTCTCACAAATAGAGCTTTCTTTTGGTGGTATTTAATCGCCACTGGTTTTTTTTTATTTTTTTGCAATATAAGCAAAAAAAGAGCGAACATTTTGAAAAAAAGAACACTTTTTTTAGTTTCTATTGTAAAATTTTGCAAATATGTAATTTTTCTTCATAAATTTTGGCTAAAATGTATACTGCTACATATCTTTGGTAAAAAATAACCCAAATGAGTGTATATTATTTAGTCTCTGTGAAAATTATAGAGTCTACAAGCTATGGTGCAAATCATTGAAAATTGATCACAGCTGATGTACTGACAGCCTATCTCATTTCTTGAGATACAGTACTAATAAGCCAGGACAGTAGAAATAACCCACCTAAATGACCCCTTTTTGGAAAGTAGACAATACAAGGTATTTAGTAAGAGGCATAGTGAGTTTTTTTAAGTTGTAATTTATTCCCATAATTCTTGGGAAAATGACGATTGTTTTATTTATTTATTTATTTCACAAAATTGTCATATTAACAAGTTATTTCTTTCACACAGCACATGCATACTTGCAATTACATGCCAAAATACATTCTGCTACTCCTCCTGAGTATAGCGATACCACATGTATGAGACTTTTACACAGCCTGGCCACATACAGATGGCCAACATCCAAGCAGCACCTCCAGGCATTCTAGGAGCATAAATTACACATCTAATTTGATGATGACCTATCACACTTTTGAAGGCCCTGGAGCACAAGGACAATGGAAACGTCCACAAAATAACCACATTTTGGAAAGCAAACACCCCATTGTATAATCTATGAGGCATAATGAGTCTTTTGAATGGTTCATTTTTTTCGAATAGTTTTTGGAAAATGTGGAAAAAAAACGAAATACATTTTTTTACACAAAGTTGTACACAAAGATATTTCCAACACATAGCATGTACATAGCAAAAGTGACACCCCAAAATACATTCTGCTACTCCTCTTGAGTATGGTAATACCACATGTGTGAGACTTTTACACAGCCTGGCCACATACAGAGGCCCAACATCCAAGTAGCACCTCCATGCATTCTAGGAGCATAAATTACACTTCTAATTTCCTGACAATCTATCACAATTTAGAAGGCCCTTGAGCACCAGGACATTGGAAACGCCCATAAAATGACCCCATTTTGGAAAGCACCCCACCGTATAATCTATGAGGCATAATGAGTTTTTTGAACGGTTCATTTTTTTCCAGAAGTTTTTGGAAAATGTGGGGAAAAAATGAAAGTTGTCCATTTAAAATATATTTCCAATACATAACATGTACAGTATCTCACAAAAGTGAGTACACCCTTCACATTTTTGTAAATATTTCATTATATCTTTTCATGTGACAACACTGAAGAAATGACACTTTGCTACAATGTAGTGAGTGTACAGCTTGTATAACAGTTTATATTTGCTGTCCCCTAAAAATAACTCAACACACAGCCATTAATGTCTAAACCGCTGGCAACAAAAGTGAAAATGTCCAAATTGGGCCCAAAGTGTCAATATTTTGGGTGGCCACCATTATTTTCCAGCACTGCCTTAACTCTCTTGGGCATGGAGTTTACCAGAGCTTCACAGGTTTCCACTGGAGTCTTCTTCCACTGCTCCATTATGACATCACGGAGCTGGTGGATGTTAGAGACCTTTCGCTCTTCCACCTTCCATTTGAGGATGCCCCACAGATGCTCAATAGGGTTTAGGTCTGGAGACATGATTGGCCAGTCCATCGCCTTTACCCTCAGCTCCTTTAGCAAGGCAGTGGTCGTCTTGGAGGTATGTTTGGGGTCGTTATCATGTTGGCATACTGCCCTGCGGCCCAGTCTCTGAAGGGAGGGGATCATGCTTTGCTTAAGTATGTCACAGTACACGTTGGCATTCATGGTTCCCTCAATGAATTGTAGCTTCCCAGTGCCGGTAACACTCATGCAGCCCCAGACCATGACACTCCCATCACTATGCTTGACTGTAGGCAAGACACACTTGTCTTTGTACTCCTCACCTAGTTGCAGCCACACATACTTGACACCATCTGAACCAAATACGTTTATCTTGGTCTCATCAGACTACAGGACATGGTTCCAATAATCCATGTCCTTAGTCTGCTTGTCTTCAGCAGGGCTGTTTGCAGGCTTTCTTATGCATCATCTTTAGAAGGGGCTTCCTTCTGGGATGACAGCCATGCAGACCAATTTGATGCAGTGTGCGGCGTATGGTCTGAGCACTGACAGGCTGACCCCCCACCCCTTCAACCTCTGCAGCAATGCTGGCAGCACTCATACATCTATTTCCCAAAGACGACCTCTGCATATGGTGCTGAGCATGTGCACTCAATTTCTTTGGTCGACCATGGCGAGGCCTGTTCTGAGTGGAACCTGTCCTGTTAAACCACAGTATGGTCTTGGCCACTGTGCTGCAGCTTAGTTTTAGAGTCTTGGCAATCTTCTTATAGCCTAGCCCATTTTTATGTAGAGCAACAATTCTTTTTTTTCAGATCCTCAGAGAGTTCTTTGCCATGAGGTGACATGTTGAGCTTCCAGTGACCAGTATGAGAGAGCGAGAGCGATAAAACCAAATTTAACACACCTGCTCCCCATTCACACCTGAGACATTTTAACACTACAGAGTCACATGACACTGGGGAGGAAAAATGGCTAATTGGGCCCAATTTGCACATTTTCACTTAGGGGTGTACTCACTTTTGTTGCCAGAGGTTTAGACATTAATGGCTGAGTGTTGAGATATTTTTATTGGACAGCAAATTTACACTGTTGTACATGCTGTACACTCACTATTTTACATTGTAGCAAAGTGTAATTTCTTCAGTGTTGTCATATGAAAAGATATAATAAAATATTTTCAAAAATGTGAGGGGTGTACTCACTTTTGTGATACTGTAAAAAAAAATGACACCCCAAAATACATTCTGTTACTCCTCCTGAGTATGGCGATACAACATGTGTGAGACTTTTACGCAGCCTGGCCACATACAGAGGCCCAATATCCAAGTAGCGCCATCAGGTGTTCTAGGAGCATAAATTACACATAAAATTTCCTGACAACCTATCACGCTTTTGAAGGCCCTGGAGCACAAGGACAATGGAAATGACCCCGTTTTGGAAAGCAAACACCCCAACATATAATCTATGAGGCATAATGAGTCTTTTGAACGGTTCATTTTTTCCCAGAACTTTTTTTTTACACAAAGTTGTCTATTTAAGATATTTCTAACACATAGCAAAAATGACACCCCAAAATACATTCTGCTACTCCCCCTGAGTATGGCGATACTGCATGTGTGAGACATTTACACAGACTGGCCATATACAGAGGCCCAACATCCAAGTAGCACCTCCAGGTGTTCTAGGGACATACATTATACACATAAATTCCTGCCAACCTATCACATTGTTGAAGGCCCTTCATATTTCTAACACATAGCATGTACTGTACATACCAATTACAAACCAAAATACATTCTGCTGAGCAAAGGGTAAACAAAAGATTACCTGTGGTTTTAGTAGTGCAGTGGTCCACAGAGGAGAACATAGTTCCAAGCAGCAGGTAGGAATGTGGACAGCTACAGTAAAACAGGCAGCAGGCAGGAATACTGTCCATAGTCAGTACAGGTAGCGATATTGTCAGCACAGCCAAAGCATTGTTCCAGGTAGCAGGCAGGGATGTGGTCAGTAGCAGCGAAAGGATCGCCCATGCAGCAGGCAAGAATACTGTCCAAAGTTAGTACAGGCAGCAGGCAGAGATTTGGTCAGTACAGCCAAAGTATTGGTCCAGGCAACAGGCATATGGTCCATAAAAAGTCCTGGGTCAGTGCAGGCAGAGAAATTGTCAGCAGAGCCAAAGCATTGGTCCATGCAGCAGGCAGGACCATCAAGCTTAGGGCCTAGGTCAGGAAAAAATGGGGACGGGGTAGAGGTTTCTCCCACCCAAAGTGCTTTGAAGCCTCTGGACTCCAGACCCTGTTCTGGGAATTACAAAACAAAGAGATAACCAAAAACATTTTTTCTCAACTCCTTTCACATACTGTATGTGAGACCCCTGTGTAGCAAGGTGAAAGATCAGTCCAAGGGCAGACAAAAAAAAATGGTCAACAGGCCGAGGTCAGTGCAGGTAAAAGGCAGAAATAGACGGTAGGCAGAGGCATAGTTGGTAGAGTATAGGGACAGTTCACATGAAAGGCAGAAACATGGCGGATAAACAATGCAGATGGCAAGCAGAGGTATAGTCGATAAACAGGCCGGGGTCAGTTGACATGCAAGGCAGTGATATGGTTGGTTGAGGCACCAGGGAAATAATAAGCACAGAAATTGAAAATGGGGAAATGGCAGTCTATTAGAAATATGGGCTAATAGTTTACAAGAGTGTAACAGCGTCCTAAGCATTCTCCAATGCAAAGGTCAGGTTGGGAGGAACATTGGGGACAATGGAAACTGGTGTCTTTCCTAACCCCTCTTATGTGGCACACCCAACATCTTTTTGGTGTCTTCTTCCGGTTGCTGATGGTGGAATATTGTCAGGAAAATGTTGACTTTTTTATACCAGAAGAAGAGGGACTTTTGTGTTGATAGATAGGGCTGCAACATTTGATCATTTAAATGCACCCCCCCCCCCCATGAACTTGTACTCGTGGATACAGCAAGGCTTTCGAACTGGACCGCGTCTTCTGCAAAGTTCCCCTGAGGTGTAATCATGAATGGTGGTGTCAGCAACTGGTGTGACCAGAAATGTGTGGACTGCACAGAAAATACCAAACACAAGCGTAAATGAAATAAGATGATTTATTAAGATAAGTGACAGTGAACTAAAACGCACAACCAAACAGCAAACGATAGAGCCAACCAAAAAGCACAGAGCTAGTGAAACTGTGTAAAAGGAAACGCCCAAACCGTAAAACTTTAAGCCAGGCCAGGGTCATACATAGAAGATTCGTCAGAGGGAACCGGGAGCAGGGCAAAACAAGATTCAGGGGTTCAGGCTTCAGGTTTTAGGATTCAGGTTTCAGGATGCAGGTTTCATGATACAGGTCACAGGATACAGGTCACAGGCTACAGGTCTCAGGTTTAAGAAGCTCAAGGAGAGAAAACGCCAAGGCACCCAGCATATGGCAGACAAGGTTTATATGTCCTTCCTGTAATGAACATCAGGTGGTGACTCATGAGCCTCTAGTTGCTGGGAGACACCTGCTGGTGGCCACTGGAACTGCAGCCCATGGATCCAGGAGTCATCAGCGCCACCAGCTGGAGGGACTATTCCTGACAGTACCCCCCTCTAAGGAGCGTCCTCAGGAGCTTCAAACAGCCGTAGGGGATCTAGTCCATAAGAAAACGTCCTTTGCCATATGAGTCCACCGAGTTCCTTGAGAACTGAAGAAGCCCTGGGTCTCCAGCAAGATGCCCCACTACCAAGATCCATCGGAAGGTAACCTGTCCCCCCACCTGGACACGTGTCCCACTGCCAGGGTCAGACGACTGGCTGGGTGTCCTGCTGGCCGAATTCCCTGGGATGTAACACCTTTGCAGCTTCGAGTCCCACTGAGGTCACATGGGTTACCTTCAAATTTAGCTCTGTGGTCATGTGACAGTACTTGAATACAGACATCGCTGTGCCCTGTCATGACTGAATAGCTTGCCTGATCTCCAGGACTTGCACTGCACATAAAAAACCCATTAGGCCTCTCCGAGGCACCGATTACCCATCCTGGGTCCCCTAGTACACCCGGAGCTGTGGCAGTAGCTCCCAGACCATGGCAAGGCACAGATCGCATTCTGCCACACCCCAGGAGCTTACCACGACCAGGGCCATGAGGGCAAATGCAGCCATCAGTCATCAATGTTCTGTCTAGACCACCAGGCTTGGGTGCCATAGGAGCAACACACTGCAAGAGGGACTCTACCGAGGCAACCGTCAACTGAATCTTAGGCCAAGCAGACAACCCAGATAAGGCACATGAAGGTTCAGAGCTCTCTGACCCATTGACAGGTGGACACCTAGCCTTTACACAACAATTCAATTGATCAGGCAGGGCAGCGGGCAGAGGCACATCAGACTGGACAGCGGGCACGGGATCATCACACTGGACAGTGGGCACTGGATCGTCAGACTGGACAGCGGGCACTAGATCGTCAGATTGGACAGCGTGCACTGGATCGTCAGACTGGACAATGGGCACTGGATTGTCAGACTGGACAGCAGGCACTGGATCATCAAACTGGACAGCGGGCACTGGATCGTCAGACTGGACAGCAGGCACTGGATCGTCAGACTGGACAGCGGGCACTGGATCGTCAGACTGGACAGCGTGTACTGGATCGTCAGACTAGACAGAGGGCACTGGATCATCAGACTGGACAGCAGGCACTGGATCGTCAGGCTGGACAGCGGGCACTGAATTGTCAGGCTGGACAGCGGGCACTGGATCGTCAGGCTGGACAGTGGGCACTGGATCGTCAGGCTGGACAGCGGGCACTGGATCGTCAGACTGGACAGCGGGCACTGGTTCGTCAGACTGGACAGCAGGCACTGGAATATCAGACTGGACAGCGGGCACTGGATCGTCAGACTGGACAGCAGGCACTGGACCGTCAGACTGGACAGCAGGCACTGGAACTTCAGACTAGACAGCGGGTACCAGATCAGCAGATTGGACAGTGGGTACAGGATTATCAGACTGGACAGCGGGCAGCGGGCACTGGATCATCAGGCACAGGATCAGCAGGCACCAGGTTGTCAGGTACAGGATCAGCGGTCACCGGGTCATCAGATGCAAGATCAGTGGCCACTGGGTCATCAGGCACAGGATCAGGGGGCCATCAGGCACAGGATCAGTGGGCAATCAGGCACAGGATCAGTGGGCACTGGGTCATCAGGCACAGGATCAGTGGGCACCAGGTCATCAGGCACAGGATCAGCAGGCACTGAGTCATCAGGCACAGGATCAACAGGCACCAGGCCATCGGGAACAGGATCAGCGGGCACCAGGTCATCAGGCACAGGATCAGCGGGCACCGAGTGATCAGGCACAGGATCAGCGGGCATCGGGTCATCAGGCACAGGATCAGTGGGCACCGGGTCATCAGTCAAAGGATCAGCGGGCACCAGGTCATCAGGCACAGGATCAGCAGGCTGAACAGCATGTTCAGGTCTGTCAGAAGCAGGCCAAACTCTATTGGCAATTGTGGAGGCATACTGGAACAGATAGGCTGGTGTAGGAGCAGACTGGAAAAGATCGGCTGGTGTAGGAGCAGACTGGAACAGATTGGCTGATGTAGGAGCAGACTGGAACAGATCGGCTGGTGTAAGAGCAGACTGGAACAGATCGGCTGGTGTAGGAGCAGACTGGAACAGATCGGCTGGTATGGGAGCAGACTGGAACAGATCAACTGTTGTGGAGGCAGATTGGAACAGATTGGCTGGTGTAGGGACGGGCTTGAGCAGGTTGGCTGGTGTGGAAGCAGACTGGGATGGATCGGCTGGTGTAGAGGTAGGACTGGATATTGGCTAAATTGTGCAGGTTTTTTTTAGGTTTAACCACTGAAGTACAGAGCAAGTGAAACCGTGTAAAAGGAAATGTCCAAACCATAAACTTTAAGCCAGGCCAGGGTCATACACGGAAGATCCGTCAGAGGGAACCGGGAGCAGGGCAAGACAGGATTCAAGGGTTCAGGCTTCAGGTTTTAGGATTCAGGTTTCAGGATGCAGGTTTCAGGATGCAAGTCTCAGGATGCAGGTCACAGGATACAGGTCACAGGACACAGGTCACAGGTTTAAGAGGCTCAAGGAGAACAAACGCCAAAGCACCCAGCATATGGCAGACAAGGTTTATATGTCCTTGAACATCAGGGGTGACTCATGAGCCTCTAGTTGCTGGGAGACACCCGCTGGTGGCCACTGAAACTACGGCCCATGGATCCAGGAGTCATCAGTGCCACCAGCTGGAGGGACTATTCCTGACAGGTGGACATGATGTACACATATTTCCTATCCCTCCACTCCACGGCCAACACTTCCTTGTTCCTCAGGTTTTCCAATTTCCCCCTCTGTAGCCTTGTGGTGACTAGACACTGTGGGAAGCCCTTATTGTTTTTTCTTGCTATACCGCAGGTTAAAGTTTTCTTCTGGTATAGTTGGTGAAAAAAGAGGCAAACTAGTATAGTAATTGTCCATGTAAATGTTATACCCCTTTTGGAAGAGTGGGAATGCCAACTCCCAGATAATTTTCCCGCTTATTCGCATGTACGTTGGACACTCAGGGGGCCGGAGCTGGGAGCTGGGAGCCTTTGCCTTTGTACACACGAAAGGCATGCACATATCCAGTGGAGCTTTCACAGAGCTTGTTGAGCTTCAATCCATACCTGGCCCTCTTACTGGGGATATACTGCTTGAATCCCAGCCGGCCTGTGAAATGAGCCAGGATTCGTCCACTGAGATGTTCTGACCAGGGATATAAAGTTCAGCAAACCTCTTAGAGAAAAAATCAATTAGGTGGCGAATTTTATACAATTTATCAAAGTTGGGATGATTTCGGGGGGGGGGGGGGGC
>BLSH010488513.1:70560-81315 GCA_018402905.1 Glandirana rugosa | reverse complement strand
ATGTATCAACTTCCAAGATGTATGGTAGTGCAGGGTCTGGATGCTGAAGTACTGGTGCTGAGGTGAACTGACTCTTAAGTTTATCAAAAGCAATCTGGGCCTCTGGGGTCCACTGAAACCGGCCTTGCTTACGTGTGAGCTGCGTGATGGGTGTAATGATCGCAGAAAATCCTTTCACAAATCTACGGTAAAAGTTGTAAAAACCAATGAAGCGTTGGACCCCCTTCTTATCTGCTTTCTGGGGCTCTGTATACTTTTATCTGGGGCTCTGTATACTGCTATATGGTGACTCTGTATACCCCTATCTGGTGACTCTGTATACTGCTATATGGTGACTCTGTATCCTGCTATATGGTGACTCTGTATACTGCTATCTGGGGCTCTATATACTGCTATATGGTGACTCTGTATACTGCTATCTGGGGCTCTGTATACTGCTATATGGTGACTCTGTATACTGCTATCTGGTGCTCTGTAAGTGTATACTGCTATCTGGTGACTCTGTATACCCCTATCTGGGGCTCTGTATACTCCTATCTGGTGACTCTCTATACCCCTGTCTGGTGATACTGTATACCCTATCTGGTGATGCTGGGCTGTATACTCCTGACACAAGGGGTGTAAATGATAAGGGGTGGGGCTTATGAAAAGTGGGAGGCGTCAAAAAGGAAGGGTGGGGTCTGCCCCCCCCATCCTAAAAACTCAAGCTGAATTGGATGGACTGGAGTCTTTATTCAACCTTACCAACTCTGTGACTATGTAACCTAATCTGGAGAACGGATGTCTTATCCACATTCTGCTATGGGGGTTGGGATCTGGGGGCCCCTTATTAAAGTGGGCTTCCAGATTCCGATAGGCCCCCCACCCACAGACCCCCACAACCACCGGCAAGGGTTGTGGGGATGGGGCCCTTCTCCCCATGAACATGGGGACAAGGTGCTTTGGGGTCACCTCAAGGCATCCTCCCCACGTTGAGGGCATGTGACCTGGTATGGTTAGGAGGGGGGGGGCACTCGCTCATCCCCACCCCCTTCTGCCATGCCAGGGCTGCATGCTCGGACAAGGGTCTGGTTTGGATTTTGGGCTGGACCCCTACGCCATTTTTTTAAATTTTGGCACAGGGTTCCCCTTAAAATCCATACCGGACCTGAAGGGCCTGGTTTGGATTTTGGGGGGACCCCCACTTAATTTTTTTTAAAATTTTGGCACAGGGTTCCCCTTAAAATCCATAGCAGACCCCAAGGACCAGGTTACGATTTTGGGGGGACCCCCACGTCATATATATATATATATATATATATATATATATATATATATATACACTAGGAAGGTATATATATATATTCTTGCACTGTCTGCACTAACTGACTGTATACAGATCGACCTATCTATCTATCTATTATATATTTCACTCTACACTAAACTGCCTGCACTAACTGACTGTATATAGATTTCCCTATCTAGCGATCTAGTATATATTTCACTCTACACTAAATGACTGTATGCAGATTGCCCTATCTATCTATATATCTAGTATATATTTCACTCTACACTAAACTGCCTGTAATAGATCGCTCTATCGACCGATCTATCTATCTATCTATCTATCTATCTATCTATCTATCTATCTATCTATCTAACTATTATTTTTTTCACAATAATCATTCACTAGCTACATTGAACTGCCTGCACATCGCTAGCTAAGCTCACTGTCTATCCACACTACCTAGAGCCGCTGTACTTAGCCAATAATATCTCTCACAGCAGAGCGCTCTGTGATTGGCTAAAGCGTGCAGGTCATGTGCATGCCTTGGCCAGTCAACAGCACTCCTTTGCTTCTCCCCAGCGCAGAACTTAGTTTCCAGCCTGAAAGGAAATTTATCAGGCTTCTCTATACCTTTGTCTTCACCACGGTTAGCACATGTTGAGGCCTACCCTGTTTTAGCAAGACCTCAGGAACACCTATTACAGGCCAGAGATCACGGGCCCCTGAATGTGCAGCAAAGTACTTTCATGCTAACTGGGCCTTTGACGGACTACAACTCCCAGCCCATCCTCTTCCAGGTCCCATCAACCTGCTCTCTCGCAGTGACTCTCCTTTCCCTTGACTGGCTCCCACATACTGTCCACCATTCCTCTCCCAGCCTGTTCCAACTTTTTCTCTTTCAGTCCCAGGGACCGCCACCGGTGGATACTTTAAAGTCTCTCACTCCTCCTGTAGCACCTCTGCTGTTCTCCTGTTCCTCCTGTGCGGTTCCAGGAATCACTCTCCGTCCTGGCTGCACCCGAACTCCCAGACCCCAAGGTCACCCTCCCCAGACTGAGGCGACCTCCCGGGTAGGGGTCTGCACCACAGCACCTCTGCTACAACTCCAGACTTCCACCCGACACTACTCCTCCCAGATTGGGCTGACTCTGAGTATTTAAGGAGGCCTGCCCCCTGCCAACCCTGCTTGGGGATTGGTCAGGGCTCCTTAGAACACTCCAGATGGCTCCACCCATCTCCCAGCTCTTTGACCAAAAAACCTTCTCCAGGTTTCTATAAAGAAGTGGGAGGTTCTAGTGACCTCATCTGTTACGTCCACCCAATCCTCCTTGAGCTTCTCCTCCCAGCCCAGATCAAAACATTCAGGCCTGCATATTACAGTCAGGCCTGACTAAATTTACCTCTCCTAGCCAAAAACCCTGCTAGAAAACGCACCTATACTATGGGGGCGCAACACTAAAATACAGAGGAAAAAACAAAAAAGAAGCTAAGTAAAATAAAGAGGCTAGCAGGAGAGACGGGAAGCAGATGGGAAAGGCCATGAGCAGATATAACAAATATGATACAGATACCTGCACTAAAGAGAGTAGCCACAAGGGGATCAATAGGATTTTAGAAAGGAGCAAATCTCAGATCAGATTACTTACTTAGCCCTGTTTCACACTATGAATCGCACAGGAATGCACGCCGCATTCCTATGCAATTTACATGCAATTCAGTGCCGTGCAATTTGAGTCCATTCATTTTGAATGAGCTCACATCACACTGCATTGCCCTAGAGTAGTGCATGCACTACTTTTGGGAATGCACTGCATCTGGATCGCATGGTAGTTTTGTACCATGCAATCCAGTGCAGACAAACACACTGTATTTGCGACCTGCGTTTGGGATGTCGTTAACATTGCACTGGCACCCACTACAGATCGCAAGGGCAGTGTGTTTTGAACATGGTGCAGAAACACGCACAGTTGGTGTGTTTGCAGCAATATGTTCTAATGTGAACCAGGGCTTAGGACTTGTTCACTTTGGTGTACAGATAAACGCGTGAGGGCCATGTTTGCCCGCATGGAATTCCCAGGTGCCTTGTGCATCCGCACACAGTTCCTATCCTGTCAGTCGGGGTGCAGCGGCTGCACAGACACAGCTGCTGCCCCAATTTGATATTCGTGTGGGTGTGTGTCCCCGAGCGCAGACAGGGCACGCACAGCCCTCACATAAGTATACGCTTAAAGTACAACTAAAGGCGACATACATATTTTAGTAAATCCTCATATAAATATCTGAAAGTTACACGTGGTAATAAATATAATAACTGAAATGATTATTTTCCTACCATGTAGCTGTGATTTGGGTCTGTAATCCCCTCCATCAGTTCTCCTTTGCTGAATAGTGTAGTGATGATGAGAGGGTTCTGCAGAGGTCAGATGTAATTTTCTTTCAGTGAACTGGCTTGTCTATCCCCCAGACCTCCAGCCTTCTATGATGCTCAGTCTACAGTATTTTACATAACACATACCCATCTGCCAATCAATAACTGGGTGTGTGCTATGTAAAACAGTACAGGTTCATTTGCACACAGATCAGTCTATTAATCTATGTGCTTCTCCCTGCCTGCTTTCCTCTGGTAATTTGTAAACTGGCAGAACAGAAGCCTAGCTAGGAGCTAGAGCAGTGGGCGGGCAAAGGCAGGACATAGGTGAGAGTGGGCGTGGCTTCATGGATCGCTCATGGGCGGAGCCTAATTAGGACTTCTGTGTATAATAAAATGCCTGAGATTTGCATGGATATAGGAGCCCCTCCCCCAGTGATTTCAGTGCGTTTTTGCAGAGAGAATAGAAGCAAATGGGGACAACAGGAGTCTAACACAGGCAATTAGAAAACCAGGAAATAAAGTTGTCACCTCTCTAAAGGCAGTGCGCATGACATCAGGGGACATGGTAGATATCTCAACATCCTTACTGCTTTTTGTGAAACAATCAGTGACATGTTTAACAGACTATATAGGTGCATAACATATTGATTCCTTCATTTTGACCATAGTTATACTTTAAGCATAGCTCCCAACTGTCCCTGATTATGAGGGACTGTCCCTGATTTGGAACAATGTCCCTCCTTCTTCCTCATTTGTCCCTCATTTTAGTCTGAAATATATAGTTGTATATAAAATGCACTTTTTATCCTTCAAAAAGTGTTTCCCAGTGCTAAACTTTTCCTCCAATTTCCAAATTGCTGCATTTGCAAATTTAAAAAGCCAATATAAAGGAATAGTAGAGTTAAAAAAGAAAGCACTTGAGGGTTTAAACCAGCCATTCTCAACCAGGGTTCCATGGAACCCTGGGGTTCCTCCAGAGGTTGCTGGGGCTAGGGATTGAGCTGTGGCTGGAGAACAACCTATTTGATGAATCCTACAGAGTTCAAGGTTCGGCAACACTTAGCAAAGTCAGCAACATGGCACCAAATTTGTTTTAGCTGTCTTTAAGGGTGGCATTCTGAGCACCGCTTTAAGAGGGGCATTCTTCTTATTGACCACCAATATAAGGGGCATTGCTCCTATTGAGCCCTGATGAGTTGGTTTTAGTAAGGGTTCCTCGAGACATGAAAATTATTTTTGGGGTTCCTCTAGGGTTAAAAGGTTGAGAAAGCCTGGTTTAACCAATCATTTTTTTTGTATAATTCTCCTTTAAGGGGGCATGGCAGGGGGGTTTCCTATGCTTACGTACTTTTGCTAATAGGTCTCCCTCATTCCCATCTCAAAAAGTTCAGAAAAAGAGAAATACCCCTAGTGGTGGGACTTTTTCTGTTCCTATTTGGGATTTGGCACCACCCATGACCCTCACCAATCATCTTGTTTCCATCTCAAAAAGTTGGGCGGTATGCTTAAGTATACACGTGTTATTGACAACGGTCACGGATGAGCGCGACTGGAAGCACGGCAGCACTAGCAAACCCCCACCCCACCCCCCGCCTTCCCCAGTCCTGACTTAGGGACTGTAAGCATTTAAATTAGTACCCACCGAAAGAGGGCAGGCTGCTTAGCTGCCAAAACAATGCCCTGTCCCCAGAGGAAGAAAGAGGAAAGAAAGGGTGAAAGAGCCCTCACTGCCATCTTGGAAAATGTGATGGCAGCCAAACAGCAGAGAACAGATAAGAAACAAGATATTTAGGCTTTAACAAACAACCCAAGCACCATGGATGCTTTCTGGTCACAAAAACATTTACCACCACTATCAAAGCCTTTCATGCAGGAGAAGTTGAATCTGTGTAGGAACAGCAGAAGGAGAACTTAATGCTGGTTTAAGGCAGGCACGCCCTTAAGCAAGGAGAAAAAGAGAAAACACTCCTTTTTATTATAGTGTAGGGTAGGGTGACCAGACGTCCCCGGTTTCCAGGGACAGTCCCCAGACTGAGGAGACTGTCCCCGGAACAAATCTGTCCCCGGTTTTGTCCCCGGCTGGCAGGGGCACTAGGTGGGTGCTTGAGGCGCTGAAGCACTCCCAAGCAGCCCCATAAATGCACCTGACTGGATCACACACAAGGCTTTTCAAATCTGCATCAGTCCAACCTGGATCTATGCAAACTTACCAAGCATTGTGACTGAGCTGGGACTTGATGTGCAGGGATACAGCCGCATAAGCCGATACTCTTCTTCTAGATCCGGCTACACAGTCTGTCAGAGTGGCAGAGTGATATCCTGTGAGGCACAGACCCTGCACGGCTCTCTAACAGCAGAGGAGGGAGGGGGCACTGTGCACAGTCTGCTGGCAGCTTCTATACATGATCAGGAGAGTGAAGAGGGAGGCTCACATTCTTATCTCAGTGTACAGAGATGGATTGAGGTAAACTACCTGATCCTGCAACTAAATTAAACTACAGAAGTTTGCTTTGCACTCATTTCAGTTTGTGCTTTGAATAGTTTCCCCTGTGTGGCTCTGCAAGCAAGGAGAGATTATGTATTACTGCTGTTGGTCATTACATGTACAGTATGTGCCCCTGAACACACTCTGCATTCTCTGTGTATTGCAATGGTGAGCCCTGCATTTTTTGTGTATTGCAATGGTGAGCTCTGCATTCTCTGTGTAATGCAATGGTGAGCCCTACATTCTCTGTGTAACGCATTGGTGAGTCCTGCATTCTCTGTGTAACGCATTGGTGAGCCCTGCATTCTCTGTGTAACGCATTGGTGAGTCCTGCATTCTCTGTGTAATGCAATGGTGATCCCTGCATTCTCTGTGTAATGCAATGGTGAGCCCTGCATTCTCTGTGTAACGCATTGGTAGGCCCTGCATTCTCTGTGTAATGCAATGGTGAGCCATGCATTCTCTGCGTAATGCAATGTTGAGCCCTGCATTCTCTATGTAATGCAATGATAAGCCCTGCATTCTCTGTGTAATGCCATGGCGAGCCCTGCATTCTCTGTATAATGCACTGGTGAATCCTTCATTCTCTGTGTAATGCAATGGTGAGCCCTGCATTCTCTGTGTAATGCAATGGTGAGCCCTGTATTCTCTGCGTAACGCATTGGTGAGCCCTGCAATCTCTGTGTAGCGCATTGGTGAGCCCTTCATTCTCTGTGTAATGCAATGCTGAGTCCTGCATTCTCTGTGAAATGCATTGGTGAGCACTGCATTCTCTGTGTAATGCCATGGTGAGCCCTGCATTCTCTGTGTAATGCAATGGGGTGAGCCCTGCATTCTATGTGTAATGCATTGGTGAGTTCTGCATTCTCTGTGTAATGCAATGGTGAGCCCTGCATTCTCTGTGTAACGCATTGGTGAGTTCTGCATTCTCTGTGTAATGCAATGGTGAGCCCTGCATTATCTGTGTAATGCAATGGTGAGCCCTGTATTCTCTGCGTAACGCATTGGTGAGCCCTGCATTCTCTTTGTAGCGCATTGGTGAGCCCTTCATTCTCTGTGTAATGCAATGCTGAGTCCTGCATTCTCTGTGAAATGCATTGGTGAGCCCTGCATTCTCTGTGTAATGCCATGGTGAGCCCTGCATTCTCTGTGTAATGCCATGGTGAGCCCTGCATTCTATGTGTAATGCATTGGTGAGTTCTGCATTCTCTGTGTAATGCAATGGTGAGCCCTGCATTTTCTGTGTAATTGAATGGTGAGCCCTGCATTCTCTGTGTAATGCAATGGTGAGCCCTGCATTCTGTGTAACGCATTGGTGAGTCCTGCATTCTCTTTGCAATGCAATGGGGAGCCCTGCATTCTCTGTGCAATGCAATGGTGAGCCCTGCATTCTCTGTGTAATGCAATGGTGAGCCCTGCATTCTCTGTGTAACGCATTGGTGAGTTCTGCATTCTCTGTGGAATGCAATGGTGAGCCCTGCATTATCTGTGTAATGCAATGGTGAGCCCTGCATTCTCTGTGTAATGCAATGGTGAGCCCTGCATTCTCTGCATAATGCAATGGTGAGCCCTGCATTCTCTGTGTAATGCAATGGTGAGCCCTGCATTCTCTGTGTGATGCCATGGTGAGCCCTGCATTCTCTGTATAATGCACTGGTGAGTCCTTCATTCTCTGTGTAATGCAATGGTGAGCCCTGCATTTTCTGTGTAACGCATTGGTGAGTTCTGCATTCTCTGTGTAATGCAATGGTGAGCCCTGCATTCTATGTGTAATGCATTGGCGAGTTCTGCATTCTCTGTGTAATGCAATGGTGAGCCCTGCATTCTCTGTGTAATGCAATGGTGAGCCCTGCATTCTCTGTGCAATGCAATGGTGAGCCCTGCATTCTCTGTGTAATGCAATGGTGAACCCTGTATTCTCTGTGTAACGCATTGGTGAGTTCTGCATTCTCTGTGTAATGCAATGGTGAGCCCTGCATTATCTGTGTAATGCAATGGTGAGCCCTGCATTCTCTGTGTAATGCAATGGTGAGCCCTGCATTCTCTGTGTAATGCAATGGTGAGCCCTGCATTCTCTGTGTAATGCCATGGTGAGCCCTGCATTCTCTGTATAATGCACTGGTGAGTCCTTCATTCTCTGTATAATGCACTGGTGAGTCCTTCATTCTCTGTGTAATGCAATGGTGAGCCCTGCATTTTCTGTGTAACGCATTGGTGAGTCCTGCATTCTCTGTGTAATGCAATGGTGAGCACTGCATTCTCTGTGTAACGCATTGGTGAGTCCTGCATTCTCTGTGTAATGCAATGGTGAGCACTGCATTCTCTGTGTAATGCACTGGTGAGCCCTGCATTTTCTGTGCAATGCAATGGTGAGCCCTGCAATTTCTGTGTAACGCATTGGTGAGCCCTGCATTCTGTAGGTAAGGTAGTATGCTACTGGGCCCTACATTCTTTATGCAGCGCACACTTATGAACTCTGCACTCTTTTTTTTATCTATCTTATCGTCTTAACATTTGGTAGTCATAGCCCAAAAAAAATCTAAGAAGTATTTTTTTTTTTTTCTATCTCATGGACGAAATATGAGAAATAACGTATATATCACACAATCATTCACATAGCACACACATAGCACATACACTGCATATATAATTTGAGGAAAATATGCTTATAAAATAGTTTACCATTTGCCATTTTCATTTTAAAAATCTGGTCACCTTAGTGTAGGGTGATCCTAACAGAGGGTCGGGGCAGAGCTGACCCAGTAGTATACTGACATGAGGAGGCCAGGTATAAAAACTTTGCCTTAGGTTCTACTTTCACATTCTGGATTCCCCATCCATAGACAATGGTCTATGGAGGGGGACATCGGGACAAATACTGTAGGGGGTGAATCCTACTAAAAATACAACATGGGATTTTACCACTGTATTCAAAACTAAAAGAAAACATATTGGCTATAAACATATTTTAAACCTTTTACTGCTATGGCGGTGGCTTGGGGGGGTTGACACACATGCTGCAGCTGTCAAGAGTGTGTGTAAATCTGACAAGCCAACTATCAGCTGTCAGATGGAAGTGATCTAGCGGCTGTGCTTCCACACACTGCCCGTCCCCCCTGGAGAGATTGTTGCATTGTAGTGTCTATGTGCTTGGTCTACGTTCATTGCCAATCCATACTTGCCAACACTCTTGAATTTCCCGGGACATTCCTCGGATTTAGTCCTTTTTCCTGGTCTAACAGATTCCCTGGAAATGTCCTGAGAAATCCGCTTTTTCCCAATTCCCCACCGTCGCCTCCGCTAGAGGTCCACGGTTGGCGTTGGTTCTGTCTCCATCGCCATTTTACTGGAGACCAGCGTGTGAAGAACCAAGAGGTGGAGCCCGGGTGGCAATGCAAGCGGCTGCCAATAGAATTTTCTATTCACCCAGGCTCTGCCTCTTGGTTGTTCTCTAACTTTCCTTCGGCCTCCAGTGCTGGTAAATGGTGTAGAGGCCAAATAAATCAGGCAAGCAGTGGCGGCGCTACCCGGGGGGGGGGCAGCCGATACCCGGATGAAGAGCAGTAACTGGGGGCACCTGATGTAAGGAGGCACTTCGCTGGGGAAACACCTGATGCAAGGAGGCACTCTGCTGGGGATACATCTGATGTAAGGAGGCACTCCGCTGGGGACACACCTGATGTAAGGAGGTACTATGCTGGGGACACCCCTGATGTAAGGAGGCACTCTGCTGGGGACACCTGATGGAAGGAGGCACTCCGCTGGGTACACCTGATGTAAGGAGAGACTCCGCTGGGGACATACCTGATGTAAGGAGGCACTCCACTGGGGACACACCTGATGTAAGGAGGCACTCCGTTGGGGACACCTGATGTAAGGAGGGACTCCACTGGGAACACCTGATATAAGGAGGCAATCCGCTGTGGACACGTCTGATCTAAGGAGGCACTCCACTGGGGACACACTGATGTAAGGAGAGACTCCACTGGGAACACCTGATGTAAGGAGGGATTCCGTTGTGGACACCTGATGTAAGGAGGCACTCTGCTGGGGACACCTGATGTAAGGAGGGACTCCTCTGCGGACACACCTGAAGTAAGGAGACACTCAGCTGGGGACACACCTGATGTAAGGAGACACTCCGCTGGGGACAACTAATGTAAGGAGGTTCTCTGCTGGGGACACCTGATGCAAGGAGGGAACTCTGCTGAGGACACCTGATGTAAAGAGGGACTCCGCTGGGGACATTTGATGTAAGGAGGGACTGGTATGGAGTGGAGTCTCCCTCTAATGGCGGCCAGAGGTAGTGTGGGCTGTAAAATTAAAGCGGTAGTAAACCCGCTGACAGAAATAAAAATAAAAAAAAAGCCTGCAAGAAAATCGCATAATATGTTAGTATGCATTGCATACTAACATATTATGAAATACTTAGGAGTCGTCTCAAGGGAGGAACGTAGTCCACAGGGGTCGTCTCTTGGAGGAATGTAATCAACAGGGGTCGCCTCACAGAGGAATGTAGTCCACACAGGGGTCGACTCACAGAGGAATGAAGTCCACACAGGCGTCTCCTCAGGGAGGAATGTAGTCCACAGGGGTCGTCTCACGGAGGAATGTAGTCCACAGGTGTTGCCT
>BLSH010488513.1:36898-48695 GCA_018402905.1 Glandirana rugosa | reverse complement strand
TATTTTTTTTTTTTTTTTTTTTTTTGATTTGTATTCTAGCAAAAAGTAAGAAATTTGGGTTTTTTTGCAAAATTGTCGCTCTTCTTCTTTTGTTTATAGCGGCGATCAGAAATGACGCAGAGGTGATCAAATACCACCAAAAGAAAGCTCTGTTTGTGGGCTCCAGTCCTAAAGCTGGAAATCCTTCCGGGGCTGAAGTGGTTAATCAACCCATTTCTATGTGTCAAACTTTTTGTATCCTGGTCCGTTTAAAAGTCCCATTGTGAGGAATATGCAATTTAGTCTAGTATCTAACTAGGGACGTGGACAGGATATTATTAATCCATCCAGCTGGTGGAACACTTTGTTTCTACCCCTAGGTAAGGGGGGGGTTGGTTATGTCTTCTAGGCCAAAGCCACTGCCAAATCAGAGGAAGGAACTTGGGGAAAGTACACTCACTTTTGAAGAAGGGGCGAGGTCAGGGGTCTGGCCATCGCTAGAGCTCCCATTCTAATCCTCTGCCCTCTACTTCAAGTACTTCAAGACCTGTGGAAAGCGAGTCAGAGGTAGAAAGAGAGTAAGTAGGGCCAAAACAACTAATCGATTATGAAAATAGTTGTCAACTATTTTCATAATTAATCAGCCAGCTGATTAGTTGGCCTGCATACAGAATGCATTATTTGTTTTACATATCAGGAAATGCAGTGCAGCACACACATACAGCTCAGTGCACCGCACATACATGTCAGTAAGTGCCTGAGCACTTGTGAATGTGTGAGGAACAAAAAGTGCTCTGGTCCTAAAGTGTTAAATCCTTCCGGGGCTGAAGTGGTTAAAGCCCTTTCTAATATTAATATGTTCTCTGAGTCTTATTCTTAATTTCCGTGTGGTGCGCCCTATGTATTGGAGACCACAAGTACAAGTCAAAAGGTAAGTGACGTGACTTGTGTCGCACGTAATGAACTTCTTAATTTCATAGGATCTCCCTTGTGTTGAAGATTCAAATGTGGTGGTCTTGCGTTTTCTAAATGCAGATGTTTTACATATAGTGGATTTACCCCCTTTTTCACTAGAGCACTTTTTGCGATTCGTCACTGCGTCACTTTAACTGACAGTTATGCGATGCTGTACCCAAACAAAATTGATGTCCTTTATTTCCCACAAATAGAGCTTTCTTTTGGTGGTATTTGATTACCTCTGCGGTTTTTATTTTTTGCGCATTAAACAAAAGTGACTTTTTTTTTTTTTTTTTTTTGCTAGAATACATATCCAAAAAAAAAAATATAAAAAAAATGTATTCATCAGTTTTTAGGCTGTGATAGATAGATAGATAGATAGATAGATATATATCTAATATATATTCTTCTACATGTTTGTGTTAAAAAAAATCGCAATAGGCGTATATTGATTGGTTTGCGCAAAAGTTTATCGCGTCTACAAACGGAGAATTGATTTATGATGTTTTTTAATGTTTGTTTTTTTATGTTTTTTTTTTTTTTTTATTACTAGTAATGACGGTGATCTATGATTTTTAGCGGGACTGCGATATTGCGGCGGACATGTCGGACACTTTTGGCACGTTTTTGGGACCATTGACCTTTTATATACAGCGATCAGATCTATAAATAGCCCCTAATTACTGTATAAATGTCACTGGCATGGAAGGGGTTAACCTGCAGGGGGTAATCAAGGGGTTAACTGTTCCCTCACTGTGTTCCAACTGCGTGGGGGCTGAGCTGGCAGGGGCATGACAGACCTAACTGATCCCGATGACAGGGATCAGTAGATCATTGTCATGCCGCCAGACAGAACGGGGAGCCGCTGTGTTTACATTGGTGGTTCCCCCATTCTTCTTCTTTAGAAGGCGATCGTGGGTCGCCGGCAGAGATCAACTCCGCCTGGCCCGTGGGCACGCTCGCGGAGCGTGCGCCCACAACTGTGCAGATCGCCGTTTTTATAGACTGCGATCTGCACAGCGCTGCCAACTTTCCGCAGTAAATGTACGCAACACGGTCGGCAAGCGGTTGAAGTAAACGTTTACTATTATTGTGTATTATATTTAAAATGCTCATATTCATGAAAAAAAAAGTCTCAGCCTTTAGAACTAATTTATTATAAAAGATTTCTATCTCCCGTCCACCCTTCATATTCACATAGCTTCGTGTCTGACTCCTAGATAAAATGCCCATGTATCCTATTTGTGTGTGTGTGTGTGTGATATATTTTATTTCACAGTATAAATTAACCCCTTAGACCCCTTTCAGACCAAGGCATTTTTCAGTCGCTTTTGCGCAAAAAAAATAGCACCTAAAAAGCACCTGAAAAACGCCTCCCAATACACCCCAGTGTGAAAGCCGAAGTGCTTTCAGGGGTGGTGCGCTTGCGGGACAGTAGTAAAAAGTCCTGCAAGCCGCATCTGTACAGTGATGTATTCACCGCTCCTATACTGGAGGGGGGTTAAAAGAGCGCGCTGCCGCCGCCCGAATAGCGTCGCTATAACGAGCTGTAAAACGCAACTAATTAGCGACATTTCACCGCTAATGCTCGGGCGGCTCCAGTGTGAAAGGAGCCTAATGGTAGCGATGATCTGCTCTTTTTGTTCTATAAAGGGCTAATTTTAGTTTTTTTAACCCCAGTATGACAGTTGATACTAAAAAAAGCTGCTGCTACTAAATGTCTTAGGCCTGGTTCACACCTATGCTTTTTTGGTGCTTTTTGCAGAAACTCACTACAGTTCTTTTAACATGGTTCGCTATGGGACACACTCACGTCCTATGCTTTTTTTCAACTGCAGCGCATTTGGAAAGGGTCAGGGACTTTTTTAAACGCAGAACAGTGCTTTATTTAGTTCAATAGACTTCAATGGAGAAGCTGCAGAAAAGTGTGTAGTGCGTTTTTTTGCAGCAATTTGCGCTTTTTAACCCCTTGCCGTCCGCCCACTGTCAAATGACGGCGGAGCAGAGCGGCTCTCGTTGCGGGCGGACGTCATATGACGTCGCCCCTTTAAGCCGGGATTGCGCGTGATCAGGCACGTGCATCCCGGCTCTGTCGGTGTCGGCGTGTCCCCAGGACACACTGCGTCACCGACGGGGGTGAACAGTCATTGGGCATACCTTGTGATCTACTTCACAGCCGATCACTTCCAATGTAAACAGAGCGGTAACTCACTGTTACCAGCTCTTCTCTCCTCACACAGTTTCTAGTGTGAGGAGAGAAGAGCTGGGATCAGTGAGTTACTGATCTGTATAGTAAAAGCACACCGACACATTCCCCCCCCCCCCCCCCAAATGCACCTGTTACCCCATATGCCCCCATACAGTGCCTGTCAGCCGTCACCCGTCACTGACCGTGGCGTGTCACCCGTCACTGACCGTGGCGTGTCACCCGTCACTGACCGTGGCGTGTCACCCGTCACTGACCGTGGCGTGTCACCCAACACCCATCAGTGGCTTGTCACCCAACACTGACGTAGCCTGTCACCTGTCACTCATCACTGACCATGGCCGTCACCTATCAGTAACCACCGCCAGTCACCCGTGGCCAGTCACCCGCCGCCCATCAGGGACCGCCGCCAGTCACCCGCCGCCCATCAGGGACCGCCGCCAGTCACCCGTCACCCATCAGGGACCGCCGCCAGTCACCCGTCACCCATCAGGGACCACCGCCAGTCACCTGACAGTGCCGTCACACCCATGAGTAAACATCACCTGTAAAAGTCTCACACATTTGGCATCGCCATACATGGGGGGAGTAGTAGAATGTATTTTGGGGGGTAATTTTTTCTATGTACATGCTGTGTTGGAAATATCTTATAAATGGACAACTTTGTGTAAAAATAAAAGCGTTTTTCATTTTTTTTTCCCCACATTTTCCAAAAACTACTGGAAAAAAATTAATGTTCAAACGACTCCTTATGCTCCATAGATTATACGTTGTGGTGTTTGCTTTCCAAAATGGGGTCATTTTGTGGGCAATTCCATTGTCTTGATGCTCCAGGATCTTCAAAAGTGTAATAGGTAGTTGAGAAATGAGATGTGTAATTTTATGCTTGTAGAACGCCTGAAGGTACTAGTTCAATGTTGGGCCTCTGTATGTGGTCAGGCTATGTAAAAGTCTCTCACATGTGGTATCGCCATACTCAAGAGGAATAGCAGAATGTATTTTGGGGTGTCATTTTTGCTATGTACATGCTATGTGTTGGAAATATCTTATAAATACTTTGTGTAAAAAAAAAAAAAAAAAAAAAAAAAAAATGCGTTTTCATTTATTTCCCACATTTTCCAAAAACTGCTGGGAAAAAAATGACATGTTCAAACGACTCATTATGCCCCATAGATTATACGTTGTGGTGTTTGCTTTCCAAAATGGGGTTGTTTTGTGGGCAATTCCATTGTCTTGGTGCTCCAGGACCTTCAGAAGTGTAATAGGTGGGTGGTTGAGAAATGAGATGTGTAATTTGTATTTGTACTCGTAAAACGCCTGAAGGTGCTAGTTCAATGTTAGGCCTCTGTATGTGGCCAGACTGTGTAAAAGTCTTACACATGTGGTATCGCCTTACTCGCGGGGAGTAGTAGAATGTATTTTGGGGTGTAATTTTTGCTGTGTACATGCTATGTGTTGGAAATATCATATAAATGGATAACTTTGTGTAAAAAAAAGAGAATTTTTTTTTCCCACATTTTCCAAAAACTACTGGAAAAAAAATGAACCGTTCAAAAGACTCATTATGGCTCATAGATTATTAGTTGGGGTATTTGCTTTCCAGAATGGGGTCATTTTGTGGGCAATTCCATTGTCCTGGTGCTGGGGCCTTCAAAAATGTGATAGGTCGTCATGACATTAGATGTGCAATTTATGTCCCTAGTATACCTGACGGCACTCCCTGCATGTTGAGCCTCTGTATGTGGCCAGGCTGTGAAAAAGTCTCAGACATGTGATATCTCCATACTCAGGAGGAGTAGCAGAATGTGTTTTGGGGTGTAATCTGTGGTATGCATATGCTGTGTGTGAGAAATAACCTGTTACAATGACAATTTTGTGGGGAAAAAAAAGAAAAGAAAAAAAAAAATCTTAATTTTGCGTAGAAATGTGGGACAAACTTACAACTTCAAAAAATGTACCATGCCTCTTACTAAATACCTTGGAATGTCTAATTTCCAAAAAGGGGTCATTTGGGGGGTATTTGTACTTTCCTGGCTTGTTAGGGTCTCAATAAATGAGATAGGCCGTCAGTATATCAGGTGTGATCAATTTTCAATGATTGGCACCATAGCTTGTAGACTCTATAACTTTCACAAGGACCAAATAATATACACTTATTTGGGTTATTTTTACCAAAGATAGGTAGTATAAATTTTGGCCAAAATGTACAAAGAAAAATTATTAATTTGCTAAATTTTATGACAGAAACAAAGGCATTTTTTCAAAAAAATTTCAATTTTTTTATTTATAGCACAAAAAATAAAAAAACCCTAGTGAATAAATACCACCAAAAGAAAGCTCTATTTGTGTGAAGAAAAGGACGCAAATTTCATATGGGTACAGTGTTGCATGACTGAGTAATTGTCATTCAAAGTGTGATAGCGCTGAAAGCTGAAAAATGGCCTGGACAGGAAGGGGGTTTTCGTGCCCGGTACTGATGTGGTTAATCTGCCCAACAACAAATTGTCCAAAAATGCAAAACGCAAATTGCAGCAAAAATGCAAAACGCACGGCAGAAACGGATCAAAAGCAAACTGCATAGGTGTGAACCGAGCCTTATAATGCCATACACGTTAGGGGTGCGCATCTTAACTGGTCTCACGATTCCATTCGATTATCATGTCTTTGATTCCGCGATGCATCACGATTACGGCCAACCTCACCAGTGCCCGTCAAATGCAGCCTCTCAGTGCTCGTCAAATGCAGCCTCTCTGTGCCCCATGAATGCAGACTTGTTGTGCCCCATGAATGCAGAGTTACTGTGCCCCGCCAATGCAGACTCACCCGTGCCTGAATGGATTGCACACAGCGGCATTGAAAACCCCGCCGCGTCAGTCCTCACCCTCCTACTCCAGCGGCCGCTGTAACAGAGTGCCACCTCCTAGACTGATTGGACGCATGGTAACGTTTGGTGGCTGGGGGTGGCGTCAGCGAGAGGCAGGAAAAGAGGGCAAGGTTACCACCCCACTGCTCCTTTCGGCTCTGTTGGGAGAGGCGCGGCTCTGGTCAGAGAGGGGCGTGGGGATGACGTCACCACTAATCGATTTATGCCAGTCGCAGCATCGATGCCACATTGTGGACCGCCGAATCACGATGCATCGATTCTGCAATTAAATTCAGCACCCTTAATACACATCGATTTTCGGATGAGAATATTCATCTTTGTACATTCGCTGAATGAAAGAATGTTTGGAAATTGCTTTTAACATTCAGTTTTAAAATTTAATTTCTGAACGAAAACGACACACTGTCTGTCTGAGAATTCCTTTGACCAAGAAAATTTCTGTTCTGCTCCTTCGGAATTTTCCCATCACTGTGGTCAAAAACAAACGTCAATTTGACCCCACTAACAATTAGAAAATCTAACGACCGTTCTTAACCACTTCTGTACCGCCGGACGTCATATGACGTCCTTGGGTTTGAGTGGTGATATCTGAATGGTGCCTGCAGCTGCAGGCACCATTCAGATACCGTTTTTTTCAGCAGGCGATTCCCTGCAAAATAAAAGTGGTCTTAGCGGCGGCTTTTATCAGCGGCGGGAGAGGTGCCCCCCCGCCGCCTTCCGGGCATCTCCGCCACTTACCGGACCCGCCGGCAGCGCCGGAGATGATTCGATGCTTTCCCCCCAGTGTCTGTGAGCCGACTGAGCGGCTGAAGACGCTCATTCGGCTCCATAACACGGCCGGCGGAAATGACTTCAGAAATGACGTCTGCCCAATGGTCTTAAAGGGCCCGATTTTTTTTTTTTTTTTTTTTTTTTTTTTTTTTTTTTTTTTTTTTTTTTTTTTTTTTTTTTTTTTTTTGCATTTGAGTGTAAATATGAGATCTGAGGACTTTTTGACCCCAGATCTCATATTTAAGAGGACCTGTCATGCTTTTTTCTATTACAAGGAATGTTTACATTTCTTGTAATAGGAATAAAAGTGATCAATTTTTTTTTTTTAAAAAACAGTGTAAAAATAAAAAGCAAAATAAATAATTAAAAAAAAAAAATTTAAAGCGCTCCGTCCCGCCGAGCTCGCGCGCAGAAGCGAACACATACGTAAGTCCCGCCCACATATGAAAACAATGTTCAAACCACCCATGTGAGGTATCGCCGCGATCGTTAGAGCGAGAGCAACAATTCTAGCTCTAGACCTCCTCTGTAACGCAAAACTGCTAACCTGTAGAATTTTTTAAATGTCGCCAATGGAGATTTTTAATTTGCAAAGTTTATCGCCTTTCCGCGAGCGGACGCAATTTTGAAGCATGACATGTTTGGTATCATTTTACTCGGCTTAACATTATCTTTCACAATATGGAAAAAAATTGGCCTAACTTTACTGTTTTCTTATTTTTTAACTAAAAAAACTGAATTTATTCAAAAAAAAGCACGCTTGTAAGACCGCTGCGCAAATACGGTGTGACATAAATTTTTTTCAATGACCGCCATTTTATTCTCTAGGGTGTTAGGAAAAAAAAATATATAATGTTTGGGGGTTCTAAGTAATTTTATAGCAAAAAAAAACTGTTTTTAACTGGTAAGCACCGAACTCAAGAAACAGGCTTGGTATTGAAGTGGTTAAAATGACATATATTATTATTTATTTATTTTTTTGTATGACCAGCATATAATCTATTACAGTTCTGTCTGAAAATCAGCAAAACAGACTTTAATTTTTTTTTTCCTTTTAAATACAAAATGTGATATTGGAGTCTGATATTTACCAGATTCAACCTCTAATAATATATACAGTATATCCCCTCTAATAGTATATACAGTATATCTCTCGTCTGTTCTGAGTGGATTCGAGATTTTGCTCCCTGACCATATAGTTGGTTATATTTATCACTGCATAGCAGTGTAGACCACCCTTGACATACAAGAAGAAAAGACGCAATTATCGATACATAAGATGTACCAGGGCCTAGAGAAGGTGAAGCATAGGGTTTTCCCAGTCCATAAGGTACTGACTGAGATGGTGAAGTAGTGGAAATACCCAGAGAAGGGCCAGTTTTTTTGTTTTTTTTTTCTCCACGTCTCTCAATGAAGGTTTCCCTTCAAAGCAGGCGAATCGTTTGAAACAAGAAACCAAAAATTGATGCGGCTTTCTCCCAAGTTTCAAGGTGTACTGATCTGGCATTTTTGGACATGGGGGTACTTAAAGATTTCATGTACAAACGGGCAGACTCCCTCCTGAGAATTGGGACTCGTCTGTCTAATTTGAAGCTATCAATGGCCTCTACAGTAGTGGCTAGAAACATTGAGTACTAGGTAGAGCAGGTAAAGGGACACGTTGAAGTAGGTACCTCTAGAAAGGTCTTATTGGAGTCTTTCCCTACACTCCTGAAAGCGTTTAAGTACATGGCTGATGCTTCAGCGGAGTCCATTAAAATGTTGGCGAGATCTTCCGCCCTTATCAGCTCAGCCAGAAGGAGCCTATGGCTTTAGATCTGGTCAGGGGACTCTGCTTCAATAGTGAAACTTTGTGGGATCCCCTTTACAGGGGACTTACCTTTTGGTCCAGAGCTGGAAACCGTATTGGACAGGACAGCAGACCAGAAAAAGGCCTTTCCGCCTAAGGGAGTGCCTCCAAGGAAGAATTTTCGTACTTTTCAGCAGTCTCAAAAAGAGACCCTGTAACCCTCCAGAGGGGGAGAGGTAGAGAAAGGGGGTTCTCTTCAGACCCCCTTCTGGTGGCAGAAATCTGCAGGCTTTGTTTCCTTTGTGGGAGAAAGGAACGACAAGTCCATTTGTGCTGAACATCATCAGGCAAGGTTACAACCTAGAATTCTCCTGGACTCCCCCAAGCAGGTTTTCTATAACCGATCTCCCAAGGGATCAAGAGAGCCCTGGCCATAACTTCCCTTCTGAGGGAACTGATTCAACAGGGGGTCATCATCCAGATCCCCAGGGAGCAACAAGGAGAGGGTTTCTATCCCCACATATTTTTAGTCAAGCCTTCAGGGAAATTCCGGCTGAATTTGAAAATTCTAAACAGGTCCATCAGATGCAAGAAATTCCGGATGGACAGAATATTTTCTGTAAAGAACTCTGCTCACCCCAACTGTTCATGGCATCTATCGACTTGAGGGACGCATATCTTCACATCCAATTTGCAAGCTTGTCACAAAGTGGAGGAGTGAAACTTTGAAGGCTGTTGCTATGAATTCCCCAAACAAGAAAGCACAACAGTGGAATATAAAAAAGATCAATGTTTATTACAAGCAAGGGTGAAAAAAAAAAAAAAAAAAATATATGTGTGTGTGTGTGTGTGTGTGTGTGTGTGTGTGTATACACACACACACACACACACACACACACACACACACACACACACACACACACTCCCCCTTCCTCCAGACCCACCCGCTCGGTTGTCCAACTGGCCCCCCTGGCCTGATCACTACCAGACCACCGGTATGTGCCCTTCCATCTTTCCTCTTCCTCCTTGTGTGTGAGGGTTCTGTTAGGGGTAGTGGTAAGGGACTGAGATCTCATTATTTGTATTTACTAATTTTTTAACTTTGGTTCATTTTCTGATATTCCGAATCAAGTGTATAATATATATACTTTTTTTACTGTATATAATTGTGTGTATTAATATTAGCCACAATGGCTAGGATTTTACTTTCGATGTTTGCAAACCGTGGTACTAGGACGATTTCTTTTGTACACTATACGATATGTAAATGTTGAAACTTTATTCACTATGGGCTATACCAATTGAGCTTTCTGCCCAATAATCATTAGGATTGCCTAAAGAAGCATATAGCGAAACGCGTTGCGATCTTCATGTGGATAGGAGTATGTATTACCTTACTAAGGGGCCTGGATGCGACCCTGGTTGCCTTCATGAAGAAGACCAGGGATTAGGCCTACCTCATTAATGCTATGTCCACAGTGGTTTATATATACTTTCATACTTTCTATATGTACTAGTTTTATCATTATGTATTGTATTAAACATTGATCTTTTTATATTCCACTGTTTGTGCTTTCCTGTTTGGGGAATTAATAGTGACAGCCTTCAAAGTCCCACTCCTTCTCCTTTTTGTTTTTTTCATGTATTTATTTACGGGATGTGGAGTCACGCTCAGCAAAATCCGCCTCTGTTTTTCCTTAAGCTTGTCGCAAAGGTTTCTGAGGCTGACCGTCAACCTAGGAGGGGAGATCTGTCATCTCCAGTTTAGGGCTCTGCCCTTCGGCCTTTCCTCCTCACCCAGAGTGTTTACCAAAGTTATGGCAAAAGCCTTGGAGCCCCTGAGGGGGGTCGCCTTAGTGCCCTACCTGGACAACCTTCTACTTTTGCAGAGTCCAAGGATCTGTTAACAGCGAATCTGCAAGTAACCTAGAATCCCCTAAACAATTTGGGCTGGCTCCTGAATCAACAAAAATCGAATCTAATCCCAGCTCAGCGAGTGAGATTCCTAGGGTACAAGATAGACTCAATGCAACAGAGAATTTTTCTCCTGTGAGAAAATTCAGATAGCCATAAAACTGGTACAATCCAATCTGGAAGTGGTGTACGTAGGGCTATGTCAGTGCTGGGGCTATTCACGGCAGCAAATTCGGCGGTTTAGTGGGCCAGGCTACACGCTCCTCTTTTTCAAAATTCAGGCCCTATCAAGCCCCTGAGCCTTTCCGGATGTGTATTCCAAACAGAATCATTTTGAGGACCAGATTTTCTTCCAAAAGTGTATTCTGCTTTCCACTGCACGCTGGAGATTATACTGCCTACATTCTGTCCAGCTCCCTTCGGCCCGGGAGAGGACTTTTCATACCTTAGATGTTGGAAAAGATGTATTTTGCGGTATCTAGTAGTAACAAAAGACCTCAGGAAATCAACTTCCCTGTTCGTCTGTCAGCGTGAGCAAACAAAGTGAGCACACAAAGGAGAAAAAGCATCCAAGAGTACCTTAGGAAGATGGCTAAATTAGGCTATCAAAGAATCTTACCTGGCATGAAGTAAAGAACCTCCATGGGGATCATGCCCCATTCCACACGGGTGTTGGCAGCTTCCTGGGCAGAGAGCGCCGGTGCATCACCGGAGTAGACCCTGTAAAGCAGCCACCTGGTCCAGCTTCTCCATGTTTAAAAGGCATTGCAGGTTGCATCTTTCTGCCTCAGATCAGTCCTTTTGGCAGGAAGGTCTTAAAGCTGTGGTCTCACCCTGAAGTAAATTCTCGGTTATCATCTCCAAGTTGCTGTCCTGAAAGGTGAGATGAGAAAACCTTAGACTTGCCGGTAACGGTATTTCTACGTGCCTTTCAGGACAGCTTCTACTTCCCTCCCCTTAGCATTTTATGTGTATTGATATATAATTTCATTGGCTGTTTACCCTGATCGGGGACAGGATGTGTCCTGGGGACACGGCTCACCACCGATTGCCCTGCTGCGCGCCCCCGTGGGCGTGCATTAGCGGCTCATCCTGATGGGACGTCATGTGACGCCCAGTCAAGATGACAGAGACCCCGTCTGGCCTATAGCAGATTGAATCTGTTTAAAAAAAAAAAAAACTTGACTTTTTATATCACTTAAATTATTTGGAAAGCTGTTTGCCCTTCAAAAAGAATTCTTGTTTTTTTTCCTTTTTTTTTCCTTTTTTTTTTTTTTTTTTTTTTTTTTTTTTTTTT
>BLSH010488513.1:23399-36240 GCA_018402905.1 Glandirana rugosa | reverse complement strand
CCCCCCCCCCCCCCCCCCCCCCGTTTCCCAGAAAGCTAAGAAATACCATCTGTTCTGTGTACTTTTAAATGCTGCAGATACACTGCTTATGTGGAAGTATTTTCTTCATCACTGTTTATCTTCTGACACTAGTCACTTTAGTGGACTTATGTTAAGGTTTACTACCACATTGAGTCACATTAAGCCAGCACATCCCTGCAGTAACACCTACCCAAAAGTGTTTGACATTTAGCAGACATACAGTAATTGCTACCTAAATTAATACACACTAGGAACCGTACAAGATTCTAGATGCTGTCTTGCATGTGTTTGCAGTCCATGTATCTGGGAAACCACGTACAAAGCTTTGGATGTCTCAACTAATAGATCAAAAAGAGAACTAAGGAAAGGTCTTACTTTTATAGGTAAAGTCTTCGTTATATTACTAAAAATAATATATAGTGCCAGACCTTTTAGGGTAGACTAATGGCAATCTAAAAATAACTGCCATTCCTAAAAATTCCCTGCCTACGAGTCATTTTAGTAATTGACGCTATCTCCAGGGTTCATTGCTTGAACAAGCATACCACTGCGTGACTTCTTTAATTCCTTCTAAACAGGCCAAGATTCAAACGGTCTATGGCAGGCTTTGGAAAGGGTTAGAGATAGCAATAAAAACCTGACTGTGTTCTAATCCCTCTCAATTTTATCCAAAACTCAAAAAAAAATGTTGCCTATAGTTACACTTTAAATTGGCATATTCTCAAGTCATCTTCCAGGACAGCCAATGAGACTTGGGGTTCCTCCTACCAGGACAGGAAACACGTTAACCCACCAGATAAAAGGCAGTCCTCTAGGCTTCCCCTTCAGTATTAGTGTTTCCTCCAGACGGTGGGGTTAACATGTTCCTGGGACCTGAGTCTCATGGGCTATCCTATGGGTACTTGGTAAGGAAAGCTGTGCATAACTTCTTCTGCCCAGAGCGATACCTCATCCTGAAGGGTTGGGGGTGGCTGCTAGTCCCCTGTCCTCAGTGCCTGGGGAGGGCCAAGATTGCTGGAGACGTCTGGGGAACAGTATAGTTGTAGCCCCAGTCCGGCTCAGCTGGATGGATGGATCCTGCAGCCTGGGTGGAAAGCATCCCCGTCAGCAGCATGGCTGGCCGTGTCAGGGTAGAAGGGCAGAATTGCCGATTCCCAATCTTGTGAAGGGATGGCGCTCTTGCGTTCCACACTGGCCTAATGTTAGTGGCGATGTGTAATTTCTGGCCAGGGTGATGTCATCAGCAGGCACCGTAGATGCTGGTTCCAGTCTCCTTTAAAGGCACGAACCAGGGAATACTGGGCGACTAGTGTGTAATGTGAGACCCAGCAGAGGCTGTGGAACCACGAGGAGAGCAAGATGGATCCTTCTGCAGCTCCTGCTCTGGCAAAGGACGCAGGCTCTGGAACCAGCACCTCGCAGGTAAGCCTGGGAATCTGGTTTCCTCTTACATATCCTGTGGGGCTTTTCCCCTCCACCATAGGCTTAGTTAGGCTTGGTGAGTGGGGGGTACCTTTCCTCTCCTGCATTGGATGTGATTTGGGGGTATCTGGGGTGGCCCGATTTCAACCTGGTGATTTTTGTTTTCTGATTGCAGACCAAGACTCAGGACAAGGCCCAGGTGCAACCACCCAAGAGGAAATGTGCAGTCTGCACGGCCAAATTAAACTCCTCCATGGAGTAACGCTATCTGCCGTACATGCATAGATAACTTGGTTAAAGATGACCCAGCTGTATCTTGTCAGAAAATGCTTACTTCTGTAAGGGATGAGCTATCCTCTACTTTTAGCTCTTTCAAATCCCTGACTGACAGGATGCAGGTCACCTCTCAGGGTCCATCCTTCTGATAGGGCTGCAGTTTTTTCTGGCGCTTTGCCACAGGGTGCGGAAATGGAGGAGACTAGGTCTCCCCATTCTTCCCAGGAAGACTCAGGATCAGAGGAAGAGCCTAAAGATAGGCTCATCAGTGGCTCTAGGTACAAATTATCACTGGATGATGTTAATGATTTGTTAAAAGCTACCTATGTGACACTCGGAAATTGAAGAGAAGGTGCAAATGTCAAAGCATGATCTTGCGTATGAAGGAATGCATAAGAAGGAGGCCAGGGTTTTTCCTGTGCACAGTTCCCTTCTTGATGCAATAAATTAGAATGGTAGTATCCAGAGAGGAAACCATTTTTTTTAGCAGCCTTAAAGATTTCATTTTGATGAAGATGAGGTGCAGCCTTGGAACAAGTACCACAAGTTGGACGTGCCTCTTTCAAAAATTTCTAAGAATACGGACCTGGCATTTGTTGACATGGGCATGCTTGGGGATCCCATGGATAAGAGAGGTGATATCCTTTTATGCAGGTCCTGGGATTCATCAATTGTCAGTCTTAAACTGGCCTTGGCATTTATGTGTGTGTAACCAGAAACCTTGAGTTATGGTTATCACAAATACAAACTCACTAGGGATCAACCGATATCGTCAGGGCCGATACTATACCGTTATTTATTTTTTTGGCTGCCTTTAAGGCCGATAGCTGATATCCGGTGCTGATATTCTGTGAATTTAAAGTTCTTGTATTTTTACACTCCCGTGTGTGTGTTGTGGTGTGTGGTTTTTTTTTTTTTTTTTTTTTTTTTTTTTTTTTTTTGTTCTTAAACACTTTTATTGCTGTCACAAGGAATGTCAACATCCTTTGTGACAGTAATAGGCAGTGACAGTTACTCTCTATGGAGGGATCCCTTCTCTGCACTTAAAAGTATTCAAAACACAGAGATTTGCATTTTTGAATACTTTCGATTTTTATTTAAAACTGGTGCCTTTAGTATGCCAGTAATCTGGAAGTGATGTCATGACATTGCTTCCAGGTTACTAGATCCGAACAAAGCCGATGCTTTGTTCGGGTCTCTGTCATGCCGGCGGACGTGTCTGCTGGCTGCTTGGGCCTCCGGGGGGGGGGGGGGGGCATGGCCGTCAGCAGCCTGACTCCCTCCTCCTCCGCCGCTGCCAATGTGAGAGCGCAGCGGCAGTTCGCACATGCGCAGTAGGGACCCGGCCATGAAGCTGAACGGCTACACGTCCGCGTTCCCTTCCCCTTGATGGCGACAGCACTCGTCCACCGGTCCGAAGATTGATGGGCGGTGCCGACATCGCTGGACTCTAGGACAGGTAAGTGTCCTAAAGTTAAAAGTCAGCAGCTACTGTATATGTAGCTGCTGACTTTTAATTTTTAAAGGGGTGGCGGACTTCCTCTTTAAATTTTTCCCACTCTTTTTTTCAGGCAGTAGGTTTTCTAGCTGATTTCCTCCGCCAAGTCGGTTAGGGTGGCAGCTAGAACCTCTGCCTTGATCAGTTCGGCGAGAAGAAGCCTCTGGCTCAAGACATGGTCAGGTGACTCCTCTTCTAAGCTGCACCTGTGTGGTCTTCCCCTGTCAGGCGACCATCTGTTTGGCCCTGGATTGCAAGAAGCACTGGAGCGCATGGCTGACAGGAAGAAGCAGTTTCCACAAAATAAAAAGAAACCTACTGCCCGAAAAAAAAAAAAAAAAAAACATTTTTGAGGTCAAGGGGACAGACACAGCAGGGTCCACAAGAAAAGGAGGGCAGCCCAAGAAACATTGGACAGGGCACAAAGGCGGGGGGGGGGGGGGTATTGTTTAACCCTCCTCAACAACCCACAATGACTCCTGACGCCTAGTGGGAGGAAGCTTGAGGGCCTTCCTCCCACAGTGGGCAGCAGTTCCCTCAAGCCATTCATTTTGGATCTGGTTACCAATGGGCACAGGCTAGAGTTGGATTCCCAGCCACCAGAGCGATTTGTTAGTCACCAACCTGCCCTGCAATCGAGTAAAGGCCTTGTGCCTCCAGATTTGACACTTGGTAGATCAGGAAGTCCTTATCCCGGTTCCTCAGACAGACCAGGGCAAGGGCTTTTACTCCCATATCTTTGTCATAAAGAATGCCTCTGGGAAGTGTTGCCTAATTTAGAACCTTCACTCTCTAAATTGTTTAAGAATATACAAACATTTTCGCATGGAATCCATTTTTTTCAGTCAATCTGCTTTACCCAAAGCAACGCTGGATTTAAGGGATACCTACTTGCTCATTCCTATTCATCCAGCATGCCAAACGTTTTTAAGACTAGCAGTGAATTTTGGATTGGAGATCCGTCTTTTTCTGTTCCGTCATCGGCCCCACAAATCTTTACAAAGGTCCTGGGGGAAGCGTTGGCCCTGTTAAGACTGAAATTACAATCATCCCCTGCCTGGGCGACTTCCTAGTAGTGACGGAATTGCGTCAGAAACTAGAGAAGGATCTCTAGACTGTTTAAAGTGTTTCTTCAGTTGCTAGGCTGGCTAGTCAACAAGGAGACGTCTTCTCTGAATCTTACCCAGAGAGTGACATCTTGGCTACGAGATTTCCTCGGTGGATCAAAAGATTTAACTTCCAGAGGAAAAGATTTCAAAAGTTGACTCCTATGATTGCATCCTTGTAAAACAAGCAGTGGGCCTTATGGCCTTTTGCTTTCCGGCGGCGCCATGGGCAAGGTTTCACCATTGTCAGCTTCAGTTGCTCCTGCTAAGGAACTGAGATGGAGCCACATGCTCTTTGGATCTGAGGGTACGGATATTCTCCAAGTTGAAGAGACCCTTGTGGAGGTGGTTGCCACTTCACCTGACCAGAGGCCTGGAAGGGATCATTTCAGTATCTCATAGAATCAAGACGGCTGCAATCTCTTATGGATGGGGAGCCCATCTACACAATGAGAGAGCGCAAGAAAGATGGTCCCCTGTGGAAGCAAGGGCTTCATCAAATCAGAGGGAGTATCTGGCAGTACAGAGGGCCTTGAAAGCTTTTCATGCAGCGGTCACCATCTGCAGATTTGAATCTGACAATATTACAACTATAGTGTACCTCAACAAGCAGGACGTATGAGAAGTTGGGCTCTTCAACTCGTAGCTCAGAACATTTTGTCAAGGACCGAGGTGAATCCGGCATCCATTTAAGCAATTCACCTCAAAGGGACTCAAAACTGTTTTGGCAGATTACCTCAGCCGCTACCAGGTATGTTGGGACAATTTTTGGTCCCTCAACCTGGAGATTTTTGCAGAAATTGCCAGCAGGTGGGGATCGCCAGAGATCTTTTTGCAAGACGAAAAGAATCTTCTTTTTTTTTTTTTTTTCTGAATCCAAGGGATCAGTCTCTGGGGATCAATGCTCTGGTAAATCCCTGGAAAGTCTCTGCTATGCCTTCCCTCCTATCAGGCTAATCCCGTAAGTTTCTTCTAGAAAGAACCAATCTCCTCTTAATAGCCCCCTTGAGGCTGTGGTTTTCACTCCTGTGGGCTCTATCTTCAGATCCTCCAGTCATTGTCCCAATGAGACAGGACTTGTTGTCTCAGGGTCTGTTGTCGCACCCTCAGGTGGTATCATTGTACATAAATAGCTTGGTATCTGAAGAGAAGATATTAAAGTAGAACTAGAGACATTTTTTTCCTCTCATTTCTGATAGCTAGGGAGGGTTATAACCCCTGCCACATTTTTTTTTTTTGCCCATCTGTGTTGCATTGCGGACATTTACCTTCACTTACTGTCCCATAGCCAAACAGGAAGTGATAGGAAATTCCTGCAAATAAAGGGAATTCCTTGGGGACCCCCAGGTCACAAGAACTAGTGTCACCATTGGAAGATTTTCCCTTTCCTATCACTTTTCTGGGGACAACCCAAAATTTGGGTATTTTCTTTTACTTTCACTTTCCTTTACCTCGCGATCTTTGATGATAGAGTGGTGTTAAAAACAGACCTGGGATTTTTATCGAAGGTAGCCAATTTTTTTCATAGATCCAAGGATATTGTGCTAACAACTTTTTTGCAATTTGCTTAGGAGCTATAAAGAGAAGAATTTGTTTCCCAGATGTCAGAAGAATTCTTCTTTTACCTAGAGATTACCAAACGCTTTAGGAAATCGGATGCTTTATTTGTACTTTTTTCTGGAGCCCATAAAGGTAAGGGAGCTTCCAAGGCCACTATATCCAGGTGGATAAAGCAGGCAATTGCTGAATGCTGTAGAGTTTGGAAGGTATCCCCACCATTTGTCAACGCACATTCAACAAGAGCCTTGTCCACGTCTTGGGCCGAAAGGGCTGGAGCCTCACCGGAAAACAAATATGTAAAGCAGCCATCTGGTCTAATTTCTCAACCTGTAATGGTCCGCATTATTGCCTGGACCTCTCTTCTCAGGAGCAGGCGTTTTGGTTGAAAGGTCCTCTGGGCCGTGTTCCCTCCCTAGACTGGTAAGTTCTGGCTCGTCTCCTCATGGGCGGTTTTGGAAGACAACTTGAGAAGACCTTAATTAGACTTACTGGTAACTCCTTTTCTGTGAGACTTCCAGGACAGCTGGATTCCCACCCGGTTATGTCTTGAAATGTGTATTGTGCATATGGTTTTCAGGGACGTCCTATGGTTCTCGAATAATGAAGGGAAGGCCTAGAGGACCGCCTTTTATCTGGTGGGTTTAACGTGTTTCATGTCCTGGTATGGGGTGCCCTAGGTCTCATGGGCTGTCCTGGAAGACTCTCAGAAAAGGAGTTGCTCCTAAGTCTAACTCTGCTTTTTCAAACAGGGTGCCACTGCATGCATTGATGTGCCATCCCTGGGTGGCAGGGATGCCACGCTGCCTCTGGTATTTTTGCACAGTGTCATGTGTTTTCATGGTGCAAGGGGGCCAGCTTCTAGCACCATGGAAATGCTTGACAAGGCAGGCGGTGTTCAGGGCACCCCCAGCATTTGCAAGAGATCGGAAGTCCACTTCCCATCCAATGACATGCTGCTACATTTGTGCTCTGGTGAAGAACAAAAATAGTATTCTAATGTGAAAGGACGGAGGGAAATTAAGGACTCTGACCTCAAAGGTTTGAGGCAAAAACCAAAGACCCTGATGCGAAATTGCAGGCGGGGGGCTGAGGATCTCTGATGTGAAAGAAATGAGGTGTCTAAGCACTCTGATGTGAAGGGAGACCCCATTTTAGACTAAGGTGCCTTGAGATTTTGCATACTTTTAAAGCCGTGCCGTGACTGAGAAAAGGTTGCGAAATGCTACTTTAAATATAAGTGTTTAGTTCTTCCCTAGTTAAAGTGATTGTAAAGGCAGTTTTTCTCGGACATCATGGGACACAGAGCAGGCTATATATTCTATACATACTGTGCTATACGCCACCTATAGGTGAATGGACACTGGTAATAGCAAACAGGAAGTTCCTCCTCCTATATAACCCCTCCCACACTGGGAGCACTTCAGTTTTTTTCGCCAGTGTCTTGAAGGTGGATGGTCACTTCTACAGCTCTGTGGAGCTTCTATGCTGGTTCCCACACAGGTTCTTTTAGAATCGGGGATCGCCTTCATACCGGATCCATTTCAGATGGCATTAAGCGAAGATAAATGGTACCCGGGCCTCGCTAAGAAGGCAGAAGATACTGCAAGGTTTTGCCTGTAAGCTACCATATATGGTGCTGGATCATGCGTGTAGGTAAACCTGGAACACTGAACCAAGGTACGCCTGCAGGGTACAGGTCCAAGGGAGTGGACCCTCAGAATGGGTAGTCGGTCCTTAAGACAAAGCCCCTCGTGATGGGTGAAGGTTGGGCCTGCAGTCTCCTCCAGGCCCTGCAGCGGGAATGGTGAGTAATTCCCAATTGGGATAATGCTACTGAACCCAGCTGGCTTCCTGCAAACATAGGAAAAAGTTTGTTTAAATTTTCCCTTCTTTTGCATGCACTACTTTTTTTTTTTTTTTCTCACCGCCAGAGGGCTCGGCTAGAAAGACACAGTCATGATGGTCTTGCCTGCAGTTCCGGTGAAGCTGCCACCAGGGGAGCCTGCGCCAGTACTAATCTGTCTTTTCACTAGGAAGTGAATGGACAATCGCAGGAAGTCAGGATAGGGCTGGGAAGTAGGCTAAAGATCCTCCTGGTGACACCTGAGTCTCGGGGTCAGAGCTGAGTCAGGCTGGGCAGGAAGCTGGGGTTCGGGTAACGTGGGCAAAGCCGTGTATGCACTAGCAGCCATGGCTTCCAAGAAACAAAGGGGGGAGCAAAGCTGCCTGTAATAAGGCTGGAGGCACACGTGTGTTACCACAGCCCTTGCTGAGGCTAGTCTGATCACTGTTGCCATTGCTTCCCTTGAGAGACCGGAAGCGACCGGGCTGTCTGAGCCACTGCGACTGTCTGGTATGGTAGCTGACCCCTCATTTGTTTCCTCACAGTATGTTACTAAAGATGACCTATCGACAGCCTTACTGAGCTTAGAAACCAGGATTGCTGGTATGATTGCTTCTATCACACAGGGTGAGAAGGGTGACAGGTCTCCTTCCCCCTAACCCTCAGATTCTGGAGCGAGAATGTGTTGATGAGGTAGCTACAAGGGATCTGGCCGATTCTTTTGCAGACACTTCTGCTTCAGAGAGTCCTGAGCCAGAAGGATCCCTGCTTCTCAATCTGAGGCTGCTGATCCAGGTACTTGCACATAAGGTACATGCAGCATTCAGGTTACCTCCAGCGGAGAGTCCTGTGGATGTGTATTCCTCCCTTGGGTCATTAAAATGCCATAAGGTGTGCAAGGATTCGCTTTGCACCCCTCCTTGAGAGGGTGATATATGCTGACTGGGTGCACCCAGACAGATTGTTCCTTCTAATATATCCTATGCAGGAAAGCGCTTTTGGAAGGGGGGGGGATTACCAGCTGTCCATGCAGCAGTCACATCCTTAAGTAAATCCCTGCCTTCCCTGTTGATGATGCCCAGGTGTTAAGGACCCTTCAGATAAAAAGTTGGAGTCCTTATTAAAGGCTTTTTTCTTTGGCTGGGCATCGGAGCTTATTTTTTTTTTTTTACTGTGCTGAAGCAACATAGAGGCTGCATTGGATGCATATGTGCCGTGCTCATCCTGCTTGAGCCCGGTTGCAGTTGAACAGGGGCATGCTTGCAAACTGGCTTAAACGCATGGTTGCTAAAAAAGCATGTCTGCCTAAATGAATGTTTGCAGGAGCACGTGTTTGCTTAAACGCTTGTTTGCTTAAAACACGTTTGTTAAACATGGTTGTTCAAAAGCATGAGGGCTAAAACACAGGGTTGCAAAGCAACACATGTCACATAAGACTCGGGTCGCATACAGGCTTGTGTTGCATAAACTTGTGTCGCGTGGAGACTTGTCGCATGGGGCCTCAGGTCGCGTGGACCTGTGTCGCATTGAGACTTATGTCTGCATGGGCGCCTCTCTGCATATGTCGCATGATGCATAGCACACATGATGCAGAGACACCTGATGCCTATGAATGCATGTTTTGCATAAACACATGCCTGCTTGCTTACTGCTCTAACCTATTATGGTCCAAAGGCAAAATGGGGAGGTAAGGCCTATTCTAGACCTCAAGGTCCTAAACCAATTTCTTGCGGTATGGCCGTTCCACATTGAGTCAATCCGCTCAATGTTTACCTCACTCCAGGAAAGAGATTTTTTGGCATCAATAGACATCAAGGATGCATATTTGCCTGCACCAATTTTGCTACCTCATCAGAGGTTTTTTTTTTTTTTTTTTTTTTTTTTTTTTTTTTTTTTTTTGCCTTTTTCGATAGAACGATGCTACCAGTTCTGGCTCTGCCATTCAGGATCACAAAAGCTCCCTGAATCTTCATAAAGATTCTGGCTCCAGTGATGGGCCTTCTAGGGTCACGGGGGGTCCTAATAATGGGATGCCTGGATCACCTCGTGCTCAGAGATCAGTCTTGGTGCAGACTCGGGCAGAATGTGACCCTAACAATCCTGGGAAGCAAGGGTTGGGTCATGTATGTAGGGTATTCCTTACTAGACCCAGTTCAGTCTCTGGAATATCTAGGTCTATAGCTAGATACAGTCCAAGCAAGGATACTGTCACTGCTGAGAGGATCAGCGACCTCAAGGCTCTGGTAAGCCAGGTGTGGGCAATGAGACATTCTTCAGTTCTCTGTATGAGACTGCTAGTGAAGATGGTAGCCTCTTTCGAGGCAGTTCCCTATGCACAGCGTCATTCCAGGGCGCTTCAGCACAACATCCTGGCAGAGTGGAACAGACAATTGCAGACTTCAGATTCCTGCATATCCTTATCTTCAAGGACTCAATGGAATCTCGCCTGGTGGTTAGTAAACCAGAATCTGTCTCAGGGCAGATCTTTTCTTCCAGTATCTTGGAAGATTGTGACCACAGATGCCAGTCTTGTAGGCTTGGGCGTAGTCATGGGGGACTCCACGGTCTAGGGGAGATGGTCCTTGGTGGAGCAGAGATTGCCCATTAAACCTCCTAGAGCTACAAGCTAATCGGCTAGCTCTAAGGGATTGGACATCCATGTTGCAGGGCTACCTGGTAAGGGTACAGGCCGACAAGACCACGGCAGTGGCAAGTTTGCAAGACCCTTAAGGTTCACATCCCAGGCATGGGAAAATTGGAAGGCGGACTTCTCAGCCGCCAACCGATACACCCGGGAGAGTGGTCACTGCAGCCCGAAGTGTTTTGGGAAGTTTGCCTGCATTGGGGGATGCCAGAGGTTGATCTACTGGCATCCCGATTCAACAACAAAGTCCAGCTGTTTGTGTCCCGAGCAGGAGATCCTTGGGCTATAGGAGTAAGGGCTCTGGTGATTCCATGAGCCCAGTTCTCCTTGATTTTATGCCTTTCCCCCAATCTCTTTGCTACTGCATCTCTTGCTCAAAATTCGGGAGGAGGCGGCGACGGTCATTCTGGTGGTGCCAGATTGGGCCAGGAGGCCTTGCTACTCAGAGATGAGGTTAAGGCGGACACGCCTTGGCAGCTTCTAGTCCAATCCGATCTACTCAGGGTTCTATATTCCACCCGAATTTACGTGCGCTAAGCTGACGGCATGGTGATTGAAGCCACGGTATTGAGAGATTCTGGTGTTTTTGGGCCCTGTGTTATCTACAATGGTAAACGCCAAAAAGCTATTTACCAGGAAGATTTATCACCGGGTCTGGAAGACTCATTGCGTGGTGTGAGGCCAGGAAATGGCATCCCCGCAAGTATGTGATTGGTAAAATGCTAGCCTTTCTTCAAGCAGGAATAGACTTGAAGCTGGTTTTGACTACAAAGGACAGGTTTCTGCTTTGTCCATATGTTTTCAGAAGCCTGTGACTTCTCGCTCCCTGATCAGGACCTTTTTCTTCAAGGGGTAACTCATCTGTTACCACCTGTTAGATTTCCTCCCTGTCCATGGGATTGACTGTTTTTTTTTCAAAGGACACGTTTCTGCCTTGTCCCATTATATTTTCAGAGACCTTGGCTTCTCATTCCTTGACCAGGACTTGTCTACAAGAGGTAACTCGGCTGTTACTTCCAGTTAGATTGCCTCCCTGTCCAGGGAATTTGAATTTGGTTTTGTCAGTGCTGCAGAAGCAGCCTTTTGAGCCTATTAGGGAGATTCCCTTGGTCTTTTTGACTAGGAAACTGGTCTTTCTCTTTATCATCACCCCAGCCAGAGGGGTTTTGGAGTTGGCAGCTCTTTTTTGTAAAGAGCCAGACTTGAGATTGCACCAGGATAAGGTGGTGTTGCGGCCTCTTCCATCCTTCCTACCGAAGGTAGTGTCGGCCTTTCATCTCAGTGAAGATATTATGTTGCCTTCTTTTTATTCTTAGCCCTCCTCACCAGAGGAGAGACTATTACACTCTCTACATGTGGTGTGTGCTGTTAAGATCTATCATAAGAGATCTGCAGACATCAGTAGGACTGATGCCTTTTTTTTGTTGCCTGAAGGCCCTAGGAAGGGTTGGGCGGCATTCAAGGTAGCTGTTTTCACTGTGGATTTGCCAGCTGATTACTCAGATGTATGGTTAAAGGGGGAGAGCTCCCCCATTCAGGATGAGAGATCTTTCCACCAGGAGATAGGGACCTCCTGGGCTTCTGCCACCAGACATCAATGGCACAGATTTGAGGCTGCTACATGGTCCTCAGTACGTACATTCACAAGATTCTATCAGGTGGATGTTAGAACAGTGGAGGATTCCACTTTTTGGCCACAGCATATTAAGGGCTGCAATTTAATTGGAATTGTGTCTCCCTCCCCTCAGGCATTGCGCTGGGACGTCCCAGTATGTATAGAATATATAGCTTGCTCTGTGTCCCGTGATGTCCGAGAAAGAAAATTGGATTTCTTACGTTCACTGACAGACGCAGCTCTTCTTAATTGACACGTGGGTTTTATGTCGTCCTATCAGGAGTGACTAGGCAAAACAGATGCAAAAGCATCAGGGATAGGCTGGCCCCTCCCATGGGGGCCGTCCTCACCTAAGCCTATAAAACCCCCTGCTGGCCAATAGCATTCAGTTTTGTTTGCCTAGTGCAAAAGGAGTTGACTGGGTTCCCTCTGGGACCTGCGTTTTTCTGCATGAGAATTTTCTCTGAGGAAAAAATGAAGACTTCTATCAAGTAGCCGGCTTTGGCATAGAGCGGATATCACGAATCCAAAGCTTTGCCCTACCCGGCCACCTCCTGGCGAGCTACCCTGAAATGACAGGGCTACGTCGCTCAGGGCCCGTTCCGTGCGGTCGGCCTGTGGCTGTTGCCACTTGTGCCCAGGGTCTGGCTTTTGCCTTTCCAGTGGCCTTGGCCAGCAGCAATCCTTCCCGGGACAAGGGGGGAAAGTCTGCTACGGGTGGCTACCCGCAACGCCCGCCGGACTGGTGAGTGGACCCTGTCAGGGGTGCACCTAGTAATGGGTTGCCCCCCCCCCCCCCCCCCTTGCGCCGTCCGGCGCCCCCCCCCCCCCCCGTTGGGTAATGATCCACGTGGGG
>BLSH010488512.1:24846-86424 GCA_018402905.1 Glandirana rugosa | reverse complement strand
TTTTTTTTTTTTTTTTTTTTTTTTTTTTTATCGGGACTGCGATATTGGGGCAGACATGTAGGACATTTTTTGACACTTTTTTTTTTGGACCAATGACATTTTTACAGCGATCAGAAATTTAAATGTCCACTGATTATGGTATAAATGTCATTGGCAGTGAAGGGGTTAACCTGCAGGGGGCAGTGAAGGGGTTAACTGTGTTCCCTGCATGTGTTCTAACTGTGAGGGGACGGGGCTGGCCAGGACATAACAGATCTAACTGATCCCAGTGACAGGGATCAGTAGATCTGCTATGCCCCCATTCACAGAAAGGAGAACCGCCGTGTTTACATCGGCGGTTCTGCGGGTCACGAGCGGACATCGCGTCTGCCTGGCCTGCGGGCATGCCTGTCTGGCGGCCGTGCGCGCCGCCTGTGAGTGCGCGCACAAGGAGTGGACGTCCACCCAGAAATTGAGATCCGCACTGTAGCCGGTCTTTCAGCTATAGTGCGGATCTGAAGGGGTTAAATGTGAGATCTAAGGTCAAAAAGACCTCAGATCTCATATTTACACTAAAATGCAATAAAAAAAGAATGCTATGGAGCTGAGCGGGGGCCATCTTCCTCTCAGTTGGCATCCAGGCATTGAGTAGAGAGGACCCGATCAGTTCCGCCACTAACAGCGGCTCTAGTTATCAGCGGAGACGACCGGAACACGGCAGGAGGGGGGTGGGCCTCAGGAGGGGGGTGGGCCTCTCCCACACATGATAAAAGCGATCTTGAGGCTCTACCGGTGTTTTGTTATGGTAGCAGATACCATAACCCAATGTTATAACACGGCAAAGTACCGCTGTATAATGACGCCGGTGGCCCATAAGTGGTTAAAGAATATGTTCACATTTACAAAAAAAAAAAAAAAGTTTTTTTTTTTTCTCCATGCTGGTTAGCCTGTACACCAGTTCTCAACTGCTGTCCTCGGGACCCACTAATAGGCCAGGTTTGCAGGATAACTGAAATGCATCACAGGTGGTATCATTTGCTGCTCAGTGATTGCAGTATTCTAGTCTGCATCTCCCCAAGGTAATACTTAAAATCTGGCCTGTTGGTGGTTCCTGAAGACAGGATTTGAGAACCACTGCTGTAAAGCATTGCATCCAGGATTAACAGATTGTGAGTGTAATGCCACGGTCCCGTAGACTGTCTGTGTAGCTGTCTGCTCGTACCTCTGATACGGGCAGGCAGTTACACTCTGACAGGAAAACTCAAACTACTAGAGTGCTCAACAGTGCATCGGTAGCCAAAAAAGCTGTACTTGTAGTGTTCACATTCATAGAACTCTGTGAATGAGGGCGTAGCCCTGTACGGCCGCAAATTTTTTTTTTTTTTTTTTTTTTCCCCAAGATTGTGACTTTGAGCGGGGGGAGAAGGTCAGAAGTGAATCTGTAACATGGTAAACCCTGAATATGGGTATAATTTTTAACATGTTACAGAACAGAAGCTTATCCTTTTAACCGGTTCCCGACCGGCTCACGTACATTTACTGCTGCAGAGTGCCGCTGTTTCGCAAATCGTCTTTAAACGGCGGCTTACGCATGCACGGCTAGTGGGTGGGAGCGCAGCGTGCTCTAGTGCCCGCGGCTCAGGCGGACCCGATCTCCTCCGGTGAGCCACAATTGCTGGCCACAGCTGAAAAACAGGGAATCGCCAATGTAAACACGGCGGTTCCCCGCGCTGTCGGGCAGCATGACAGAGATCTACTGATCCCGGTCACTGGGATCACTTAGATCTCTCATGCTCCTGACAACACAGCCCCTTCACTGCCAATGACATTTATACAGTAATTAGTGGACATTTAAATTTCCAATCATTCTATAAATGTCATTGGTCCCAAAAAAGTGTCAAAAATGTCCGACCTGTCTGCCCCAATATCGCAGTTCAGATAAAAATAGAAGTTTTTACATTACCAGTAAAAAAAAAAAGAAAAAATTGTAAAAACGCCAGAAATGAATTCTCATGGTTTATAAACGCTGCAACTTTTGCGCAAACCAAGCAATAAACTCCAATTACGATTTGATTTTTCTTTTTTTTTTTTTTTTTTGCAAAATTGTTGCTCTTTTTGTTTATAGCGGTGATCAGAAATGGTGCAGAGGTGAGCAAATATCACCAAAAGAAAGAAAGGGGGGAAAAAAAAGGGCACAAATTTTGTTGGGGTACAACGTCGCACGACTGCAATTGTCAGTTAAAGTGACGCAGTGCCGAATTGCAAAAAGTGCTGTGGTCCGAACGTGGGAAATCCTTCCAGGGCTGAAGTGATTAATGAAATTAATACAGATCACCATCATTTCTGAATTCTTATGAAATCCCACAGTGGACCAAGTGCATGGAGTACTTGGTTCTGTTCTAATTGGTGGTCATATTGTGCAGTAAGAGGACATTTTTTGTTTCTGCTGGCTGTCCACTCCACCTTAGGCTAAAGCCCAAATTATGAGCATTCCAATGGGGAAGCTATAACACAACACACTTGTCCTATTCTGATCAATGACCACAGTGTGCAGTTAAAAAAAATTGTATTTATTTATATAATGCCTATAAGTTGGGCTTCAGTCTGGGGTGGAGCCGACAGTCCACAGAAAATAAAATATATTTCTCCTACATTCACTGACAGATGCAGCTCTTCATTTACTTGTGGGTTTATGCTTGTCCCCACTAGGAGTTAACTAGGCAGGGAAAAGAACAGCTGGCCCCTCCCACGGGGCCGTCCTCTCTTACCACATAAACCCTCCACATAGCCTAGCTCATCAATTTCAATGCCTAGTTTGCATAGGAGTTGACCTGGCTCCCTTAGGGAATTTGCGGTCTGGATTGTGATCCTTTTTTTACTTTTATTTTTATTCTTATTTCTCTTTACTTTTACTACTACTTCTATCAAGCAACGAAGTCTGCTATCAAGAAGCCGGCCGGGGCATAGAGAGTCGCTCGGACTCTGTACTTTCCCCGGCCTGGCCGACCGATGCGAGCCAGTCCCGCGGTATGGGGACCCGCTGCATTGTGCCCGTTCCGCGGCCTGGGGTGACCCCCATCTGGGCCCAAGTCCCGGATTGCGGTCCGGTTCGGGCGTTTTCTTCGGCCGGCAGCATCCCGCCCAGGCAGGGGCGGAAGGTCTGCAAACGGGTGGCTACCCGCTGTGCCCGACAGGAGTGGTGAGTGAGAGTTCCTCCCTCCCCCCTTTTCAGGGGCGGAGGGGGGACCGATGCCGTCCGTGACGATTTAGGGTGCCACTGGGTAATGGGCGCCATGGGGCCCTTTCCACCCAACCCCCCGCCGCACCCGATAGTTCGCGCCACTTTTTTGGGGTCCTCGCCGCCATTTTGCGGTGGACCGCCGCCATTTTCCCGTAGCCGCGGACATACTGGGCAGATGGAGCCTTCCCTCTAGCGCCATTTACGGTAGTGCACGTTCCCTGCAGGTGATTTCGGCCTCTAGAGTTTACTCGGCGGCCATATTGGAGACCCCGGCTGCTGTAAATGTGTTGCAGACATTTTTACTTTCTCTTTGGAACGGTGTGTGACTCCTGACAGGCGCAGCTCTTCTGACGATCCTCTTTGCAGGCAGCAAACAGCAAGTATAGCTGGGCTCTCCTGTGGGCGCTGGTGGCGGCGGGTGCAGTACTCCTGGGTGTCCCTGGTGCTCTGTGGGGCGGTGGTGCGTGGCTGTGTGGGGGTGCCTTAAAGCTAGTATTCACCTGCATTTTGCTGAAGGTGTTTTTTGGGGGAAAAAACGATGGCCTCAGCGGTAGCACAATCTGCGCAAGGGGCCTTTTTGGACCAGCTGCGGGCGGTCTTCAGTGAGTCTCTCCCCCCGGGCGGATGTTGCCCAGCAGGTCCCTAGGAAGCTTCCTCCACCCCCCTGTTCTTCTGGGGAGGACTCTGATCCGGAAGTGGCCTCGGGGGTCACAGGGACCCCAGTGGACCACTCTGATGGTGAACTGGGCCCCTCGGACGGAGTGGAGGACCAAGGGGCAGCAGCTGCACGCGAAAAGGTGCTGGTATCCGCAATTATCACCGGTATTCGCACTACGCTGCGACTGAACCAGGATGGCGAATCGCAGACTTCTGCGTATGTGTGTGTGTGGGTCCACCAGGGCCCCTAAGCCTTACCCCTATGATCAATGTTTTGATCATGTGATCTATCGTGAATGGCAGCGTCCACAACAGTCTCTTTCACTGTCATAACGCTTTGCCACTCGCTATCCCTTTAAGGAAAGCTTTTTGAAGAAATGGGAGTCGCCTGTGGTGGACCCACCGATAGCCGTCTGAATAAGGCAACGACCATTCCTCTGGAAGGCGGTGTTAAAAGCTCTCTGCCTGGTAGCAGGCTCAGCTCTGCAGCCGGCCCTGGCTTCTGCCATGGCGGCGCAATATCTGGCTTAGCGTATGGCGGAGCTCCAGAATGATCTGGACTGCGGCCGCCTGATGGATGCGCCGCAGAGAGCTGATTTTTTACATCAAGGTATCAAGTACCTCTGTGACGCGGCCGTGGATCTACTGCCTATGTTGTCCAGAATGGCGGTTTTTGCCGTCATCCTCAGATGGGTTCTCTGGTTACGTTCATGGTCCGGAGACCATGCATCCAAAAAAGGCCTCGCAGATCTCCCCTTTCAGGTGGACGTCTATTCAGCCCACAACTGGATGAGATCATTAAGGATTTCACAGGAGGTAAGAGCACCTTCCTCCCAGAGCCCCGGAGACGTGAGTTTCGCCGTAGACAGGGGCCCCCTCCCTCGGGTCAGAAGAGGTTTTTTCGCGCCACAGGCGCAGCGGGCAAAGGGACCCGATCAGGTAAGACTGCTGCAGGGGCCGGAAAACAGTGGCACGAAAGACCGAAAAGGCGGAGGACAAGCCCTCCTCCTACTGATGGGCTGCCCCCACCCGGTCTTCCGGTGGGGGGACGTCTTTTGGGGTTCACAGACTGGTGGCTTGCTCGCATTTCCGACCGGTGAGTCCAGGAAGTAGTGTCCACCGGGTACAGGATAGAGTTCAACACTCTACCCCCAGAAAGGTTCTTCCCATCGAACTTGGGGCTCCCGCAGGCACGCCGGGAGGCCCTCTTCGGGGCTGTCCAAGCACTCACGGACCAAGGGGTGATTGTGCCAGTGCCTCCAGCGGAGAGGTTTCTACTCAAACCTGTTCGTGGTCCCCAAAAAAGGGGGGGGTCCGGCCAGTACTGGACCTGAAGGCCCTGAACCGCTATGTGAAGGCGCGAAAATTCCGGATGGAATCGATCCGCTCGGTTGTGGCCGCCCTCCATCAGGGGGAATTTCTGGCATCTCTGGACATCAGGGATACGTACCTCCATGTACCTATTTGTCCATGGCATCAGCGTTTCCTTCGCTTTGCAGTGGGGGACCTCCATTATCAATTTGTGGCACTCCCTTTCGGTCTGGCCTCAGCCCCTCGAGTTTTCACAAAACTGGTAGCTCCGGTACTGGCGTTACTGCGACATAGAGGCATTGCGGTAGTAGCCTACCTCGACTACCTGCTCTTGCGAGCGGAGTCCGCCTCGGCTCTGGAGGAGAATGTGAGAATTACCATGACCTCGCTGCAGGACTTCGGCTGGTTGCTCAACCTGCAGAAGTCGACGGTGTCTCCATCCCGTCGCCTGGAGTATCTGGGTCTGATTTGTGGACACAGAGCAGGCAAAGGTGTTCCTTCCTCCAGCCAAGTTGCTGTCGCTGCAGTCGGCGGTACAACCCCTCCTGTCACACCGACGGTCTTCATTACGATTCTGTATGCGGGTGCTGGGGCTCATGGTCTCGCGATACCTTACGCCCAGAGTCACACTCGACTTCTCCAGCGAGCGTTTCTGTCTCAGTGGGACAGGTCTCCTCGGTCCTTGGACTTTCTGATCCGCCTGAACTCCCAGACCAGAGCATCTCTGACCTGGTGGCTTTGGGACTCGGCGTTGACTCAGGGGAAGTCGTTCCTGCCCCTTCAGTGGGTGATCATCACCACGGATGCCAGCCTTTCAGGCTGGGGCGGGATCCCGGGGCAGCTATCTGCCCAGAGCCGTTGGTCGGCGTAGGAAGCTCGCCTCCTCATCAATGTGCTGCAGCTGAGAGCGATCAGATTATGCCCATCTCACTGGACAGTGAGGTTGCAGGGTCGTCCGATTCAGATTCAGTCGGACAATGCCACAGCAGTGGCATATGCGAACCATCAGGGCGGCACGAGGAGTCCTGCGGCAGAGGCAGCTCTGATACTGCGTTGGGCGAAACGTCACGTTCCGGCAATCTCTGCCATTTACATTCCAGGCGTGGAAAACTGGCAGGCGGACTTTCTCAGTCGCCGGACGCTGGACCAGGGGGAGTGGTCTCTCCATCCGGAGGTATTCACCCAGATTTGCCGCAGATGGGGGACGCCGGACGTGGATCTCATGGCATCTCGGTTCAATCACAAAATGAAGACCTTTGTGTCCAGAACAAAGGATTCGTTGGCAGTGGCCACGGACGCTCTAGTGGCCCCCTGGGGCCGTTATCGCCTTCTGTATGCCTTCCCTCCGATTAAAACTTCTACCGCGATTGATATGCAAGGTAGTAGCGGAGGGAATACCAATAATCCTGGTGGCTCCGGATTGGCCTCGACTCACGTGGTACACCGACGTGGTGTGAATGGTGGTGGACGTTCCCTGGCGGCTCCCGCTGCGAGACGATCTACTGTCTCAGGGGCCCATCTTGCACCCTGCTTTAGCATTGCTGGCTTTGACGGCCTGGCTATTGAGTCCCAGGTGCTGAGGGACAGGGGAGTCGCTGACTCCGTGATCCCTAATTTGTTAAAGGCTTGCAAGTGTACTTCTCGCAAGATATATCACCGCACCTGGAAGGCTTACATAGCTTGGTGCGAGGCGGAGGGTCATAACCCTCGCTCTTATGTGGTGTCTAGGGTCCTGACTTTTTTGCAGCAAGGCCTGAACAAAACACTGGCTTTGAGTACTCTCAAGGGCCAGATATCGGCCCTGGCAATTTTTTTTCCAGAGACCTTTGGCTTTCCACTCGTTGATTCGTACCTTTTGTACAAGGTGTGCGACATGTGGCGCCTCGGATGAGGTCTCCGATGGCTCCGTGGGATTTGAATTTGGTGCTTTCTGTGCTCCAGAAACCGCCATATGAAAAAAATCAGGGAGATTTCCTTACAACTGCTGTCGGAGAAGGTGGCCTTTTTGGTGGCCATCACATCAGCCAGATGGGTGTCTGAGTTGGCGGCACTGTCGTGCAAGTCTCCCTATCTGGTCCTGGACAAGGCGGTCTTGCGACCCTCTCCTTCGTTTCTCCCGAAGGTGGTTTCTTCCTTTCACATTAACAAAGATATTGTTCTTCCTTCATTGTGCCCACGTCCATCGCACCCAAAAGAATTTGAGTTGCATGCCTTGGACGTAGTAAGGGCCTTAAGAGTGTATCTAGCTGCTACAGCTTCCTTTCGGAAGTCTGATTCCTTGTTTGTGCTGACAGAGGGTCCGCGCAAGGGTTTGGCGGCCTCGTTGGCTACTGTCTCTTGTTGGAATAGACAGACCGTGACCCACGCATATTCTGTTTGGGGCAAGGTTCCCCCTTTTCCGGTCACGGCTCATTCTACCCAGGCTGTTAGTACTTCCTGGGCTTTCAGACACCAGGCCTCGGTGTCACAGGTGTGCAAGGTGGCCACTTGGGCCTCGGTACACACTTTTCACTAAGTTTTATAAGATTGATTTGTTAGCATCTTTGGATGCTGCTTTTGCAGGCAGCAGTGTAGGCGCATCTGGTGCCTCCTTAGAGGTTCTGTTGGGTACAGCTGTTGTTGTTTACCCACCCCTCTTTTTGACACAGCTTTGGGACATCCCCACAAGTCAATGAAGAGCTGCGTCTGTCAGTGAACGTAGGAGAAAAAGGGATTTTATTAAAACTTACCGTAAGATCCTTTTCTCCGAGTTCACTGACAGGTGCAGCTCTTCATTGACATGTGGGTTATATGCAGATCCTATTAGGAGTTAACTAGGCAAAAGAAAGAAAGAAGGCAAGCTGGCCCCTCCCAGGGGGAGCTGTCGTCTTTCTCATATAATCCCCCTGCTCTGCTCAGCATATCAGTTCGTAACAAGCCATACCAAAAAAGTCAATGAAGAGCTGCGTCTGTCAGTGAACTCTGAGAAAAGGATTTTACGGTAAGTTTTAATCCCTTTTTCTCCTAAGTTCACTGACAGACACAGCTCTTCATTGACATGTGGGGATGTCCCAAAGCTGTGTCAGAAAAGAGGGGTGGGTAAACTACAACAACTGTACCCAACAGAACCTCTCAGGAGGCGCCAGCACTGCCGCCTGTAAAACTTTAGGGCCAAAAGCAGCATCCAAAGATGCTGACACATTAACATTATAAAACTTAGTAAACGTGTGCACTGAGGCCCAGGTAGCCGCCTTGCACACCTGTGACACCAAGGCCTGGTGTTTGAAAGCCCAGGAAGTGCTAACAGCCCTGGTGGAATGAGCCAGGACTGAAAAAGGGGGGACCTTGCCCCGAACCGTATATGCATGGGTCACGGTCTGTCTGATCCAACGGGAAACAGTAGCCGACGAGGCCGCCATTCCTTTGCGCAGACCGTCCGTCCGCACAAACAACGCGTCAGACTTCCGAAAAGAGTCTGTAGCTGTTAAATACACACCCGCAACACCCTCATGACATCCAATTAATGTAACTCAAATTCCTTAGGATGTGAAGGATGCGGACATACGAAGGAAGAACAATATCTTCATTAATGTGAAAAGAAGAAACCACCTTTGGTAAAAACAAGGTGATGGACGCAAGACCACCTTGTCCTTGTGAAGGACCAGGTAAGGAGACTTGCAGGACAACGCTGCCAACTCAGACACCCGCCGGATGTAATGACCACCAAGAAAGCCACTTTCTGCGACAGCAATTGCAAGGGAATATCCCTGATTTTCTCATATGGTGGCTTCCGCACCACAGAAAGTACCAAATTCAAATCCCACAGTGCCATAGGCGACCGTACCTGAGGAGCCACCTCAGTACACCTTGTACAAATGTACGAATCAACGAATGTGACGCCAGAGGGCGTTGAAAGAGAATCTCCAGAGCTGATATCTGACCCTTGAGAGTACTCAAAACCAACTTTTTATTCAGGCCTTGCTGTAAAAAAGTCAGGACCCTAGACACCATGTAAGAGCGAGGGTTCCAACCCCCTGCCTCACACCAGGCAATGTAGGCCTTCCAGGTGTGATGATAAATCTTGCGAGAAGTACACTTACATGGTAGAGATCACAGAGTCATCGGCACCCCTGTCCCTCAGCACCTGGGACTCAATAGCCAAGCCCTCAAAGCCAGCGAGGGTAAAGCAGGGTGCAATATGGGTCCCTGAGATAGCAGATCGTCTCACAGCGGAAGACGCCAGGGAACATCTGCCACCATTCATACCACGTTGGCGTGCCAAGGCCAATCTGGAGCCACCAGGATCATCGGAATACCCTCCGCTTCCACCCTGCGCAGTAGCCGCGGTAGAAGCTTTATGGGAGGATAGGCGTACAGAAGACGATACCAACTGCAAGGCGCTACAGCCAATGGGTCCCTTGTTCTGCACACAAAAGTTTTTACTTTGTGATTTGAACCGAGACGCCATGAGGTCCACATCTGGCGTGCCCCACTTGAGGCAGATCTGATTGAACACTTCTGGATGTAGGGACCATTCCTCCTGATCCAGTGTCTGGAGACTGAGAAAGTCCGCCTGCCAATTTTCTACGCCTGGAATGTACATGGCGGAATTTGCCGGTACGTGGAGTTCTGCCCATCTCAGAATGAGAGCTGCTTCCGCACTCCTCGTTCCGCCCTGATGATTCACATATGCCACGACTGTTGCATTGTCCGACTGAATCTGAATCGGGAGGCCTCGCAACCTTACCGTCCAGTGGGAGAGGCAGAGTGATTGCCCTCAGCTCCAGCACATTGATCGGAAGGCGAGATTCCTGCGCCGACCAGCGCCCCTGGGCAGACAGGCTGGTGTTCGTCATGACAATCGACCAATTCAGGGGAAGAAAGGATTTTCCCAAGGTTAGAGCTGGGGCCTGAAGCCACCATGTCAAGGACCCCCTGGTCTGAGGGTTCAGTCTGATCAGTCGGTCTAGGGACAGAGGTGACTTGTCCCACCAGACAGAATCGCTCGTTGAAGGAGTCCTGTGACTCTGGGTGTTGGGTACCCACCTCGAAGGCCGAAACCATGAGCCCTAACACCTGCATACAGAACAGTAAGGAGGACCACTGGCGAGACCGTAAGGTTAGCACTGCTGCTTGCAGGGTCAATCACTTGGCCGGAGGTAGAAACACCTTCGCCTGTTCCATGACCAGGATTAGACCCAGGTATTCCAGGCGGTGGGACGGTGGCAGCGTCGACTTCTGCAGATTAACCAACCAGCCAAAGTCCCTCAATGAAGCCATTGTGATGGCTACGGTCTCCTCCAGAGCTGAAGCAGATTCCACTCTCAGGAGTAGGTCGTCAAGGTATGCTATTACTGCAATGCCTCTCTGCCTCAGTAGTGCCAGAACCGGGGCCACCAGCTTAGTGAACACCTGAGGAGCCGAGGCCAGAACGAAAGGAAGTGCCACAAATTGGTAATGTCGGTCTCCCACCGCAAAGCGCAGGAAGCTCTGGTGTCTGGAACAGATGGGAGCGTGGAGATACGCGTCCCTGATATCCAGGGACGCCATGAAGTCCCCTTGGTGCAGGGCGGCTACGGCCGAGCGGACAGATTCCATCCGAAATTTTTGCGCTTTCCCAAAGTGGTTTAGCGCTTTTAGGTCCAGAACAGGCCTGGCCCCTCCCCCCTTTTTTGGGACCACAAATAGGTTTGAATAGAAACCTTGAAACCTCTCCAACAGAGGTACTGGCACAATCACCCCCTGGTCCGATAGTGCCTGGACAGCCCTGAATAGGGCCTCTCAACGCCCCTGAGGGAGTCTCAAGTTCGATGGGAAGAACCTGTCTGGGGGTAGAGTGCTGAACTCTATCCTGTATCTGGAGGACACCACTTCCTGCACCCACTGGTCAGAAACGCGGGCAGTCCACCTGTCTGCCAACCCCAGAAGACGTCCCCCCACCCGTACTTCGGGTGGGGGTAACCCATCATGCAGAGGCGGGCTTATCCTCCGTCTTTTCATTCTTGCGTTACCAGAAACGCTTACCAGCCCCTGCGGTGGGCTTGCCGGGTCTTGACCCCTTGCCCGCTGTGCCAGGGGCACGAAAAAACCTCCTCTGACCCGAAGAGATAGGTCCCTGCTTTCGGCGGAATTCCCGCTGGGGTACGGGAAGGAACATACTCTTCCCCCCCAGTGAAATCCTTTATGATTTCATCCAACTGTGGTCTGAAGAGATGGCCACCCTGAAAAGGGAGATCCGCAAGACCTTTATGGATGCGTGGTCACCAGACCAAGAGCGTAGCCAAAGTACCCGTCTGATGATGACTGCAAATACAGACATTTTTGACAACATGGGAAGCAGGTCCAGGGCCGCATCAAAGTCATTCTGCAGCTCTGCCATACAATCGGATAGATACTGCGCCGCCATGGCGGATGCCCAGGGCCCGTCTCATGGCTGATCCTGCTAACAGAAAAAGTGCCTTAGACACTGCCTCCGTATGCCTGTCGGCTGGGTCCTTGAATGAAGGGGACCCTTCCAGGGGTATGGTTGTCGCCTTGTTGAGGCGAGCTACCGGGGGGTCCACTGTGGAGGACGCCCATTTCTTCACGAAATTATCCTCAAAAGGATAGCGTATTGCGAATCTTTTTGGTAGGGCGAAGGAATTTTGAGGGCGTTGCCACTCCTGCTAGACCAGATGAACAAAAAATTGATCATACGGGTAAGCCTTAGGTGGTCTAGGCCTTCTAGCTGACCCACAAACATATGCGGCAACTTGCGACTCCCCTACTTGGTCCAGTCGCAAAGAGGCACGCATAACGGTAATCAGTGCGGTCGCCAGCGTTTTTTTGCATGCCACTAAGGCCCCCAGGTCCTTTTCGTCATCTGAAAGAATTAATTCACCTACCAACAGATCCACAGGGGTCCCCGCGACCCCCGAAGCCATTTCCGGTTCTTAGTCTTCCCCTGAGGAACAGGGGGGGGGGGCGGGTGTTTTGCAGGGGCCCCCAGAGACTTGCTCGGCCCCACCCGGGGAAGAAATTCCCCAAAAACCGCCCTGAGTTGTTCCAAGGACACCAAGGTCCCCAGCGTTTTAGGCTGCGTAGCTGCGGACTCCTCAGAGGGTCCCGCAGGGTCATCTGCCATTGCCCACCGGAATTGACATTCAGATTTTTGCCACTAAAGCTCTGACACCCCCCCCCCACAATATGCCCAGCCACCGCCCCACAGGACGCCAGGGAGGCCCCAGGAGGACTGTGCCCCCTGCTACCGGCACTCCAGGGCGAGTCAGCTATACTTGCTGTTCCTTGTGCCCACGAGCGCTGTTCCCAGTAGGAGTGCTCAGTAGAAAAAGACCGCCTGAAATCCTGTGCTGTCAACGCTGTCTTCAGTGAAAGTAAACGACAGCCGCATGTGATACATGCTTCAGGGACTCCAATATGGCCGCCAGGGCCGTCCCAGGAAGGTCAAAACTGATCAACAATGCAAGTGCATAACCTGGGCTATGGCAAAATGGCCGCCGCTGGCACTAGGGGGAAAACCCCTAGAAAATTGCCGCGGCTACGGCAAAATGGTGGCGATCCGCCACAAAATGGTGGTAAAAAGGCGGAAGGCATTCCGGGAGGGGTGAGGAGGTGGGTGGGGGGGAGGGGATAGGGGGCAAGCCCCCATGGGCCACAGCCCAGCAACCCTGCTAAGGGAAAAAAAGTTGTTGTTTTCTTTTGTTTTTGTGCCCGGCGCCCCCCTTCACACCCCCCGAGGGGGGATCACTCACCACTCCAGCCGGGCGTAGTGGGTCGCCACCCGTTGCAGACTTTCCTCCCCATCCGGAAGGGATTCTGCAGGATCCAGCCCCTGGACAGGAGAGCACGTCCTGACACTGGGCGTAAGTGGGGGTCTCTCACTGGCCGCCTGCACGAAACGGGCACGATGCGGCGGGTCCCGCCTAAGCATAGGACTGGCTTGCATTCGTCGGCCGCGCTGGGGGAATCACAGGATTCTAGATATCCTTTTTTGCCCCAGGCGGCTTCTTGATAGTAGTCTTCATCAGAAGGCTTGAGAAAAATAAAAGTGTGGTAGAAAAAAAATCTGATCCGCAGGTCCCATAAGGGAGCCAGGTCAACTCCTTGCATTAGGCATGTTAAAACTGATATGCTGAGCAGAGCAGGGGGATTATATGAGAAAGAGAGGATGGCCCCCTGGGAGGGGCCAGCTTGCTTTCTTTTTTTTGCCTAGTTAACTCCTAATAGGATCTGCATATAACCCACATGTCAATGAAGAGCTGCGTCTGTCAGTGAACGTAGGAGAAAAAAGTTTTAGTTTTGTTATAAAATGTTGAAAACGGGTCATTTTTCTCCGGCATTGATGTGCACTAATGAGGCGGCACTGGTAGGTGACACTGATGAGACACTGGCCACTGGTTGGCAGCACTGATGGGCACTGATAGGTGGCACTGGTAGGCTGCACTGATTTGCACATGTAGGTGGCAATGCCTCTCCATGTGCGGGACTGTTGTCCCTTTCTCTAGCTGGTGATCGGCTCTTTTTATCCCTCACGCTGTCAGCATGGGGGGGGGGGGGGTAAAGGGATTTTATTAAAACTTACCGTAAACTGAGTTCACTGACAGACGCAGTTCTCCATTACGTGTGGGTTTTATGCTGGTCTCACTAGGAGTTAACTAGGCAGGGAAAAGAAACAGCTGGCCCCTCCCATGGGGGCCCTCCTCTCTTCCCACATAAAACCCCCTCATAGCATAGCTCTTCAGTTCGTACACAAGCCGTACAAGAACAGAGCACAGAGGGGTGGATGCTGCATCTGTCAGTGAACTCGGAGAAAAGGTTTTTACGGTAAGTTTATAAAATCCCTTTTTCTCCTATCGTTCACTGACAGACACAGCTCTCCATTACGTGTGGGGATGTCCCCAAGCTGTGTCAAAAAGAGGGGTGGGTAAACGCTAACAGTACCCAACTGAACCTCTAAGGAGGCGCCAGATGCGCCTACACTGCCGCCTGCAAAACTTTGCGGCCAAAAGCAGCATCCGAAGATGCAAACACATCAACTTTATAAAACTTAGTGAAAGTGTGAACCGAGGCCCAAGTGGCCGCCTTGCACACCTGTGACACCGAGGCCTGGTGTCTGAAAGCCCAGGAAGTGCTAACAGCCCGGGTAGAAAGAGCCGTGACTGGAAAAAGGGGGAACCTTGCCCCGAACAGAATACTCATGGGTCACGGTCTGTCTGATCCAACGAGAAATCGTAGCCAACGAGGCCGCCAACCCTTTGCGCGGACCCTCTGACAGCACAAGCAAGGCATCAGCTTTTTGAAAGGAAGCTGAAGCAGTCAAGTACACTCGTAAGGCCCTCACTACCTCCAAAGTATGCAACTCAAACTCCTTTGAGTGCGATGGACGAGGGCACAATGAAGGAAGAACAATATCTTCATTAATGTGAGAGGAAGACACCACCTTCGGAAGGAATGAAGGAGAGGGTCGCAAGACCGCCTTATCCTTATGCAGGACCAGGTAGGAAGACTTGCACGATAGTGCTGCTAATTCAGACACCCGTCTGGCGGAAGTGATGGCAACTAAAAAGGCCACCTTCTGCGACAGCAGTTGTAAGGAAACCTCCCTGATTATTTTATAGGGCGGTTTCTGAAGTAGAGAAAGCACCAAATTCAGATCCCACAGAGCCTTCACCCGAGGCGCCACATGTGGCACACCTTGTACAAAGGTACGATCGAGTGCGAAGCCAAAAGGTCTCTGAAAAAGAATCACCAGAGCCGATATCTGGCCCTTGAGAGTGCTCAGAGCCAGTCTTTTGTTCAGGCCCTGCCGCAAAAAGTCAGGACCCTGGACATGACATAAGAGCGAGGGTTAAGACCCTCCGCCTCGCACCAAGCTATATAAGCCTTCGAGGTGTGGTGGTAAATCTTGCGAGAAGTACACTCGCGAGCCTTCAACAATGTAGGGATCACTGAGTCAGCGACTGCCCTGTCTCTTAGCACCTGGGACTCAATAGCCAAGCCGTCAAAGCCAGCGAGGGTAAAGCAGGGTGCAGAATGGGTCCCTGAGACAGAAGGTCGTCTCGTAGCGGAAGCCACCAAGGGGCGTCTGCCACCATTTGCACCACGTTGGCGTACCAAGTGCGCCAAGGCCAATATGGTGCCACCAGGATTATTGGTATCCCCTCCGCCACTATCCTGCGTATCAATCGCGGAAGCAGTTTTATCGGAGGGAAGGCGTACAGAAGGCGGTAATGGCCCCAGGGGGCCACCAGAGCGTCCGTGGCCACTGCCAACAGATCCTCCGTTCTGGACACAAAGGTCTTCACCTTGTGATTGAACCGAGACACCATGAGATCCACGTCCGGCGCCCCCCATCTGCAGCAAATTGATTGAACACCTCTGGGTGGAGAGACCACGCTCCCTGGTCCAGCGTCTGGCGACTGAGAGGCCGTCTGCCAGTTCTCCACACCTGGAATGTAAACGGCGGAGACTACCGGAACGTGACGTTCCACCCAACGCAGTATCAGAGCTGCCTCCGCCGTAGCTGCTGGACTCCTTGTGCCGCCCTGATGGGTCACATACGCCACTGCTGTGGCATCGTCCGACTGAATTTGAATTGGGCGACCCTGCAATCTCACTGTCCCGCACAATCTGATTGCTCTCAGCTCCAGCACGTTGATGGGGAGGTGAGCCTCCTGTGCCGACTAACGGCCCTGGGCAGACAGCTGTCCCAGGACTCCGCCCCAGTCCAAAGGACTGTCATCCGTGGTGATTATCACCCACTGAAGGGGCAGGAACGACTTTCCCTGAATCAACGCTGAGTCCCGAAGCCATCAGGTCAGAGACGCCCTGATCTGGGAGCTCAGACGGATCAGAAGGTCCAAGGACCGAGGGGACCTGTCCCACCGAGCCAAAATTGCTCGTTGAAGGAGACAAGTGTGACTCTGGGCGTATGGTATCGCCTTGAATGTCGAGACCATGAGCCCCAGCCCCCGCTCGTAATGAAGACCGTCGGTGCGACAGGAAAGTTCGCACTGCCGACTGCAGTAACCGCAACTTGGCTGGAGGAAGGAAAAACCTTTGCCTGCTCTGAGTCCAGGAACAGGCCCAGATACTCCAGGCGACGGGATAGAGACACCGTCGACTTCTGCAGGTTGAGCAACCAGCCGAAGTACTGCAGCGAGGTCATTTTGATTCCCACATTCTCTTCCCGAGCCGAGGCGGATTCCGCTCGCAGGAGCAGGTCGTCTAGGTAGGCTACTACAGCAATGCCAATACCGGAGCTACCAGTTTTGTGAAAAACTCGAGGGCTGAGACTAGACCAAAAAGGAGTGCCACAAATTGATAATGGAGGTCTCCCACTGCAAAGCAAAAGAAACCCATCAGGCTGAGGAGGTTTGTCCTCCGCCTTGTTGGTTTCGCGCTGCCACTGCAGCGACCTTAGCGGGGCGGGTCCCCATACCCGGGGCGCAAAAAAAACAAAAAAACCTCTTCTGACCCGAGGTAGGAAGCTGCTGTCTATGGCGAAAGGTAAGGGCTGCGAGACCTCCCTTTTTTTTTTTTTTTTTTGGAAGCATGGTCATCGAACCAAAAACGCAACCAGAGTATCCATCTAAGGATACAGCAACACCACTACCCTGGATCACATGGGCAGTAAATCAACGGCTGCACACTGTTGCCAACCGGCAGTAAATTTACTGACAGTCTGTAAAAATCTGTGATTTTTACAACTGTCTATAAATATCAGGGTCTGATAATTTGTCATGCTGTGCTGAGTTTTTAAGTGTAAACCGGGCAAACTACTTGATATGGGTATTGTCAGTGTTTTCATGTTGTGTTTAAATATCAATTGTCTTAGTTTTTAATAGGAGTTAAGTTATTTTTCAGGTCGCCAGTAAAAAATGTGCTCCGCCAGTAAATTTTCCATGTTTTGCCAGTAAAAAATGCTGGGGGAGTTTGGCAACACTGCGGCCGCATCACCAAGGTACTTGAGACCTCGGAGCAAAAAGTCAGCCCTCTGTGGCATATCCAGCAGGTGGCCGCAGTCCAGAAGATTCTGGAGCTCCGCCATACGCTCATACAGATATTGCGCCGCCATGGCGAACGTCAGGGCTGGCCTCAGAGCAGAGCCTGCCACCAGGAAGAGCGACCTTAACAGCGCCTGTCTTTGTCAGCGGATCATCGGCGGGACACCAAGGCGACTCCCATTTATTTATTTTTTTTTCAAAAAGCTTTCCTCAAGGGATAGCGAGCAGCGAACCGTTTGGACTTAAGTCCCTTGGAGTGTGGGAGGAAACCGGAGCACCGGGAGGAAACCCAAGCATGCACAGGTAGGATATGCAAACCTCAGGCAGGTCATGGTTAGGATCTGAGCCAGCAAGCATTATGCTGCCAGGCCAAGTCCCACTACACCACTGTGCTGCGCTAAAAGGAATGCTGCGGACGCTGCCATTTACAACAAAAGGTGATCAGGAAAGGGATCATATGGGTAAGCCTTGGGCGCCCTAGGGGGCCTGGAGGACCACACCACATGCGCAGAAATCAGCGGTTCGCCATCCTGGCTCAATCACATCGTAGTGCGATACCAATTATAATGGCGGAAACGAAACGCTGTTTAACGCGCAGCTGCCATCCCCTGATCCTCTTCTCCGTCCGAGGGACCTTCCTAATCAAAATCCTCCCTTGAAAAGCAATGAGGAGGGGGACACTTCTAGGGGGGCCCGTTGGTGACATCCGCCCTGGGGAGAATTCACCAAAGACACAGCTTGTCCAGAAAAGCCCCTTGCGCAGATTGCGCTCCTAGCATGTTCAGCTCCCTTAGGAACACATAGATGCATATGAAAAGTTAAAGGCACCCCACACAGCTGCACACCACCGCCCCACAGTGCACCAGGGAACCCAGGAGGACTGCACCCGCTGCCACCAGTACCCACAGGAGAGCCCAGCTATACTTGCCGTTTGCTGCCATAACCCTGAGGATCGTCAGAGAGCCGCGCCGTCAACAGCACACACCGTTCCAAAGTGAAAGTAAAAACGCTGTAGACACGTTTTTGCATGAGCAGGGATTCCAATATGGCCACCGTTGAACACTAGAGGCCGAAAAACACCTGCAGGGAATGTGCAGTACCGCAAACGGCCGCTCTGAGCGCTAGAGGGAAAGCCCTATAGGCACAATATGTCTGTGGCTACGGCAAAATGGCGGCCGTTCGCCGCATGGCGGCAAAAAACTACCGAAACGGCGCTAGACGATCGGGTGCGGTGTGGGGGGGAAAGGGGGGGGGGTGTGCAGGGGGTGAACAGGGGCTCCACGCGCCCCTACTGGTGGCTACCCAGCAAAAATTTTTTTTTGGGGGGGTCGTCTGTCTCCCTTTCCGCCCCTAAAAAGGGGGGAAGGAAGGAGCTCTCACTCACCACTCCGGACGATGCCATGGGTAGCCACCCAGTCGCAGACCTTCCGCCCCTGCTTGGGCGGTATGCTGCAGGCCAGAAGTCGCCTTTCCCGAATTGCATCCGGGGCTGGGCGTAAGGGTGGATCACCCCAGGCCACCCGCATGGAACGGGCACGATGTGGCGGGTCCACATACGGCGAGACTGGCTCGCATCGGTCGGCCAGGTCGGGGTAAGTGCAGAGCCCATGGACTCTCTATGCCCCGACCGGCTTCTTGATAGCAGATCAATTGCTTGATAGAAGACAAAAAAGTAAAAGAAAATTGAATAAAAAATGGTCACAAACAGGACCGCAATTCCCCTGAAGGGAAGCCAGGTCAACTCCTTGCAAACTAGGCATTGAAACTGGAGAGCTATGCTATGAGGGGGTTTTATGTGGGAAGAGAGGATAGCCCCCATGGGAGGGGCCAGCTGTTTCTTTTCCCTGCCTAGTTAACTCCTAGTGAGACCAGCATAAAACCCACACGTAATGGAGAGCTGCGTCTGTCAGTGAACGATAGGAGAAAAGCTGATTCCCAATCTTTTTTACATCATGTGATCAGCTGTCATTGGCTAACAGCGGAATCATGTGGTAAGGGGCTAGGACTGGCCCCTTACACTGATCTGTGATTAGCCAAGTCTCATTGACTCGGTGATCACAGAGCGTGCCTCCATGGAAGCCCTCACGGCAATTCAGTTCCACGCTATAGCTGTCTTTTGGCTATAGCGTGGATCTGTAGTGGTTAATGTTGGTTGCTATCTGGAGAAGACCAGACCGATGTAAGACATTTGTTTCTGTCCATAGGGTCCAATCCAGACATTGTGGTCACACCCATGAGCTCACTTCTGTCCACGGAGTACTAGCTTTTAGCTTGTGAATAACTGCACTCTTCTCCCACACTCACCTGCTGCCAGAGACCAGCACTGTCATTCACAACAACACAAGTCACCAGCTGGTACTCTAGTCTCTCTTCAGAATAGCAAGCATGCTGGTGTAGGTTGATTTATCTGTCCTGTAAGTAAGGAAGAGCTGAACGTGGCTGAAAGATGGTGGAGCTGCAGGTGATGTTGGCTCCTGTTTCCTTTTATTGTGTGGTCTGTCATTGCTCCCTCTCCTTTATTCAACCTTACCTACTATGTAATAAAGACAATAGTCCATCCACTTCAACCTGTGGTGTATGTATGTATGTCAGTGTCGATCATTTCCCATATTCCTGTATATTGTGTTCAGTAAGATGCACGTCCAGCAGTCTTTTAAAAAAATATCAATACTCCCTGCGGCCACCACCAATTGTGGAAAAGAGTTCCACCTCCTTATCGCCCTGAAAGTTAAAAACCCCCTGCACAGCTTTAGGTTAAACCTCTTCTCTTCCAATCTCATTATGTGTCCTCTTACACTCCGAGACCGAATATTTTTTTGCTATGCTGGGATCACCATTAAGGTATTTGTAAATTGCTATTGTCTACCCTCAAGCTTCTCTTCTCCAACGAGAATAAATTTAGTGCTTGTAGTCGTTCCTCATAATTGAGGTCCTCCAAATCCTATATTAATTTAGTTGCCCTTCTTTGGACTCTCTCCAGCTCTCAAGTACATCCCTTCTGAGGACTGGTGACCAAAACTGGATGGAATATTCCAGATTTGGCCTAACCAGAGTTTTATAAATTGGCAAGATTATAGTTTGATCTCTGGAGTATATCCCCTTTTTTATGCATGCTAATATCTGCCAGCTTTGGTAGCTGCAGCTCAACACTGCATGCTTTTGCTCAGTCTGTCTTCAACTAGTACCCCCAGATCTTTCTCCATCCTTGATTCCTCCAGAGGTTCTCCCCCCTAGTGCATGGGTGCTCAACCTGTGGCCTGCCAGCTGTTGTGGAACTACAAGTCCCATCATGCCTCTGCCTTTGGGAGTCATGTGGGCAGCTTGCAATGCCTCATGGTTCCACAACAGCTGGAGGGCCAAGGGTAGAGCACCCATGCCCTAGTGAGTAGCTGGCGTTTTGTGTTTTTAGCCCTTAAGTGCATTACCTTACATTTCTCCACATTAAACCTCAAGCCATGTAGTTGCCCACTCCTTTATTTTGTTATTTTTGCAAATCTCCTATATCCTGCTGTGAGGTTATTGCCCTGCTTATTTTTGTGTCATTTGCAAAAACTGTCATTGAGCTATGTATACCGACCTTTTATTTATGAATAAATTAAACAGAATTGGTCCCAAGACAGAGTCTTTAGGTACACCACTTTCCACTCCAAACTAGTCTGAGTACACTTTATTTATCACTACCCTTTGGACGTGCCCCTGTAACCAGTTTTCTATCTAAGAACAAACCTTATGGTTCATGCCAAAAGACCTCAGCTTGTAGATTAAGGTTCTATGGGGAACTGTATCAAATGCTTTTGCAAAATCCAGATACACCACATCTCTCCCCTCTATCTAGGTGGCAGCTCATTTCCTTGTAGAATGTTAACAGATTGGTCTGGCGAGAACGACCCTTTGAAAACCCCATGCTGGTTACAACTTATGATACTGTTATCTTCAGCAAATTCTTGGATATAGGGGTCAATTCACAAAGCTTTACTGCAAGTGGTAAGGGTATCAGGTTATCCAGCCAAACGGGCATGCTGGAAAACCAGCACTGGCAGCCAATGGCTGTCTGTGCTGACCGGTGTGTTCTGGCAGGGGGCAGTCCCCCTGTCAGAACACAATAGCGCAGCAGGGAGATTGCTGTACTAACATTGCATAGTTAGTACCGTGAGATCCTCAGTTTTTGGCTTCCCCATCCCACCATGACTGCAAGGCCATCTGTCCACCATGCAATCTCTAGCACCCAAAGACGGTTGTTGATATCTTAGCTCAGGATTATGCAATGAAGAAGACGCCTAGGAATGAAGGCCATGCCATTCCATGTTTAGTGAAAGTCCCGTCAAGCAAAGTTAGGAATTAAGAAAAAAAGCAGTTTGATCTTTCTCTAATGGACATGGGGCTAGAATCTGAGCTTCTGTCTATTTTAGCCTGTTGGCTCATATACCATTTCAAGTAAATTTTCAGAAGTGCCATTATATTTCTTATTAGCTTTAGCTATTCCCCTTTAACTGTCTGCTTCTAATCATCCTCACAAAGCAACACATATTGAAAGGAATCAGTCTTGTAAATTAACACTATACTCATGCAACCTCCTTAACCACCGCTTTGGCTTCTCTGTTAACCAGTGTTAATTTTGAGGTCAATTTTAGATTTAGTTTTAGTCATAGTAATTTGACTAAAATTCCATTTTAGTTTTAGTCATCTGAATTGTTTTAGTTTTTATTTGACTAAAATCTGCAGTATATTTCTTTATCGTGCATCAGGGAACACAGAGCAGCATATAAGCATGACTATGTGGGTTATAATGACACCAATAGGTGAATTGAAACTAGCAAATCAATCAGACAGGAAGTCCTGGCCTATATAAACCCTCCTACATTCACAGGAAGTACTTCGGTTTTTTTGCCAGTGTCTGTGAGGCGATGGCCACTGATGTGCTGCATGTGCTCTTGGAGCATACTTGGAAGTCCGGAACGGTTCCCCTGAGAATCATGGACTTCAATCAGATTCATTCGAAAAGCTGTCAGCCAAAATGGATGGTACCTGACCTCGATGGATAAGGTGAAGAATCCTCTAGGTTTTACCTGTAATGCAGCCGTATGGCGCTGGACCCTGCATAATGAAACCCTGTGCAGTGTTTGTTCTGACCAAGGTGCTTTCCTGCAGGGTGCTTTACAGGTCAAGGGGAGTGGAGCACAGATGTAAGGGTGACCAAGTCTTTGAAAGTCTTTTTTGACATTACCTGCCACGATGGGTGTAGGCTGGACTCCTGTTATGATTCAGTCCTGCAGTGGGAATGGTAAGTTTGCATTTGCAGTATTTCTTAAGAAAAGAAAGCACTCTGACCATCTGGTCATTATCCCGGTATCCATGGGGGGCAATGTGCTTTTTGGTGTGGCCGGGTTGTGCTCTGTGTGTCTCATGGGATCGTATGGTATATCACACAACAGAGGTGTCCTTGTGGAAGCACAGAGGACAAAAAGGTTAATTTGTGAGGGACGGGCAATGGACACCAAGTATGAATATAATGAATCCCTTTAATAATATCATCAGTTTAAAAATTACATTACTTGATGACATTAAATACTGATGGGCAGAAATTAACCCACTAAACCCATTTGGGGACCATAGGACCCCTGGGTAACAAAACCAACACACTTAAGGGACACACACAGGGGGGGACAACAACAGTTAAAAACAGCATCCGGACGCACAGAAGGGATGGATGGTCTAATGCGCTACCCTAAGGGAGGGGGAAATAAATGTCCTTCCAGGGTACCCTGGTATGGAAATGACTATAGTAGGCTGAGCCTAAGTGGAAGTCCAAGACGCTAGGAAGGGGCCTTTTTAGATGGCTATAGAATAAGGACGTAGGTAAGAGGCTGATGCCAGTTGAAGAGGCTTGAAAGACACCAATGGATATATATGGTAAGCACTGTAAAGGGTTAGGGCCAATCTCTTAAGCGGAAATCTTGAATGACTGATATTGGTACAGATTTGGTCAGGGTATATAGAGCACGGTCCTGTCACATAGTGTTTGGTTGGGACATTTGCCCCTGCTGGTAAAAGCCAACTACTGTGGTGGCGACAGGTAAACACCCTGCAAAGGTTTTAGCTGGGTGTAACGGCCCCTTATGCTGGTAAAGCCCCCAAATGAGCATTTCAACCTTCCTTGTTATCAACTCCAAGCCTGTGGTGCAAGTCATAGAGGCTGGGGCATCCTGTGCCAAAGGAGAGTTATGTGTGCTCACCAGGAAGACCCAGGGAGTATGGTGAGTATGCTGGATTTAGGGGTCCCTTTGAGATTAGGGGAATAAATGTGATAGTCCTATGCGTAACACAGATCACATAGATAGGGGACTTTCAAAACTCACCGCTGATGGGATCCACTATCATTGAGATTGCATCATGTCCCGGTTTGTCACTGCTCCTTTGTCTGTTACCCTGGCCAAAATTTGGTGCTAGTCCAGTATCTAAGACGTCTCTTGGTCCCTTTCGGGCGGATTGGGCTGTTCACGTAGTATGGAGCCGCTATGGTCAGTAGTCCTACTGTACCAAGTTCCAGGATGCTGGGGGCATTGAAGCGCCGAGTGTAGTGCAAGCCTCGTTGCCGATTACTAGCACGTCATTCACTAGGGCTGGCCGGCCTCCTGTGATGTCAAGTGACGTCAACGCGTTTCGCTATGCAAGTAGCGTAGCTTCACCTGGACGTGCTGATTGAGTGGCCGCCTCGCCTCCCTTTTGTATTGCTTGAGTTAGCGGAGGTGACGCCCTTCAGAATAAATTTACATAAGGGAAAAAAAAACAGTCTGTTTAGTGGTTGGCTTTTTAATTAGGAGCCATTTCCATGGAAACATTGCTATACAGCGTAGTGTAAAGCAATAAAAGGAAGGCAGAGGGAGGAGTACACCTAAGATACGGGAGGGAGAAACATAGGGCACACATTAGGAAAGCAGACTACATTGAACTACGTATGCTTTACATAAATTATTGAATTAATTGTAATTTTAGTAGGACAAATCTTTCAGTACTGATACCTAATCGGTAAAGAACACATGAAAAGACAGCATGACTAAGGGATGGCGACATCTAGTGGATTTTTGACATAATGGTCTTATATCCCTTTTCCTTTTTCCTTTATGGTGATGTTACTATTTGAAGGGTAGTATTATTTAATATTTATGTGCACCATGATTGATGCAGAGTCACCTCCCATATATGAACCAAGATGCTGTCAGAGGGCATAGAGGCATACCCATAGTGGTGACCGTTAGAGGGAAGTCACAATTTTAATTATCCAAGTTCTGGCCCCTGATTGTGAGGCAAGATAATGCTCTATTATCTGGGTAGGAACACCTGGAGGTTTAGCTCAGTGTTAAGGCCTGTAGGGTGGGGGGACTTCAAAAAGAAAAATGGTGGATTTACCGTTTGAAGTAGCAACCGATTAAAATCACCCCTCCTGGGGGGCAACTTTAGGACATAGATGCCCTTCGCTTTAATCCCTGTAGGGTTCCTATTGTGATGGTTAAAGTGTTTGGCCAGTGGTTTAGTTGGTTCCTTTTCATTGAATTTCCTAAGATGCTCGCCTGGCCGTACCTTTAGGGATCTCTGTTTTCCCCAACATAGATTTTGGGACAGGGGAAGGTGATCATATAGATCACTCTCGTAGTTGAACAGTTAATCAAATCTCTCATTTTAAATTGGGCCTGGTCTAGGGCGTCTGAAGGTATTAGTCCTTTCCACAAAGGGGCAAATCTGACAGCGGCCACACGGATACATGCCTACGGTATGGGGATAGTTTGACAGCCAGGTGTCACTCTGTGTTTTGACAAATTCTGATCCAATTAGCAGATCTTCTAGATTTTTCGACCTGCGGGCCACTATTTTTGGGGTCGGGCCCACAATGGTTGCTATTTTAGGAGTAGCAGTAAGGACATTCCAATGTTTTTCCATGGCCTTATGTACCAAGTTCCATTGTGAGCCATAATTAGTAATCTTACTGGTTCGTTAATCGAACTGGGCTCTACTCTACTTCTGTCAGTGGAGAGAGGGCTCCCTCCATCATGCGTCGCCACTTTTTGTTTGGCCCTGTGAATTTTTCTATGGGGGTAGCCCCTTTCCCGGAACCTCATGTAGAGATCCATGTCTTTTGAAGAAGTCAACATTTTTGGTGCAATTGCGCTTAATACTAAGGAATTGCCCCGTTGGTATTCCCTTTATAAGCCATGGGGGGTGGTGGCTGTCTGCCCGCAGCAGGGTGTTAGCTGCTGTCTCCTTTCGAAAAGTACGTGTGCAGATGTTGCCATTCTCCAGGCTAATCCAGAGGTCTAGGAATGAAATCCTAGCGAATGATGCTCTTGCACCACATTTGGACTTGGCGCTTCAATGCCCCCCAGAATCCCGGAACTTGGTACAGTAGGACTACTGACCATAGCTACTCCATAGTGGCTCCATACTACATGAGCAGCCCTATCTGCCCGAAAGGGACCAAGTGACGTCTTGGATACCGGACTAGCACCAGATTCTAGACAGGGTAGCAGTGACAAACTGGGACATGGCGCAATCTTTTAATGATGGTGGATCCCATCAGCGGTGAGTTTTGAAAGTCCCCTATCTACGTGATCTGTTTTACACATAGGACTATCACATTTATTCCCCTAATCTCAAAGGGACCCCTACATCCAGCATACTCATCATACTCCCTGGGTCTTTCCAGTGAGCACACATAACTCTCCTTTGGCACGGGACACCCCGACCTCTGACTTGCCCCATGTGAACTTGCACCACAGGCTTGGAGTTGATACCAAGGAAGGTTGAAATGCTCATTTGGAGGCTCTAACCCTTCACAGTGCTTACCATATATATCCATTTGTGTCTTTCAAGCCTCTTCAACTGGCATCAGCCTCTTACCTATGTCCTTATTCTATAGCCATCTAAAAAGGCCCCTTCCTAGCCTCACAAATTAACCTTTGTCCTCTGTGCTTCCACAAGGACACATCTGTTGTGTGATAAAGTAATTTATGGTTAAGTTGAGGGGCACCTATATTGGTGAGTGGCACAATTAAGTAAACCAATTTGGGTAAACACCATACCTGTCATTTCTTTCTTGGAGAGTTGATTGTATGGTATAGCCTACTCTTGTGCAGTGGTGGCAGGAAGTAGAAGGGCAGCCATTTTTGCTTATGTTTGAAGTCCTGTGGGCTGAAGGATCAGTGAGGTTCCTGTAAGATATTGGAGACAGAGAAATCTATGGCCGGATAATGAGGGAACTGCGTGACCAGACAGGACACAATTTGATCTGCAGGAGCTTACATTTAGGCTGCATTGAAGCAGCATAGAGGATGCTTTGGATGCATGTGTGCTTGGTTAGTTCTGCAAAACTAATATGGGTCCAATGCACTTAGGCAGGCGCAGCATAAAGCGGAGTTCCACCCAGAATTTTTTTTCTCTTTCGTTCGTCGACAGGCACAGCGACTCTTAGGACTAAGTGGGTTATACTGCCCTCTTCAGGAGTTTACTAGGCAGAACAGGCAGTTCTAACAGCAATAAAGAACAGTAACAGACACAGCCCCTCCCAGGGGGCAGTCCCCACTGGCAGATAACCCCACACCCAGCTCTGCTAGCTGTTTTCTCTGCCTAGTGCAAGGAGTTAGACCTAGGCTCCCTGTTGGGATCTGTGGTACCTCTCTGGGCCATTTCGGCTGTCAGGAGACATACAGATGACTACAATCAAGCAGCCGTGCTGGGCTGCAGGCTGGGTCTCAGACCTAGGTATCCAGCCAGCCATCACGCGTTAGACCGGATGCTTCACGCTGGGTCGACCGCGACAAACGCCGGACGGGGTGGCCCTGCGGGTTAAACGCCCCGCCATCGCGCGCTGTGCGCCCAGGGCCGACAGCTCCCTCCCAGCCTAGCCTGTAGCGCAAAAGCTGTCTCGGGTGGGATCCCCACACCATCCGACTAGACGGGGTAAGTACGTCCCCCCCTCCCCTTCAGGGGCCTGGGGGGGAGCTGGCGGGTCCCCCCTCCGAAGTGAGCATAATGGGTGGTCTCCCCCCCCCTCTTCCTCCCCCACCCCTCCGGTACCCCACTGTCGCACCCCCCTCCCCCTCACCGGGGCTCCCAGGGTGTATATGTGCCCTAGTGGTCCCCCTCCGCCTCTCCCCCTGCTGCCCCCGTGCCTCGTTCGGTGGTCGGGATCGTCGGCAGCCATTTTGCCGGCGCCCGGCCATCATTTTCTTGTAGCTGGCCACATTTATATGCATGGGATTGTTCGGCAGCAATTTTGGCGTAGCCGCGACACTGTTACACGATGTTTGGGCCTCTAGTGTGCATCAGCGGCCATTTTCCTGTGGTTTCTGCACATGGAAAGCCTGTGTGTGCTGGGGGCGGTCCTGGCCTTTTCTGACGCCGATTTACACCCCCAGCATGGCGCGATCTCCCTGGCAGTGTGGGCAGCAGGAGCAGTGAGGCAGCGGCAAGCGGCTCCTGTCTGGTCGGGGGGTGAGTCCCCCTGGGGTGCCCCCTGTGACAGGCCTTGTGCCGCTGTGGGGTGGGGGGTGCAGTGGTCTCCTGGCAATAGGCCTCTTTTTGCTGGGGCAGCCAGGGTTGGTGTAAGTATGGCAGCAGATGCGGGTGCTTCCCCACCGGACCTCTCGGTGCCTGCAACCAGCATTTCAGGGGCCCCTTCCCTTGTAGACGCCATGTCCACGATTCTGGAGACGTTTGTCTCCCGGGTATAGTCACTGTTGAACCAAAGGGACTCCAAAAAGCGCCCCTTGCCCCCCCTTCTTCTGGGGAGGACTCGGATTGAGGGGGCTCCTCCGTTGCGGGGACCCCCCCTTGAGCTGTTGGACGGCGAGATCCCAGATGCTCCTGATAGCGGGGAAAAGTCTGAGGCGTCCGCTGCTGCGCACGAGAAGGCTCTTGTAGACGCTCTGATCACCTCAGTGTGTGAGACCCTGCAACTGTAAGAAACAGCAGGACCCTCTCGTCACATAGACCGGCCCCTGCGGCCAAGCTTTTTCCGTATGTGTTTTTTTTTTTTATAAGTTTGTTTATAGGGACTGGGCTCGGCCCCAGAGCTCCCTCTCCATTCCGAAGTGTTTCGCTGTGCGGATAGATTATTTAAGAAGTGGGATCACCTCCCGTTGTTGATTTCCCCCCTCCCCCGTGTCCCGTCTGAGTAAGGTGACCCCACCATCCCGGTGGAAGGCACGTCGTCCTTTAAGGACCCGGCTGACAGGCTGAAGCTTGCGTCAGATCCCGATTTGTTCTAATGGGGTCTGCCATGCGGCCGATTGTGGCCTCTGCGCTGGTGTTGCGAACGCTCACTGAGTGGGCGAAGCTGCTACATAGCGAGTTGTGCAAGACGCAGGCCTCTCCTGAGTGTGTGGATCTTGCATATCGCATGATCCAAGAGGCTCAGTATCTGTGTGATGTAGCCCTGGAAGCGGCCCCCCTGATATCCAAGGTGTCTCGGTGGAGGCCCTGGCGGACTTGCCTTTCCAGGGGGGCGGCTGTTCGGTGACCCCTTGGATGAGATGATCAAAGATCTCACGGGAGGGAAGGGCTCCTTTCTCCCGGAGTCTAGGAGGAGTTTGGACTCCCGTCGCCAACAGGGTCCCTCCTTTCCGGCCCATGGGCGGCCTTTTCGTCCCTTCCATTCCTCGGGCAATGGCTCACAGTCCACCAAGCGGGTGGACAGAAGCGTTCCTGGCCGCGTAAGTGCCTCAAGCCAGAGGTCAAGGTCTCCACCGCTTGAAGGGTTGCCCCCGCCCGGTGTTCAGGTGGGGGGCAGTCTCCTGGGGTTCGCAGACAGGTGGTCCTCTCGCATCTTGGGCCGCTGGGAGCTCGAGGTGGTCTCCTCGGGGCACAGCATAGAATTCCGTTCCTGCCACCTAGACAGGTTCTTTGCCCCTAACCTGCAGCTGCCTGCGGGCCCTGTTCGGGGCTATGCAGGACCTGCTGGGTCAAGGGGAGATTGTTCCCGTGCCACGGGCGGAACGTTCCCAAGGGTTATATTCCAACCTTTTCGTGGTTTCGAAGAAGGACGGGGTTCGTCCCATCCTGGACTTGGGGGACCTCAACAAGTTTGTAGGGGTTCGCCAGTTTCGGATGGAGTCGGTCCGCTCGGTAGTTGTGGCCCTGCACCATCACGGTGGTGGGCGTATCTGAACGACCACCTCCTGCGAGCGAAGTCTGCTCCAGCGCTCAGGGACAATGTGACGATTACCCTGCACACTCTGCAGGAGTTCGGATGGGTGATCAATCTCCTCTGGCGCTCTGTCCAGATTCAGTCGGACAATGCCACGGCTGTGGTGTACGTGAACCACCAGGGCAGGACGAGAAGCTCGGCTGCGGCCTTGGAGGTAGCTCCTGTCCTGCGGTGGGCAGAAGGCCACATTCCCGGCAATCTCTGCCGTCCAAATACCGGGCGTAGAAAATTGGCAGGCGGACTATCTCAGTCGTCAGCACCTGGACCATGGAGAGTGGTCCCTGCACGCGGATGTGTTTTATCAGATTATGTGAGATGGGGCATCCCGGACGTGGACTTACTAGCGTCCCATCTCAATCGGAAGGTGCGGACCTTCGTGAGCAGGACAAGGGACCCCCTAGCGGTCACGGCAGATGTTCTTGTAGCTCCGTGGGCTCGGTATCGGCTCATCTATACCCTTCCTCCTCTGAAACTGCTTCCGCGCCTTCTGCGCAGAATAGAAGCAGAGGGTTTATCGACCATTCTGGTAGCTCTAGATTGGCCTCTGCGTCCTTGGTACGCAGCCGTGGTACAGATGGTGGTGGACGTTCCCTGGCGGCTCCCGCTTCGCGAGGATCTTCTGTCCCAGGGACCCATCCTGCATCCTGCTTTACCCTCTCTGGCTTTAATGGCCTGGCTATTGAATTCCAGGTGTTGAGGGATCGAGGGATCTCGGACTTGGTGATTCCTACCATGTTGAAGGCTTGTAGGCCACTTCACCTACGATTTACCACCGCACCCAGAAGGCTTACATCGCCTGGTGTGAAGCAGGGGGGGGGTAGAACCCTCATTCCTTCTCGGTGTTCTGGCCTTCCTGCAGAAGGGCCTCGACCAGAAAATGGCGTTGAGCACTATCAAGGGTCAGGTTTCTGCTTGGGCGATTTTTTTTCTCCTACATTCACTGACAGACACAGCTCTCCATTGACATGTGGGTTATATGCAGATCCTATTGGGAGTCAGCTAGACAAAGAAAGAAAGCAAGCTGGCTCCTCCCAGAGGGCTGTCCTCTCTTTCCCATATAATCCCCCTACTCTGCTCAGTACATCAGTTTTAACATGCCTAGTGCAAGGAGTTGACCTGGCTCCCTTATGGGACCTGCGGTTTAGATTTTTGCTACCGCTTTTTTATTTTTCATCAAGCTAATGAAGACTACTATCAAGAAGCCGGCTGGGGCATAGAGGGTTCCTGAAAAACCCTGTACTTTCCCCAGCACGGCCAACCGATGCGAGCTAGTCCCAGGCTATAGTGGGTCCCTCCGCATCGTGCCCGTTCCGTGCGGGCGGCCAATGGGTGATCCCCACTTGTGCCCAGTGTCCGGATTTGATCCTGTCCAGGGGCTTGTGGCCAGCAGCATCCCTCCCCAGCTGGGGAGAAAGGTCTGCGACGGGGTGGCTACCCGCTGCGCCCGTCAGGAGTGGTGGGTGAGCCCCCCTCTGCTCCCCTAGGGGCGTTGGGGGGGCGGGCGATTTTTGGCATCTCTCACTGCGTTAGCCACCGGTAGAGGCTGGTCACTGGGCCTCTCCTGGGTCCCTTGTCCTTTCCTCTTACCCCTTCCCCCCCCCCCCCGCTCCGCCATGCGGCGATCCGCCACAATTTTGTGACGGATCACCGCCATTTTGCCATAGCCGCGGCTGTTTTCCATGAGATTTTCCCTCCAGTGCTGTGGCGGCCATTTTGCCAGAGCCTCGGTCCTCAGCAGCCCTTTGGCCTCTAGTGGATGTCCTCGGCGGCCATATTGGAGTCCCTGCATGCTGAAAAAACGTGCTGCTGCCGTTTTTACTTTCACTTTGCTGGGACAGTGTGGCTGGCTGCTGACGGCGCAAGCTCTCTGGCAAAAACAGCAAGTATAGCTGGCTTCCTGGGGGTGCTGACGGCGGTGGGGGCAGTCCTGCTGGGTCTCCCTGGCGTTCTGAGGGGCGGTGGTGTGGTTACAGTGTGGGGGTGCCGCTAGTTGTTGTCCTCACTGTGTTTGTTCAGTCTGAGTGGAGTGATGGCAGATGACCCTGCAGGGCCCTCTGAAGAGTAATTAGCGACAGTGTAACCTGCGTTGGGGTCCCTGGTGTCCCTAGAACAGCTGAGGGCGGTGTTTGGGGAATTTCTTCCCAGGGTAGGGGGCCCCTAAAAAGTGCCCCCTTCCCCCTTGTTCCTCAGGGGAGGATTCCGAACCGGAAGTGGCTTTGGAGGTCACGGGGACCCCTGTGGAGCTTTCTGAGGGTGAACTTGACCCCTCGGATGGTGAGGAAGACCAAGGGGCTAAGTCACCGCGTGAAAAGGCACTGTTGTCTGCAATAATATCTGGCATCTGTGCGTCTTTGCGACTGGACCAAGATGGTGAGTCGCAGACGTCTATTTATGTCTGCGGGACTGCCAGGCCTCCTAGGTCACCCAGAACTTACCCTTATGATACATTTTTTGATCATCTGATCTATCAGGAATGGCAGCGTCCTCAGCATTCCTTCGCCATGCCAAAGCGTTTCGCTATCCGGTATCCCTTTGAGGATAATTTCGTAAAGAAGTGTGCGTCCCCCTCGGTGGACTCCCCGGTGGAGCGCCTGAGCAAGGTGACGACTATTCCCCTGGAGGGGTCGCCGTCGTTTAAGGATCCTGCCGATAGGAGGATGGAGGCGGTGTCTAAGGCACTTTTCATTTTGGCAGGACCAGCCTTGAGATCGGCCCTGGCGTCTGTCATGGCGGCGCAATATCTGTCTGAATGTACGGCGGAGCTGTAGAATGATCTGGACTGCGGCAGAACGCTTGAGGCGTCGCAGAAAGCAGTGTTTCACGGTATCACATACCTGTGTGGTGCAGCTCTAGACCTGCTCCCTATGTTGTCCAAAATGTCTGTTTTTGCAGTCATTATCAGACGGGTCCTCTGGTTGCGTTTGTGGTCAGGTGACTACGCATCCAAAAAAGGTCTAGCGGACCTCCCTTTTCAGGGTGGCCCTCTCTTTGGGCCTCAGTTGGATGAAATCATTAAGGATTTCATTGGCGGGAAGAGTACCTTTCTTCCGGAGCCCAGGCGGCGAGAATTTCGCCTCAAGCAGGGGTTTGTCTCTTCGGGTCAGAAGAGGTTTTTTTTGTGCCCCTGGTGCAGCGGGCAAGGGCCCGCGAACCGGCAAGGCTGCTGCAGGGGCTGTTAAAAGACCCTGGCAGCGCAAAAAAGAAAAAGCAGAGGATAAGCCCTCCTCTGCATGATGGGTTGCCCCCACCCGAAGCTCGGGAGGGGGGACGTCTTCTGGGGTTCGCAGACAGGTGGACTGCCCGCATTTCCGACCGGTGGGTGCAGGAAGTGGTGTCCTCCGGGTACAGGATAGAGTTCAGCACTCTACCCCCAGACAGGCTCTTCCCATCAAACTTCGGGGCGGTTCAGGCACTCTCAGACCAGGGGGTGATCGTGCCGGTGCCTCAGTCAGAGAGGTTTCATGGTTTCTACTCGAACCTATTTGTGGTCCCCAAAAAAGGAGGGGGGGTAAGGCCAGTTTTGGACCTGAAGGCGCTAAACTTTTATGTGAGCGCGAAAATTTCGGATGGAATCGGTCCGCTCGGTCATGGCCGCCCTACATCAGAGGGACTTCCTGGCGTCCCTTGGACATCAGGGGCGCGTATCTCCATGTTCCCATTTTGTCTCCGACACCAGCGCTTCCTACGCTTTGCGGTGGGAGATCTCCATTACCAATTTGTGGCACTGCCCTTCGGTCTGGCCTCGACTCCGCGGGTCTTCACCAAGTTGGTGGCCCCAGTACTGGCGCTACTGAGGCAGAGGGGCATTGCGGTGGTAGCTTACCTTGACGACTTGCTCCTGAGAGCAGAGTCTGCCTCAGCCCTGGAGGAGAGCGTAGCTATCACCATGGCCTCGTTAAAGGACTTCGGTTGGCTGATAAACCTGCAGAAGTCGACATTGACCCCGTCCTGTCGCCTGGAATATCTGGGTCTGATTTTGGGACACGGAGCAGGCGAAGGTGTTCTTACCTCCGGCCAAGCTGCGGTCCCTGCAATCAGCAGTGCGAACCTTACTGTCTTACCGGCAGTCATCATTACGGTTCTGTATGCGGGTGCTGGGGCTCATGGTGTCGGCCTTCGAGGCGATACCTTACGCTCAGAGCCACACTCGGCTACTTCAGTGAGTGATTCTGTCTCAGTGGGACAGATCCCCACTGTCTCTGGACCAGTTGGTCAACTTGGATCATCAGACCAGGGCCTCCTTGGCCTGGTGGCTTCGGGCCCCAGCCTTGACGCGGGGAAAATCGTTTCTTCCCCTGACGTGGTCGATAATCACGACGGACGCCAGCCTGTCCGGCTGGGGGGGGCGTCCTGGGACATCTGTCGACCCAGGGCAGTTGGTTGGCGCAGGAATCTCGCCTTCCGATCAATGTGCTGGAGCTAAGAGCGATCAGACTCTGCCTAGCCTGCTGGACGGCGAGGTTGCAAGGGCTCCCGATTCGGGTTCAATCGGACAATGCCACAGCGGTGGCGTATGTGAACCATCAGGGTGGAACGAGGAGTGTGGCAGCGGCTTCGGAAGCAGCTCTCATTCTGCGTTGGGCAGAACTTCACGTGCAGGCAATCTCCGCCATCTACATTCCAGGCGTAGAAAATTGGCAGGTGGACCTCCTCAGTCGCCAGACGCTGGATCAGGGGGAATGGTCCCTCCATCCAGAAGTGTTCAGCCAGATTTGCCACAAGTGGGGCACGCCAGACGTGGCCCTCAGGGCGTCTCGGTTCAACCACAAAGTAAAGACCTTAGTGTGCAGGACAAGAGACCCGTTGGCGGTGGCCACGGACGCGCTCGTGGCACCTTGGGGATGGTATCATCTTCTGTACACCTATCCTCCCCTCAAACTTCTCCCGCGTCTACTGCGCAGGGTAGAAGCGGAGGGAATTCCGATGATTCTGGTGGCTCCGGATTGGTCTCGGCGTCCGTGGTACGCCGACTTGGTAAGAATGGTGGCAGATGCTCCCTGGCGTCTCCCGCTGCGAGACGATCTGTTGTCTCAGGGACCCATATTGCACCCTGCTTTACACTCGCTGGCTTTGACGACTATTGAGTCCCAGGTGCTGAGGGACAGGGGTGTAGACAACTCAGTGGTCCCTACCATGCTAAAAGCATGCAAGTGTACTTCGCGCAAGATTTATCATCGCACCTGGAAGGCATATATTGCCTGGTGTGAGGCGGGGGTTGGAACCCTCGCTCTTATGTGGTGTCCAGGGTCCTGACTTTTCTTACAACAGGGCCTGAATAAAAAAATGGCCTTGAGTACTCTCAAGGGCCAGATATTGGCTTTGGCGATTCTTTTTCAACTTCCTCTGGCGTCACATTCATTGATTCGTACATTTGTACAAGGTGTGCGCCATGTGGCTCCTCAGGTGCGGTCGCCTATGGCATCGTGGGATTTGAATTTGGTGCTTTCAGTGCTTCAGAAGCCACCATATGAGAAGATCAGGGATATTCCCTTACAATTGTTGTCGTAGAAAGTGGCTTTCTTGGTGGCCATTACATCCGCTAGGCGGGTGTCTGAGTTGGCAGCGTTGTCCTGCAGGTCTCCTTACTTGGTCCTGCACAGGGACAAGGCAGTCTTGCGCCCGTCGCCTTCTTTTTTGCCGAAGGTGGTTTCTTCTTTTCATATTAACGAAGATATTGTTCTTCCTTCGTTGTGTCCCGCACCCTTCACATCCTAAGGAGATTGAGTTGCATTCCTTGGATGTCGTACGGGCTTTGCGGGTGTATTTGGCGGCTACAGACTCTTTTCGGAGGACTGACGCGTTTTGTCCTGACGGATGGTCCGCGCAAAGGATTGGCAGCTTCGTCGGCTACTGTCTCTCGTTGGATCAGACAGACCGTGACTCATGCGTATTCTGTTTGGGGCAAAGTGCCTCCTTTTCCAGTCACGGCTCATTCTACCAGGGCTGTTAGCACTTCCTGGGCTTTTAGACACCAGGCCTCAGTGTCACAGGTGTGCAAGGCGGCTACTTGGGCCTCAGTGCACACGTTTACTAAGTTGATGTGTCTGCATCTTCGGATGCTTCTTTTGGCCGTAAAGTTTTACAGGCGGCAGTGTAGGCACGTCTGGCGCCTCTTCAGAGGTTCTGTTGGGTACAGTTGTTGTCGTTTGCCCACCCCTCTTAATGACACAGCTTTGGGACATCCCCACATGTCAATGGAGAGCTGCATCTGTCAGTGAACGTAGGAGAAAAAGGGATTTTATTAAAACTTACCGTAAAAACCTTTTCTCCGAGTTCACTGACAGACGCAGCACCCACCCCTCTGCGTTTTTTTCGGTACGGCTTGTTACAAACTGATGTACTGAGCAGAGTAGGGGGGTTATATGGGAAAGCGAGGACAGCCCCCTGGGAGGGGCCAGCTTGCTTGCTTTCTTTGCCTATTTAACTCCTAATAGGATCTGCATATAACCCACATGTCAATGGAGAGCTGCGTCTGTCAGTGAACTCAGAGAAAATAATTTTACGGTAAGTTTTAATAAAATCCCTTTTTTCAGCATCCTTTGGTGACACATTCATTGATTCGTGTTTTCATGAAGGGGGTTCGGCATGTCGCCTCTCCCCCCAGGTACGGCCGCCTTTGGAGCCATGGGACCTCGATTTGGCCCTCTCAGTGCTTCAGAAGTGGCTTTTTTGTGAATATCAGGGAAATCTCTCTACAGTTGCTTTTGCAGAAAGTGACCTTCCTGATGGCTATCACATCCGCCCGGCGGGTGTCTGAGTTGGCGGCTCTCTTGTAGGTCTCCTTATTTGGTCCTACTCAAGAATAAGGCGGTCTTGCGCCCGTCACCTTCTTTTTTGCCAAAGGTGGTGTCATCTTTCCACATCAATGAGGACATTGTCCTTGCTTTGCCCGCGCCCGTCTCACCCTAGGGAGGTCGCTTTGCACTCCCTGGATGTTGTTCTGGTCCTGCGGGTGTATCTGGCGTCCACAGCCTCCTTTTGGAGGTCAGACGCTCTTTTTTTGTCGTGGTGGATGGCCCACGCAAAAGTTTGGCGGCCTCATCGGCCGCTATCTCACGTTGGATTAGACGGACGGTGTCCCGAGCCTATGCTGTTCGGGGTCTGGAGCCTCCCTTTCCGGTTACCGCTCACTCTACCAGGGCAATTAGCGCTTCCTGGGCTTTTCGACATCAGGCGTCTGTGTCTCAAGTGTGCAAGGCGGCTACTTGGACCTCTGTGCACACCTGGGTTCGGTTGGGTGTAGTTCTGTTGTTGTTCTGTTACCCACCCCTAAATTTTTGGCACGGCTTTTGGACGTCCCACTTAGTCCTAAGAGTCGCTGTGCCTGTCGATGAACGAAAGAGAAAACAGGATTTTTTTGACTTACCGTAAAATCCCTTTCTCTGAGTTCGTTGACAGGCACAGCACCCACCCCTCTGATGTTGCACTGCTTGTTACGAACTGAGCTAGCAGAGCTGGGTGTGGAGTTATCTGCCAGTGGGCACTGCCCCCTGGGAGGGGCTGTGTCTGTTACTGTACTTTTTTGCTGTTAGAACTGCCTGTTCTGCCTAGTAAACTCCTGAAGAGGGCAGTATAACCCACTTAGTCCTAAGAGTCGCTGTGCCTGTCGATGAACTCCGAGAAAGGGATTTTACGGTAACTCAAAAAAAATCCAGTTTTTTTTTTTTTTTTTGGCATCCACTCTTTTAATACAAAATAGATGTAACCTTTTGTTTCCTTAGTTTCAAACCGCCTAGTAATTACATGTATTTTTTTACTCACAATTTTGTTTCTCTCACTGCTGGACTTTTCCATTTTAGGTGAGGGCACCTGAAGCCCATCCTGGGTCTCCTGGCATCTCTTCCTGAAAGAAGTGCATGGTGGGTAACCATCATGCACTCCTCGATCATGGTCCGCCTTAAATCGTGTCATTTTCTGTGTGGAAATAACACGATTTTATAGTACAGGGAAGCCCACTGACTCCTGGGAAATGATGAGTCACATCTCCCAGGAGAAGCAGGAAGTGAAAAAGAGCCTAGGACCAAATAGGGGCAGAATACAGGGACCACCTAGTAACAAGCTACTTAGGGTGAGTATACATTTTTTTTCCTTCAAAGGTAAGTCTATATAGGCAAAGGACTTGAATGATGTAAAAAAAAAATTATAACAAAATAGATGTTCAGTGAGCTAAGGACAGAACCCGTAGGCTGTAACCTTCGCCATATCCCAAGGGAAATTTGCACATGGAAAGTTTTGACGGAATGGTACAGGCAATAGTTAGACTCAGGTATTCAAAATAAAAATACATTTATTCATAAATTTGATATCATGACAACATCACAGTTTTGGGTACAGTAATATACAGTAAAAATGGAAATACTCCACAGGGTTACACTGTAGCAATTCCTCAAATACAGGTAAGTTGCATATGCTGCTTCCAATCAATATCCTATGTTTCGACTGCGAACAGTCTTCCTCAGGGATTGTATGTTGGTATGCAGATAGCGATGATTGCTCTAATGTTGAAAATAGTGATAATTAAAATCACACATATAACCATGGAATATACACATGTTAATAAATGCATGCTCATGCATGAACAACAATGAAATTGTTTCACCTTGATGGTGGTCTATGGTGGTGCATAGCCCAAGACAATCGGCCAATAGAGATCTCCAGACGTTGTCCCCCAGACCAGGGAGCACTCCAACAGGGGCCCCAAGGTTGACCATGCAAGAGGGGATAAGAGGGATCAACATTGAAAAAGGCCAAACATTTAGATAGATAATGGCAAAAGCAAGGCAAAGTTAAAAAAGCTTCCAAGGCAAAACCCACCTTTCTCCTACGTTCACTGACAGACACAGCTCTTCATGCCATGTGGTTTATGCTTGTCCTACTAGGAGTTAACTAGGCAGGGAAAAGAACCTGCTGGCCCCTCCCACGGGGCCGTCCTCTCTTCCCACATAAACCCTCCATCTAGCATAGCTCACCAATTTCAATGCCTAGTTTGCAAGGAGTTGACCTGGTTCCCTCAGGGGATTTTGCGGTCCGGATTGTGACCGTTTTGTTTAATTTTTTTCTTTCACTCTGCTATCAAGCATGAAGTCTGCTATCAAGAAGCCGGCCGGGGCATAGAGGGTCGTTCAGGACTCTGTACTTTCCCCGGCCCGGCCGACCGATGCGAGCCAGTCCCGTGGTATGGGGACCCGCCGCATCGTGCCCGTTCCATGCGGGCGGCCTGGGGGTTTTTACCCCCCCTGCGCCCAGGTCCCGTACTGGTCCGGCGCTTTTCTTGGCTGGCAGCGTACCGTCCAGACAGGGGCGGAAGGTCTGCGAGCGGGTGGCTACCCGCTACGCCCGACAGGAGTGATGAGTGAGAGTTCCCCCCTCCCCCCGTTTTTGGGTGCGGAGGGGGGGCGACGGGTGTCTCAGCAGCTTTACTGGGTAGCCACTGGTTGTGGGCTCCTGGGGCTCTTTTTCCCCCCCTTCCCCTCGCACCACACACGATCGTTTCTCCACGTTTTGGAGATTTGGAGATCAGCCATTTTGCGGTAGACCGCCGCCATTTTGTCGCGGACATGTTTAGCTTATGGAGCTTTCCCTCTAGTGCTCAGAGCGGCCATTTTGCGGTAGCACACGTCCCCTGCAGGTGGTTTCGGCATCTAGTGTATGACCTCGGCGGCCATATTGGAGTCCCTGCTGGCTGTGAAAAACATGCTGTAAACGTTTTTTGCTTTCTCTGTGGAACGGTGTGTGCTCCTGGCGGCGCAGCTCTTCTGACGGTCCTCAGGACACTGGTAGCAACCAAGTATAGCTGGGCTCTCTTGTGGGTGCTGGTGGCAGCGGGTGCAGTCCTCCTGGGTGACACCTGGCGTTTTGTGGGACGGCTGTGTGGGGGTGCCTCAATCAAGTGTTTCTTTTTGCATTTACTGAGGGCTATTTTCGGGGGGGAAAAACGATGGCAGATTACCCTGCCGTGCCTGCTGAAGAAAAGTCAGCAACTGCGCAATCTGCGCAAGGGGCATTTTTGGACCAGCTGCAGGCGGTCTTTAGTGAATATCTTCCCCGGGCGGATGTCGCCCACCAGATAGCTTCGGGGGTCACAGGGACCCAGTAGACCTGTCTGACGGTGAACGGGCACCCTCGGAAGGAGAGGAGGACCAGGGGGCAGCAGCTGCGGCGAAAAGGCGCTGGTATCCGCCATTATCACTGGAATTCGCACTAAACTCTGCGACTGAGCCAGGATGGCGAATCGCAGACGTCTACGTATGTGTGTGGGTTTGCCAGGCCCCCAGGGCCCCTAGGGCTTATCCCTATGATCAGTTTTTTTTGATCATCTGATATAACGTGAGTGGCAGCATCCAAAGCATTCCTTTTCGCTGTCAAAATCGTTTTGCCATCCGCTGTCCCTTTTGAGGATAGTTTTCTGAAGAAGTGGGAGCCACCTGCAGTGGACCCACCTATAGCTCGTCTGAATAAGGTGACTACCATTCCTCTGGAAGGGGCCCCTTCCTTTTAGGTTCCGGCCAATAGGCGGCTCAGCTCTGAGACCGGCCCTGGCGTCTGCCATGGCGGCGCAAATCCTATCTGAGCATATGGCGGAGCTCCAGAATGATCTGGACTGCGGTCGCCTGATGGATGCGCCGCAGAGAGCTGACTTTTTATATCAGGGTATCAAATACCTATGTGACGCTTCTCTGGACCTTCTCCCTATGCTGTCCAGAATGGCTGTTTTTGCAGTCATTCTTAGACGGGTTCTTTGGTTATGCTCATGGTCCGGGAATCACGCGTCCAAAAAACCCTTTGTGGATTTCCCTTTTCAGGGTGGCCGTCTCTTCGGCCCCCAACTGGATGAGATCATAAAGGATTTCACTGGAGGTAAGAGCACTTTCCTCCCGGAGCCCCGGAGGCGCGAGTTCCGCCGTAGACAGGGGCCTCCTACCTCGGATCAGAAGAGGTTTTTTTCGCGCCTCTGGCGCAGCAGAGAAGGCACCCGATCCGGTAAGGCCGCTGCAGGGGCCGGTAAGCGGCAGTGGCAGCAAAAATCTGAAAAGGCGGAGGACAAGCCCTCCTCCTCCTGATGGGCTGCCCCCACCCGGGTTTCGGATGGGAGGACGTCTTCTGGGATTCACAGACCGGTGGCTTGCTCGCATTTCCGACCGGTGGGTCCAGGAAGTAAGGTCCACCAGGTACAGGATAGAGTTCAACTCTCTACCCCCAGACAGGTTCTTCCCATCGAACTTGGGGCTCCTGCAAGGATGCCGGGAGGCCCTCTTCGGGGCTGTCCAAGCACTCTCAGACCAGGGGGTGATCGTGCCAGTGCCTCCAGCGGAGAGGTTTTGAGGTTTTTACTCAAACCTGTTTGTGGCCTCCAAAAAAGGGGGGGGTCCAGCCAGTTCTGGACCTGAAGGCCCTGAACCGATATGTAAAGGCGCGAAAATTCCGGATGGAATCGATTCGCTTGGTTGTGGCCGCCCTCCATCAGGGGGAATGCCTGGCGTCTCTGGACATCAGAGATGCATATCTCCATGTTCCCATTTATCCATGGCTCAGTGTTTCCTTCGCTTTGCAGTGGGGGACCTCCATTATCAATTTGTGGCACTGCCTTTCGGTCTGGCCTCAGCCCCTCGAGTTTTTCTAAAACTGGTGGCCCCAGTTCTGGCGTTACTGCGACAGAGAGGCATTACGGCGGTAGCTTACCTCGACGACCTGCTCCTGAGAGTGGAGTCCACCTCGGCTCTGGAAGAGAATGTGAGGATCACCATGGCCTCGCTGCAGGACTTCGGCTGGTTGATCAACCTGCAAAAGTCGGCGGTATCTCCGTCCCATCGCCTGGAGTATCTGGGTCTGTTTCTGGACACAGAGCAGACGAAGGTGTTCCTTCCTCCGGCCAAGTTGCTGTCGCTGCAGTCGGTGGTGCGAATCCTCCTGTCACACCGACGGTCTTCATTACGATTCTGTATGCGGATACTGGGGCTCATGGTCTCAACTTTCGAGGCGATACTTTACGCCCAGAGCCACACTCGCCTTCTCCAACAAGCTATTCTGTCTCAGTGGGACAGGTCTCCTTGGTCCTTGGACCTTCTGATCCGCCTGAACTCCCAGACCAGGGGCTATCTGACCTGGTGGCTTCGGGACTCAGCGTTGACTCAGGGGAAGTCGTTCCTGCCCCTTCAGTGGGTGATCATCACCACGGATGCCAGCCTTTCAGGCTGGGGCGGGATCCTGGGGCAGCTATCTGCCCAGGGCCGTTGGTCTGCGCAGGAAGCACGTCTCCCGATCAATGTGCTGGAGCTAATAGCGATCAGGTTATGTCTATCTCACTGGACAGTGAGGCTGCAAGGTCCTCTGATTCGGATTCAGTCAGACAATGCCGTAGCAGTGGCATATGTGAACCATCAGGGCGGAACGAGGATTTTCAGCAGCTGCGACAGAGGCAGCTCTGATCCTGCGTTGGACGGAACACCACGTTCCGGCAATCTCCGCCATTTACATTCCAGACGTGAAAAACTGGCAGGCGGACTTTATCAGTCGCCAGGCGCTGGATCAGGGAAAGTGGTCTCTCCATCCAGAGGGGTTCACCCAGATTTGCCGCAGATGGGGGACGCCGGACGTGGATCTCATGGCGTCTCGGTCAATCACAAGGTGAGGACCTTTGTGACCAGAACGAGGGTTCCGTTGGCAGTGGCCACGGACGCTTTGGTGGCCCCCTGGGGCCGTTATCGCCTTCTGTATGCCTTCCCTCCGATTAAACCGTCTACCGTGGTTGATACGCAGGGTAATAATGGAGAGAATACCAATAATCCTGGTGGCTCCGGACTGGCCTCGGCGCACGTCGTACGCCAACGTGGTGCAAATTGTGGCGGACGTTCCCTGGCGGCTACCGCTGCGAGACGATCTACTGCCTCAGGGGCCCATTTTGCACCCTGCTTTGCCCTCGCTGGCTTTGACGGCCTGGCTATTGAGTCCCAGGTGCTGAGGGACAGGGTAGTTGCTGACTCCGTGATCCCTACCTTGCTAAAAGCTTGCAAGTGTACTTCTCGCAAAAGATATCACCGCACCTGGAAGGCTTATATAGCTTGGTGCGAGGCGGAGGGTCATAACCCTCGCTCTTATGTGGTGTCCAGGGTCCTGACTTTTTTGCAGCAAGGCCTGAACAAAAACTGGCTTTGAGTACTCTCAAGGGCCAGATATGGGCTCTGGCGATTCTTTTTCAAAGACCCTTAGCTTCGCACTCGCTGATTCGTACTTTTATACAAGGTGTGCGACAGGCGGCGCCTCGGGTGAGGTCTCCGATGGCTCCTTGGGATTTGAATTTGGTGCTTTCTGTGCTTCAGAAACCGCCATATGAGAAGATCAGGGATAGTCCCTTACAATTGTTGTCGCAGAAAGTGGCTTTCTTGGTGGCCATTACATCCGCCAGATGGGTGTCTAAGTTGGCGGCACTGTCGTGCAAGTCTCCCTATCTAGTCCTGCACAAGGACAAGGCGGTCTTGCGATCTTCTCCCTCGTTCCTTCCGAAGGTGGTTTCTTCCTTCCACATTAACGAAGATATTGTTCTTCCTTCATTGTGCCCACGTCCATCGCACCCTAAGGAATTTGAGTTGCTTTCCTTGGACGTCGTAAGGGCCTTACGAGTGTATTTAGGTGCTACTGCTTCCTTTCGGAAGTCTGATTCTTTGTTTGTACTGCCGGAGGGTCAGCGCAAAGGTTTGGCGACCTCGTCAGCTACTGTCTCCCGTTGGATTAGGCAGACCGTGCGTATTCTGTTCGGGGCAAGGTTCCCCCTTTTCCGGTCACGGCTCATTCTACCTGGGCTTTTAGCACTTCCTGGGCTTTTAGACACCAGCCCTCGGTGTCACAGGTGTGCAAGGCGGCCACTTGGGCCTCGGTACACACTTTCACTAAGTTTTATAAGATTGATGTGTTAGCATCTTCGGATGCTGCTTTTGGCCGCAAAGTTTTACTGGCGACAGTGTAGGCGCCTCTGGTGCCTCTTTGGAGGTTCTGTTGGGTACAGTTGTTATAGTTTACCCACCCCTCTTTTTGACACAGCTTTGAGACATCCCCACATGTCATGCTGCGTCTGTCAGTGAACGTAGGAGAAAAAGGGATTTTATTAAAACTTACCGTAAAATCCTTTTCTCCGAGTTCACTGACAGACGCAGCACCCACCGCTCTGCGCTCTGTTTCGGTACGGCCTGTTATGAACTGATGAGCTATGCTAGGTGGAGGGTTTATGTGGGAAGAGAGGACGGCCCTGTGGGACGGGCCAGCTGGTTCTTTTCCCTGCCTAGTTAACTCCTAGTAGGACAAGCATAAACCACATGTCATGAAGAGCTGCGTCTGTCAGTGAACTCGGAGAAAAGGATTTTACGGTAAGTTTTAATAAAATCCCTTTTTTATGAATTAAATCATAATGCAGCAAATGACCACAGGACAGACCTTCTCCAGATATATAGATCGGGACCATGGGTAGCTGGTCCCCAGTAGTCTTCAATCCAGATATAAAGGGCACAAAAAGTTCAAAGTGGAGGCACATAGACATCCCAGGATTCAGAGCCAGGGTGAACCAATCATAGCCACAATAAGCCCTATACATTAAGGAAAACGGTTCAATGAAAAATCATTAAAACCAAACTAACCACCAGCAAGTACTCAAAGTACAAAGATCTGTCCTGTGGTCATTTTCTGCATTATGATTTAATTTGAAGACAGGGCACGGCTGTCACACCCCTCTAAGGTGACAGGTAACCCCCTTGGTGGGGGCAGCACTTCTTTCCTCCACAATGTTTCCCGATAACATACCCTCCAAACCTAATTCAGTATCAGGCACACCCATTGGAGCTGCAGGAGGTAATACCACGGTTCACACCCCATATCCCATCTTTTCTAACACTGCTGTATCCACAAATACATGTGTCCCTTTAGATTAAAACACAAATCAAGCCCATATCCTTCCTTTGTTCCAGATATGGACTTGAAAGTTATCAATCTATCCACTTTCTATACATGAAACTCAAGTTCTGTCTTTGGGTTTAAGTTTTTGCCCCACAAACAAATTGGATAAATTTAGTATTATCAAAGATGTTAATTTATTTGCCAGGAAATTCCTTCTCCGCCTTATGTATGACAACATTTTGGATCCCATTCCTGAACACAAACTCTATACAGGAGTGCAAGGCCCTATGGGACCTGACACTCCTGTATGAGGAGGGACAAACTTTTGACAGATCAGACTCTGAGTCCGTAAACACGGTTGATCTGATTGATAGTGTGGATTTGGAGACTCTTCTGGCCAGTGAGGCATCTGGGAATACCCAGCCTGTTGGGATCCCCCGGATTGAGGGGGTGCCCAATGCCGCACAGCCAGTAGGAGCCGAAACTATACATGACTCTAAAAGTTTAAAAAACAAATCTCAAAAGTTTCCTTCTCTCCAGTCGAATCAGAAAGTTTCGGCATTTGTTAAATGTGTCTGATGCGGTCGGCAGGACTCACGTGAGTGGTGGCCATGCCGACAACCTCTCTATTGCACATAAAAATGCTCTGATCAGTTTAAAACAGAATTCCCAAATTGTGATTAAGAATGCGGACAAAGACGGCAATGTGGTCGTGATGGATCGGGAGGTGTATTGGGAGATGTGCCTCTATATCCTTAAGAACACTGATTGGTATGTTGAGATACCGGCTAGTCAAGTTGAGATTTTCAACAAGGCCTTTTATACAATGATCACTGAGGCCCTAAATAAAGGGACAATCTCCCACGATACATGGAATTTCCTCAACAATAGATATCCACGCACACCTTCCTTCAACGCCCTCCCTAAAATCCATAAATCCCAGATGCGTCCATCAGGCCGACCAATTATTTTGGGAAACAATAACTTGACTGAGCATGCAAGCAAATGGGTCGACTCTTTTTTGTGCCCCTTTGTCATTAGCTTGCCTTCCTACGTCAAGGACATGGTAAATTTCCTCCAGCTCATTGAGGAACTTCATGTGCCCCCAGGAGCTCTATTGGTCACAATAGATGTGGAGAGTCTGTACTGTTCCATTCCCAACACAAAAGGTGTAAAGGTTATTAAAAATCTTTTGGGCTTATCAATCAACACTCAGAGGCCACCTTTGATTTTGTCCTTCAGGTACTTGACTTTATTCTTAGGCGCAATATCTTTATTTTTGACACTTCCCTCTTCCTCCAGGTGCAGGGGGTGGCTATGGGGACCTGTTGCGCGCCCTCATACACCAACCTGTACCTGGGGGAGTGGGAACGGACCTTTTTACTTTCTGATACATTTTCGAAATATTCATCTCAGATTCTCACATGGATGACCTATATAGATGACATTTTCCTGGTGTGGGTGGGCTCTACGGACCTCCTACATCAGTGTCTTTAGGCAATGAATTCAAATGAATATAGCCTATTTTTCACTATGTCCTATGATAGGAGCAAACTTACCTTCTTAGATGTTGAGGTTGATGTGGATGGCAATCTCATGAGTAATTTGTATAGAAAACCGACCGCAGGAAACACTATCCTGCAGGCCGGGAGCTTCCACCCTGAGCATCTCGTCAAATCCATCCCTTATTCTCAGTACTTGCTGTTACGCCGCAATTTGCTGTGATGACGAGAGGTTCAAGGTGGCAGCTAGTAATTTAAAAAAACGACTCCTAGACAGGGTATACACGAAGTCCTGTCTGAGGAAGTCGTTCAACCGCGTTGTTTCCCAGTCTCGAGCCCAACTTTTGTTTGGAGCCTCGTCTCAGAATAAGAATGTTAAGTCTGTTGAATCCCCTCAAATCATTATGACTTTTAATGGTCAACATAAAATTTTGAGGAAGTATTTCCAAAAATATTGGCATCTACTACTTGCTGATCCCAAAATAGATTGTTTTCTCTCGCCACAACTCTCCATTACTTTTAGAAGGGCTGCCTCCCTGCGAGATAAATTGGTCTCTAGTCATTTCTCCCTGATCCATGTCCCAGAACTCTCCACTGCATCTTTTGGTACATTCCTCTGTGGCAGCTGTAATTGCTGCAAATACATCAAAGGTGGTTCTTCTCCTGAGCTCCCTGGTGGTTGGCAGTCAACCCTACTCTTGGGATTAAATTGTCTGACTATGGGGGTCATTTATATCATGGAATGCCCATGTGGGGCCTTCTATGTGGAGAAGACGATCAGGGAGTTCTGGAGGAGAATCTACAACCATGTACATGCTGCAGAGGTAGGGGATATATATTCTAAGGTCAGACGCCATGTTGTACAAGCACGTAATCCTGTTCCAGAGTTAAAATTTTGGGCCCTTGAGCACATCCAGCGTGGATTGCATGGGGGTGACTGGAACAAATTGGTTCTCCAGCGCAAGTCAAGCCGGATTTATAATTTAAATGCTAACGTCCCCCCAGGGAATATTGAGTTTTAGACCGTTTTTGGATGGTTTTGTGTCGGGTAAAAATTAACACTTAATGTAGTATTTCAGGTTGTCCCTTTCCTCCCCCCTTTTTTTTTTTTTTTTTTTTATCCACACTGATGCTTCTTTGTGCGACTATTTAAATGCATGGTGATGGTCTGTGAATGATGAGCATGACTGCCCTTCCCCTCCTTCTTCTTTTTTTTTTTTTTGTGGTTTTCCAGTCGATCTCCAGTGGGCCTCTATGACCCATTGGTGAGCTCTCCCCTCCCCCCATCTTGTGTGTGTCTCCGGTGTTCTGCCCTACTGGGGATGGGTTCCTACCCCTCCTTTGACCCTGCCGGGGCCCCCTAGGGGTTGACAATCCTGGCACGGAAAGCCCCCACACAGATCACTTTGTAGTGGGGGTGTACTCCCCCATGGTGGTGCAGTTGTTCATTGCTGCGCTGTGGTGGGGGGTGCTCACTTGCACCACTGGGGGGGCGGTGTTTGCCTCCTCCCCCTGGTGTTTGTGTGCAATTCATGTCTGCACCGCAGCTCATCCCAGAGCAACTTCTTCTGGCTATTGCAGGCCGGATGTGTCATCAGGGCTCTGCCGCTACTTCTGGCGTCCCTTGTTGACGCCGGGAGTCATGTGGTGGGGTCACCTGGCATGCTTCCTGTCTGCTGCTTTGAGCCAGAGATTTTGGTGGGGGGGTGCGTTCCAGCGTAACCCTCACGCTGCATGTGGGAGCTGATGGCGGCTGCCATCAATCCATCCGCCCATTCACAGTCCTTGGAGGCATGTGATCGTCCGTACCTCCAATCAGGGAAATGGGCGGTTCCCTGGAGGGATAGTTATAGAGTGCTTTCTCATTACCTGGTCTGGCTCTGACTGACTGAGGTGGTACCCTGATCCTTCCCATCTGCAGCTAATGACCGCTTGATGTTTGTAACCATTACAGGTAAAATTGTGGCATTTCTCTATTTTCTCTTTGTACTTTTTTAGTACTTGCTGGTGGTTAGTTTGGTTTCAATGATTTTTCATTGAACCGTTTTCTTTTTTATGTATAGGGCTTATTGTGGCTATGATTGGTTCACCCTGGCTCTGAATCCTGGGATGTCTATGTGCCTCCACTTTGAACTCTTTGTGCCCTTTTTACCTGGATTGGAGACTACTGGGGGCCAGCTACCCATGGTCCCAGTCTATATATCTGGATAAGATCTGTCCTGTGGTCATTTGCTGCATTATGATTTAATTTGATTCATAAAAGGTGGGTTTTGCTTTGGAAGCTTTTTTAACTTTGCCATGCTTTTGCCATTATCTATATAAATGTTTGGCCTTTTTCAATGTTGATCCCTCTATCCCCTCTTGCATTGTCAACCTTGGGGCCCCTGTTGGAGTGCTCCCCCGTCTGGGGGACACCTTGGGACGCTTCCGGTTGTGGGGGACACAGTCTGGAGATCTCTATTGGCCGAATGTCTTGGGCTATGCATCACCATAGACCACCATCAAGGTGAAACAATTTCATCATTGTTCATGCATGAGCATGCCTTTATTAACATGTGTATATTGTATGGTTACATGTGTGATTTTAATTATCACTATTTTCAACATTAGAGCAATCATCGCTATCTGCATACCAACATACAATCCCTGAGGAAGACTGTTCGCAGTCAAAACGTAGGATATTGATTTGGAAGCAGCATATGCAACTTGCCTGTATTTGAGGAATTGATACAGTGTAACCCTGTGGAGTATTTCCATTTTTCCTGTTTATAACTGTACCCAAAACTGTGATGTTGTTATGATATCAAATTCATGAATAAATGTGTTTTTATTTTGAATACCTGAGTCTGTAACTATTGCCTGTACCATCCCGTCAAAACTTTCCATGTGTAAAAAAAAAATTCTTGGTGGAATTCCGCTTTAATATGACATTATGGCATGCATACCTGTATAATTGTAGAACTGCATACTTACATGCGTATTGCATAAACTGCATACGTACATGTGTACACATGCTCAATACTTATTGCAGTTCAATGCAAGTAAGCATATAAATATTGCAGTTCAATGCATGAAAGCATATTTATATGCTTGCTTGCATTAAACTGTGCATGTACATGTTTACTTGCATTGAACTGCAAGCAGGCCTGTAATGCACAGTGCTCTGGACAGTCTGAGGAGGCCTCTAATGCACAGTTAGTGCTCTGGGCGGTGGTCTGAGGAGGCATGTACTGCACAGTGCTCTGGATGGTCTGAGGAGGAATGTAATGCACACAGTGGCCATCCAAAGAGGCCTGTAATGCTTGTGCACAGTGCTCAGGACGGTAGTCTGAGGTGGCCTTTAATGCTTGCACACAGTGGTCTGAGGAGGCCTGTAATGCACACAGCACTCTGGAGCGGCCTGTAAAGCACACAGTGCTCTGGACACTGGCCATCTAAAGAGACCTGTAATGCTTGTGCACAGTGCTCTGGACAGTGGCCTGGGGAGGCCTGTAATGCTTGCACACAGTGCTCTGGATGGTGGTGAGGAGGCCTGTAATGCACACAGTGGCCATCCAAAGAGGCCTGTAATGCGTGTGCACAGTGCTCAGGACGGTAGTCTGAGGCGGCCTTTAATGCTTGCACACAGTGGTGTGAGGAGGCCTGTAATGCACACAGCACTCTGGAGCGGCCTGTAAAGCTCACAGTGCTCTGGACACTGGTCATCTAAAGAGACCTGTAATGCTTGTGCACAGTGCTCTGGACAGTGGCCTGGGGAGGCCTGTAATGCTTGCACACAGTGCTCTGGATGGTGGTGAGGAGGCCTGTAATGCACACAGTGGCCATCCAAAGAGGCCTGTAATGCGTGTGCACAGTGCTCAGGACGGTAGTCTGAGGCGGCCTTTAATGCTTGCACACAGTGGTGTGAGGAGGCCTGTAATGCACACAGCACTCTGGAGCGGCCTGTAAAGCTCACAGTGCTCTGGACACTGGTCATCTAAAGAGACCTGTAATGCTTGTGCACAGTGCTCTGGACAGTGGCCTGGGGAGGCCTGTAATGCTTGCACACAGTGCTCTGGATGGTGGTGAGGAGGCCTGTAATGCACACAGTCCTTTGGACAGTATTCTACGCTGAGGAGGCCTGTAATGCATACAGTTCTCTGGACAGTGTTCTGAGCTGAGCCTGTAATGCACACTGTGCAAGCATTACAGGCCTCCTCAGCTCAGAACACCGTCCAGAGCACTGTGTGCAAGCATTATAGGCCACCTCCAGCTCAGAACACCGTCTAGAGCACTCAGTGCTCTGGATGGTGGTGAGGAGGCCTGTAATGCACACAGTGCTCTGGATGGTGGTTTAAGGAGGTCTGCAATGGTTGCACACAGTGCTCTGGACCACTGTCTGAGGAGGCCTGTAATGTACTGTAAATGCACACAGTGCTCTGGATGGTGATCTGAGGAGGCCTGTAATGCACACAGTGCTCTGGACAGTGGTCTGAGGAGGCCTGCAATGGTGCGCACAGTGCCCTGGCTGGTCATCTGTCTGAGGAAGCACACAGTTTTCTAGACGATCGGGACTCTTGGGTGGCCTGTAATTGCTGCACAGTGCTTTGGACAGTCGTCTGAGAAGGCCTGTAATGCTGCACAGTGTTAAGCACACCATGCCACTAAGCACACTATGGTCGCTAGCTTGCTTGCTGAGAGGTGAAACACTCACGGGCTTTACAGGCGGAGCTCCGAGGAAAGCAGAAGTTCACGTGGGTAAACATCCCTCCCACATTTTCATTTTGTTCTCATTTGTTGGCGAAAATTGGAATTAATTTTCGTGAAAGTTTACGTCAATTGAGGAAAATTCTAAGTCATTTTTGTTTCGTTTTCGTCAATGACGAAAATTATGACAAAAATTTTCATCAACTAAATTAACACTGCTTTTAACAAAATGTTTCTATTAAGATATTTAGATATTTTAATGCAAAACAAGCAAGCACCAGTTTTTCTTGTCTTGCATGCAGAAATAGAAAGTTCAAAGCATTTGCATAATAAAAGGAGAGTAGAAAATAGCAGTTATATGCAGTTTCACAGTACATCATTATACTGCTTCCAAAAAAGTATGCACAGCTCTTCACATTTTCCAAGTTTTATTATATTACAGCCTTATTCCAAAATGGATTAAATTCATATTTTTTCTCAAAATTCTACAAACAATACCCCATAATTACAACATAAGACGTTTGAAATCTTTGCAAATTTATTAAAAATAAAAAATCACATGTATTACATAAGTATTCACAGCCTTTGCTCAATACTTTGTTGAAGCACCTTTGGCACCAATTACAGTCTCAAATCTTTTTGAGTATGATGCTACAAGCTTGGCACACCTATTTTTGAGCAGTTTATCCCATTATTCACTGGGCTCTGGCTGGGCCACTCAAGGAAATTCACAGAGTTGTCATGCAACCACTCCTTATCTTGGCTGTGTGCTTAGGTTCATTGTCCTGTTGGAAGATGAACCTTTGCCCCAGTCTGAGGTCCAGAGCGTTCTGGAGCAGGTTTTTATCAAAGATGTCTCTGGACATTACTGCATTAATCTTTCCCTCTTACCTCTACTCATTCACCCCCCCTCCAAAAAAAAAGTGCGGATCCATCATCTATCGCTATGCCTGCCGCCACTGCCGACCTGAAAAAACCTAGAGTCCTAACAAAGGCTGTCTGTCTGCCAGCTCTTAAATAACTAAGGAGAGGGGCCAGCCACTGCATTTTTTTTTTTTTTTTTTTATAGCTCTGTTGCGGCGGCCGTCTTGATTGACTCTGGATCTACACCAGGGGACTTTTTTATTTTATAATAAAGGAACTGTCAAAAACTTGACAGTTGTGTTTTTATTTATTTTTTACACTTTTTTTGGGGAATGAGTAAGGGTCTTATGTACACCCTACTCATTAACATCGGGGGGGGGGGTGGGATCTGGGGTCTTCCAGATTTCAATAAGCCCCCCCCCATCCATAGACCCCCACAATCACCAGGCATGGTTGTGGGGAAGAGGCCATTGTCCCCATCATTGGCACCCCCCATGTTCAGGTGTGAGGCTTGATATAGTTCAGGAGGGGGGTTGCATGAAGTCGCAGGGTAAAGTCACAATGAAAATCACACGATTTTTAAATCACACAAGTGAACTCTGTGATCAACTGTACCTGAAGGAGATGGCGATCACAGAGCAACCCGTATGTGTACCGCGTGGACAACAGCTCTGTAGCTATCAAGCGGCTGTAGTGCGGTCAGCAAGTGGTTAAAAAGATCAAACATCAGAACTGCGCCACTCTAGGACAGGACCAAAATGTGAAAAAAATTAACCAACAGATATGTGACACAAAAAGTACAATCTGGAGAGCTCTCTGGGTAAATTCTGTGTAACCTTTGGAGCATGTAGTACGGGGTATGTAAAAATTTTGTTTAACTTATATTTTGAGGAAGTCACTAACTTAGAGCTATCTTCAAAATTCTCCTCCAAGGACTCCTTGTCCAGGGTCGTGATGTCCGCCCTCCACTGTTCCCAGAGTCTATCCATGTTGGGGTACTCCACCCTAAGCAATTCTAAGAAAAGCTCAGAAAGCTGCTTGGACATGGATTCCAATGAGAGCGTAGATCTTCAATTGGATCAGTCCCTAGTGTAGAAAGATGGATTAGTGTAGAAGCATGGTGTAGCTGACAGTAATGAAAATACATCCACCAGGGCAGACCAAACTTAGTGTTACTTAAACCCAGGATTCACTTTCTCTGGTCTCCCACAGAACATGGAAATGCAATTATTTTAGTAAATATAAACTGCTAAATACCTTTTCTCATCAGCATATAGCAGTCTTATGACTTCTATCAGTGTATGGTTTAACCATGTAGGAGGAGGTTTCATTCTACGCTGCCTGTCCTATGAGGCTGCATGAGCCCTGATCCTCTGTCTGGACAGTGCTGATTAGCCTTGTGCTGATCACATGCACCCTCCCAAGAAAAAAAAACTCTCTGCATATGCTCAGTTTGGTGTGTATAGCTAGAGTGCCCCCAAGGCTCTGTACTATCAAGAGATGGATTGGGGATTGGAAAAAAGGGGATCAGAAAAGACAGGATCAAACAGCCGTTTTATACATATACAGACTGATTTTACTGTTGTGGGTTTAGTAACACTCAATTGGAGTCTCCCAAAAGGTCAGGAGCACACCTGATGGCATAATAATGGGATATACCATCCTGATCCCAGACGGGCCAAGACTTGTGGGTCCGGAAGAAGCCTATAGTGCAGCAGAGAGGGGTAGCCCCAAAGAGGAGGATATGGCAACCAACAGTTGGAGTGTCCAAAATGCAGTCCAAACCCAAAGCGTAAACCCTAGTTAGGAAGTGGGAGGGAAGAATAGGCCCAGGAACTCCCGTACACCAAATTACTCAGCCCCATAAGGGACCCCAGTAGGGCAGCCTCCAAACAAACCACCACATTCACCCTAGATCTTGTAACCCACCATCTGCCTGCAACTAATATAGCTGCCTTATTAGTATACCAGGTAATGTGGCAATGCCAAATCCCCACACCCGATGGGAAGCTGAAGAGTGGATTTTGCCAGATGGGACCCACCCCAGTGAAAGGTGCCCACGCAACAATCAATCTCTCGAAAAAAAGGAACCCTTGATCCAAATTGGACAATTCCGAAAGATATAATTAAATCTGGGGAGGAAGATCATTTTAAGTATATTTATATGCCCCAGTAAATTTAAGGGTAAACTGGCTCAGGAGAAGCATTTATCTTTTAGTTGCCCTAGTAAGGGATTTAGGTTAAGGTTGTGGGACTACTCCAAATACCTTGTCACCCTGATGCAGAGATACTTGAACTTGTCAGCCAATAATAGTGGGGTAGGGGCCACAGACTCCCTTCCCCTCTAGGGGCAGTCCAGGGGAAAGAGGACTGACTTAGACTAGTTGCTTTGAACTCCAGAGAAACATCCAAGCTCAGCCCACAGGGAGGATTTTGCATCGTGCAAATATAGCAAGGTGTCATCAGCAGGATGCTGAAGCATGTCCCCTCTAAATCATATTCCCATATTACCTCCTTTACTCTTCTCCTTCTCCTAGCCTCTGGAGATATTTCCCCAAACCCTGGGCCTCCCTTTAACTGTACCCAACACACCCATCACCACCACCCACACCCTCTGGCAGTAGTCGCAATCTATGCAACTTAGTCTCCATTCCCCTTCTTCCCAAAACCAGCCCCCCTTCTCCTGTGCCCTCCGGAACGCCCACTCTGTCTGCAACAAACTCACAGCTGTTCATGACCTCTTTGTCACTAATTACTTTAATCTACTTGCTGTCACTGAAACCTGGCTCCATGAATCTGACACTGCTTCTCCTGCTTCCCTCTCCCACAGTGGCCTTCTCTGGACTCCCTCCCCTAGGCCTAATGGACGCAAGGGAGGTGGAGTAGGATTCCTCCTATCCCCACAGAGCACCTTCCCACAATCCTTCTCGGTGACTTCAACACCCCTGTTAACACAAACACTCCTGCTATTTCTAAACTTTAGTCTAATCTCCTCATTTGACCTGAAGCAATGGGTACAAGCTTCTACTCACTCTGATGGAAACACCCATGGCCTTGTATTCTCCTAATTATGCGGTCCATGCAACTTCTCCAACAATCCTTTTCCTCTCTGACCACCCCCTTGTTAGTTTCTCTCTCTCACTGCCTTCCACCACCTTTCTCTCCAATCGCCTAACCATGGCCCGTAGAAATCTTCGCCACTTCAACCCCTCTCTCCTCTATTCTGCTACTAACCACCTCTATGAAAAAATCTCTCCCCGTCCCAAGCCACTTCTGTCTAAAATCTATCCCTGTCCTCCACCTTGGATGAGTTCACTCCCCTCTCTACACACAGAATCAGGCCTCGACCCCCACAATCCTGGCAAACAAATGACACCAGAAATCTCAAAAAATGCAGCCGTGCTCTTGAGCGTCTTTGGTACAAGACTAAGTCTCTCAAAGACTTCAATACAAATCTGCCCTCCAAAAATACAATTCTCACCTCCACACTGCCAAGCTGACCTGTTTTACCACTCTTGGCACCTTCTTATCCAGCCCCCATCAACTCTTCTCTACCTTCAACTCTCTACTTCATTCTCCACCACCTCCACCCACTAACTCAGTCACTGCCTAGATGATTGCTAATCACTTCAAAACCAAGATTGATGAAATTCGTGATGAAATCGCCACTCTACAGGTATCTCCCCCCAGTTAACACCCCATGGTCATCAGGTACATTTGACACGCCCCTTATTCAAACCTGCTACTATAGACAATGTTGCTAAAGTCCTTTCTAATGCCCACCTACCCACCTGTCCCCTGGACCCTATTCCCTCTCCAATACTACTGTCACCCTCTGACTCTATCCTACAATCTCTACACATCTTCAATCTCCCTCTCTTCTGACATCTTCCCAAATGCTCTAAAACATGCATTGGTCACCCCCATACTTAAAAAGCCATCCTTGGACCCTACCACTCTTAACAATCTACGCCCTATCTCCTTGCTCTCCTTTTCCTCTAAACTCCTTGAATGTCTGGTCTACAACCAACTGAGTGACAATCTCATCAATAATAACCTTCTTGGGGGTGTGGCCGACTGCCGAGCAAGATGGACACATGATCTCCCTGACTCTCTGCGGACCTGCCTAATTACAGCTTCTAAAGGGGAAGACTGCAACATTCCGATGGGCAAAAATTGAGCCGCACTAACCCAAAAAGTGTCAGGAACCGTGGGGCAGCCGTCTGCGCAGCTAGACAAGTACTTCAACAGAACCCAGGGCCTACGCGGTAGACGACCATCATGGTGCTGCCGCGTTCCTCACAGGCACTATCTGCTCTGGCTGAATCCACAGCCACCACCGGATTCCCACCTTCAGACTCCGTGGATGTCCTTCACAGCGGTAGGTGCGTCACCCCCATCCCCAGCTGTCCCTCAACATCCTCGGCTGCCTGCCCACCGCCAGACCCGTGTTTTCCGCCTCGTGACCAGGCCGCACGGCCATGAAGCCCGATATTCCCCAGCCAGGCACTTCCACCTGGCTTATCCCTCCCAGGAGCCCTGACAAGGACACCCATTCCCTGAATGGCACACTGTGGGCTTACCAATCTTGGGGTCTCTCCCCCCTGCCACACGGGACGATCGCAATCCCTACCATGGCTGGGCCCCATCCTGGATCCCCAACGGACACGCCGGTATCCCTCCCCGGATCCCCCAAACCACAGAGAATCCCACGTCCACAGGACTCCAACACCCTGAGCATACCCACACCGAACATGTTAACCCTGGCTTGCTCCCCACAACTGCACGCTCCATCCGCGATCCCTGCTACCTCCACCCAGCTGGGTGACCATAGGGAATGGTGCAACCCCTGGGACTCACCCCTTCGGGCGTCACCCCGCCGCCATAACCCCCCCAAGATCCCCTCTATCCTCACACCGGATTAACTGATCTCTTGGCAAGAACAGCTACACTCCCTACCGGCTAAAGAGGACTTTAAAATGCTGGTAGTGGAGGTCAAGGAGGCCTGCCACAGTGAGATTAAAACACTGCAAACTGACTTTCATCAATTCTCCACCTAAGTGGAAGAATTAGAGGAAGAGATGCAGTCCACAAAACTCACCATACACCGGGTCCAGTCCCAGCAATCGGACGATCGCTTCATTATTAGGGACATGCAGCGCCATCTAGAGGACCTGGACAATCGGAACCGCCGCAACAACATCAGGGTCCGGGGTCTTTCAGAATCCAAAGGCCCAGAGGATCTCAAAGCAATACCCCAGACTGTTTTTAATGGCGTTGTTGGTTCCCCTGCGTCTACACATAAAGAGCTCATAGAGCCTTAAAACCTAAAGGCTCCACTGCAAACCCTAGAGATGTTATTTGCAGGGTTCACTCATACATGCGTAAAGCCCGAGTAACCAGGACAATCAAGTATGAGGATGTCCCCATCCAACTCTTCCCAGATCTCTCCTGGATCACCTTGCAAAAGCGTAGACTGTTGCAACCACTTCTCCACATCTTAGAGGATTATGCCTTCACCTACCGCTGTGGCTTTTTTTAGCCTAACGGCTACACACAATGGCAAAACTGCGGCCCTCTGGGTTCCAGAGGGGCTCAGTTTTATTCTGTGACACCCTGGAAATTCCTATGCTAGATTTCCCGGAGTGGGGCATCATTCCACCCTCACCACCCCCCCACCAGTGGAATGGCAAAGAGTACCACCAAAGAAGCGTGGACGCCCTCCTGAATCCCCCCACAAAAGCCCTAAACAGCGACCAGTTTGAGAACCCCTCTATCAGCCCACCTACTACATAAGGGGAGATGACTGCGGTTGCACTGTTACAATTATTAACCTTTCCTGATGACTGCGACGGTACCCTGAGTGTTTTTTTTTTTTTTTTTTTTTAGGGGAATTTACCCCTCTTGCTGGGGATGGTTGTCGGGCTGCGGGGTCTGGGGTCCCCCTCCAGGGTCACCCGTGCCCTGCCACCCGCTGTCAGCCGACCAGCTAGCCAATACTACTAAACTTGTCGCAGCCACCAGCCCTCTCCCGTGGCCTACGCCTAATGTCCCCCCCCCCAAAATATCTTCTGCATTTTTGCTTTCATTGTATACCAACAGCAGATCCTCTATATTGAGAGGCAACCCTTGCTCGACCTCGGACACTACCCCTACTTATAGTAGTGATCTGAAGTTCCGAATTAGTTCACCCCTTTACCTCCCTCGCCGTCCTAGAGGGCGACGGAGGTAAGAAGGAACGATTGTTTAATTGTTCGACCTTAACCGTTCGAGTAGTGGTCTAAGGTTTTTTTTCTAATGTGTTTTGTTTTATCTCTCCTTTCTCTCCCTTTTTTTTTCTTCTCTTTTCGCTGTTCCTCTTCTTCCTCTGACTCCCCACCCCCGGTTCCACAGCTGGACACCTCACCGCGAACGTCCCACATCTACCCTGGCGTTGAGACCATTCGACCCTGGGATTAGATAAGTACTTTTTTTGATACTCCACATTCTCTCGCCACACTAACTCCCCACACCTACCCCTAACTATGGTATGAGTCTACTCACATAACGTCAATGGGCTGAACTCAAGCTTCAAAAGACAATTAGCCTTACGGAGCTTTCTGAATTCGGGGGCAGAGGTAATATTTGTCCAGGAGACACACTTTGACATAAAGAGAACCTTGGCCTTTGCATCTAAACACTTCCCTATGGGATATTTAGCATCCAACCCTAAAAAAAGAGCAGGGGTTGATATTCTGATAAAAAAGGATCTCCCTTCACCCTTACTTCCTCCCACTGAGAATCCCAGGGACACTACCTGATACTTAATGGTAAATGGGCTCAAATGGACATAACCTTCTGTAATATCTATGCCCCAAATGCCAACCAGGTGCCCTTTATTACCAAGGTTTACAACCGCCTCTTTAAATCGACGCATTCCTGGTGATTGGCAGAGGATTTTAATCTACCATTCTCCCCGACTGTTGATAGGGCTTCTTTGACCAAACAACCTCCCCCAGCCTGTCTCGCCAGACACGCTGAAAAGTTTTGCCAGCTTACCCGTAAATTCGCTCTATTTGACGCATGGCGTACGACCCACCCAGCTGACCGACAATATACCCATTACTCTCACCCATTTCAACTACACACAAGACTGGACTCCTTTTTTGTGAACGCTCCATCCCTGAGAGCGCGCACTACAACAGACATCCATCCTATAGCCTGGTCCGACCATGCCCCAATCTTTCTGAATCTTGTTCTAGCACCCTTCAATGTCAAACGTTGCCACTGGCAACTCAATGACTTCCTACTCAAAAATCTTGCTACCAGGACGGAATTGGAGTCAACCCTAAAACAGTACTTTACAGAGAATCAGTATATCTTCAGGAACCCTTTGGGAAGCACACAAGTCGGTTATTCGAGGGCAGTATATTACCCTCTTCACGGCCTGGAAAAGAAACACCAAACAGTTGCGACAGCAGACTGTACAGAGATTGCGTGACTTAGAAGCCAGGCTCACCTCCTCATCGTTGCTCCGCTTATTGAGGGAAATAATGCGACTCCAAGCGTTACTGAAAAGCATTGATATGGGTAAGGTCAAAAAAGCCCTCCAAAGGCTGCGGCAAACGTATTATGACAAGGGAAATAAGGCACACACTCTACTGGCGCGTAAACTCTGTAAACATACTCATACCTCATCTCCCCAAGCCATACAAGACCGTGGCGGAACATTGCACTCTCGCCCCGACACAATCACCTGCTTATTTCGAGCATACTTTTCTAGCCTCTACAACGACCCGACTATTCCGCACTTCCCTACCCAAGCTCAATTTTCCGACTGTGTTCGGGGCCCTCTTGCGGACAGTGGAGTAGCCACCCTTCCGGCGGATGGTCTGCCGTCTCTAAATACCCCGATCACTGGGGAAGAAATAATGGAAACCCTAAAACATATGCCAAATAGCAAAGCTCCAGGGCCCGACGGTCTTCCCTATGAATACTACAAAACATTCCTGACGATCTTACTCCCCCACATGACTCGTCTATTTAATGGGTTCATGAAAAAAGACAACATCCCAAGAGATATGCAGGCTTCTCACTTGACGCTGATAGCCAAACCAGACAAGGACCATACCCTCTGTGGCAATTACAGACCCATAGCGTTCTTAAACTCAGACCTAAAAATTTTGATGAAAATACTATCTTAGCGTCTGAACACAGTCCTCCCCTCGTTGATCCATATGGACCAGGTGGCATTTGTCCCTGGACGTCAAGGGGACAACACCAGAAGGGTCATTAACTTGGTGGACATCATTAACAGACAAAAAATGGAGGCGCTGCTGCTTAGCCTTGACGCTGAAAAGGCCTTTGGTAGGCTTAGCTGGCCTTTTATGTTTGCGACTCTAGAGTACCTGGGCTTCCAGGGGCCGTTTCTCAGCGCAATTAGACATTTGTATCGCTCACCCTCTGCCTCTATCAAGACGCCTTTTGCGGCGTCTCCCCCCTTTGATATTTAGAATGGGACAAGGCAGGGATGTCCGCTCTCCCCCCTTCCTTTTGCTCTGTGTATAGAGCCCCTGGCAGCCCAGATACGACGCAACCCCAACATCAGGGGGGTACAACTGAGAGGAAGAGAATTTAAGATCTCCCTTTTCATGGATGACGTGCTTCTTACCCTAACCTGCCCAAGAGTGACCCAACCTGCACAAATTATTAGACAAATTTGGCTCCCTATCCGGTTCAAGGTAAACGCCACCAAGTCGGAAGCTCTCCCACTCAATATCCCCCCTATAGACGTAAGCTATCTATCGAACCGATTCCCGTATGCCTGGAAATCTCAGGTTATTAAATATTTGGGGGTTCATCTCACCCCGCACTACGAGTCTCTGTATAAGGCAAATTTTCCACCCCTATTTGCTACCATTAGAACCCTTCTGTCCAAATGGAGGCACTACCCGATCTCCTGGTTGGGACGGATGGCCACCATTAAAATGACGATCCTCCCCAAGCTACTGTATTGTTTCCAGACCTTGCCTATCCCTATCCCTTCCATGCAGTTAAAAAAAAAAAAAAATCCAGACGGACCTTTTAAATTTCAATTGGAACCACAAACAACATTGAGTAGCCCGAACCATACTATACACATCCCGTAGCGAGGGAGGCCTGGCGTTCCTGAACCTCCTCCGCTATTACCAAGCCGCCCAACTGAGGGCTGTTGCCTCATGGGTCACCCTATTGGCGTACAACCGGTGGACACAAATCAACAAACTCTGGCTGGCTCCCACACACCCCAACAACCTACTTTGGGCCACTCCTGCAGACATATCCTCTGCATCCTTACTACACACAATGAGCGTACTACATAATATTTGGAGACAACTAAATCGGAAACACTTGCTCCAATCTGCGCATTCCCTACTGACCGCTTTCCTTTATAATCCTAACCTACCGGCTAGTTTAACCCACCAGATGGTGTCCCCTGGCAACAAAGGGCTCTTTTTCATTACGGTCACTTGGCAAACCCAGTAACCAGAGCATTATTATCCTTTGAAGATCTCAGTGCCAAGTACAATATTCCCCACACCGCTCTATACAGCTCTCTCCAAATTCGACACTTCTCCCTTTTTATAACTCCTGACCTCAAATTTTCCACGCCCTCTCCATTCGAATGTCTGGTTCTCTCCAGCCCATCACAGAGGGGACTGATCTCAGAAATCTATAAAATCATAAACCACTACGACACTGACTTAATGGGGAAACACAACTACATGACTTAATGGGAGGAAAGCCTAGGAGAGGCAATCTCACCGGCACAGTGGAAAATCATATGGTCCAACACAGCCAAGAGCTCCATTTGTACTTTGTACAAAGAGAATGCCTACAAGGTGCTGCTTTTTTGGTACATGATGCCATCCCGGTTGCATGCCATCTACCCCTCAGCATCAGACCGTTGCTGGAGATGTCTACGGGAGAAAGGCACACTCTACAACATTTACTGGCAATGCCCAATCCTGCAACCTTTCTGGCGCACAGTACGGGACCTTCTCCACCAACTGTTAGAGATTGACCTCTCCCCCTCCCCAAAACTTTACCTATTAGGCCTGCTACCTCAGACCTTATCAAAAACAGCCAAAAAACTGACTATCCATATTCTTACGGCAGCCCACTGTTTGATAGCCCTGGCACCTTAAGGTGGACCCCCACTAGATTCTTGGGCATCCCCTCTCTCTCCCCCCCTTCTTTTTTTTTTTTTTTTTTTTTTTTTTTTTTTCTTCCCCCCCTCTCTCTCCCCTACGGGTT
>BLSH010488512.1:12259-24836 GCA_018402905.1 Glandirana rugosa | reverse complement strand
TTTTTTTTTTTTTTTTTTTTTTTTTTCTTTCTTCCCCCTCCCTTCCAGCCGGCCGACCCGGGGGTGGGTACCCCAGAGGACTGCATACTTCTTCATCAAAGGTAACCTGCGCCTACCCTCACCCTCTCTTTCTCATCTCTGGCTAATTTTTCTATATTTCTTTTTTCATTCCTATTTATCAAGTTTTTTCGAGAAATGTAATTTACATTATACTGTATCACTGAGTGGCTAAATCACGGAGCCGGACATGGAGGAGTCGATTGTAATCTGACTTGGTAATCAGCAACTGTTATTCCGGGCAGGCACCTCCTGGCTCTTTGCTAAACGAATATAATTCTATACAAGAGCAGCATTGTGCCTTTGCCAGCCATGCTAACAGCTTCCTTTTTATCTACATTGGGCAGTGGAAAGTAGGGATTTCTGAGTCATCTCAGCCCGGAGAACAGAGACTGCTCACAGGACTTGTTGCCAAGCAATATAACCAGCACGACCAGGGTGCGCTATCAAAACAACTTCTAGTCGTCCCAGAGAGTACACAGAATCCCTTTTAACTGCTGCAATGTAAGTACCCCTGAGCCAGTTTTTAAAAGCATCCCACTCAGCCAAGGGGTTAGCAGAGTCCTCATTGGTGATCCAAAACTGACAAAGTACCTCCAGGATAGTTTCCTGGATCTTGCAGTCCATAATCCAGTACCTGGACAGCCTCCACAACCCTCTGCCCACTGGCACAGCCAATTGCATTGAGATCAAAAGTGGGGCATGATCCGAGATACCTCTAGACAGGATAGCAACAGACAACACATGCCACAATGCTGCCGAGGAAGCAAAAATAAGGTCTATACAGTAAAAAGTTTGGGGAGCGGCAGAATGGCAGGTATATTCCACATCAGAGGGCTGAAGATGGCACTACACATCCATCAGTTCAAAAGAGGAAGCCCATTGGGATAAACTAGGAGACCAAGCAGTAGAGGGGTGGAGTCTGTCCAGGTCCGGAGCAGGAGTTAAATTATAATCCCCCAATAGTAAAACATTAGCAAACCCCAATGAGTGACCTGTTGCATAATGAACGAGAGTAACGTCAGCAGGGGGTGGAAATAAAGACCCACAATAAGAAAAGCGGTATCAGCAATAAATGCCTTTAGCATCACATAGCGACCCCCTGGGTCTGTTTTAACTTCTAGTAGTTGAAACTGCAGAGATCTATGGGTGAGAACGTTGACCCCCCCCGGCATAATGTGAATTGGTGGCGTGATAATGAGCACTCACCCAAGCCTTTTTAAAACTAAGAATGCTGGATCCCATCAAATGGGTTTCTTGTAGGATACATAGGTGTGGCTTAAATCAACGGAGATAGGTGAAAACTAGAGGCCTCTTCACAGCCGAGTTCAGGGTGCGAACATTCCATGATACAATGAAGAACGTAGCCATGGAACAAGTTGGGAACATAATGGATAGGGAACAAAAGAAATGGATGACCTACCTAGTCCCAGGGGGCGATGCTCTTCCTAGCTCAGATACCTGCAGGTACAATAATAAATCAAGCGTACTGGCAGTTGACTAGACCTGGACCCTGGCAGGGCAAAAATGCTGCAAATTAAGAATTCTTTTAGAAAAAGAAGAATTAATCGTTTATTTTTTTTATCAATTACAAAAAATGAAAAGTAAATTAACAGAATAGAAATCTTAATCAAATCCATGTGTAGCCAGTAGCTCCCTTAGGGGTGGCTGGTAGATGTGGTTCACCTGTCTCTCTGCCCTCAATCACACAATTTTCCATGCATCCGGAGTCACGGAACAGGCCGGTACTTTTTGTTGTTTTATTGATGGCATAAACTTGGATAGGGAAAGGGATGACTGTGGGATGCCCAAAGAATTAAAGATCATGAGACCAAACAGTATACCACTCCATATACATTCTCCTTCTTCCTCCAGCACTGACACTTGCTGACCGTTACTTTACTTTTCCTTCTCTCCTGCACAACACTTGCTTCTTCACCATTAGGCCTGAAAGGAAATTTATCAGGCCTCCATTTCCTCTTCCTCCACCCTAGCTACCACGGCCCTCAGATTGTAAAGCCACGGGCCCTCAGGGTGTAGCTAAGTACGTTGGTGCTAGCTGGGTATGGATGCTCCAAGCCAATCCTCTTCCAGGCCACTCCGGCCTACCTCGCTGTCCAGTGACACTCCTTCCCCTGACTGGCTCCTCCGACCTCCACAGGCTGTCTACTATCTCCTCCCAGCTTGCTGCAGCCTTTCTGTCCAGCTCTCAGGGTCTGTCACTCACCGACACCGGTGAATCCTTTAAAGAGTCTTTTGGTAGCCTTTCTGTTGTTCTCCTGCTCCCTTGTGCTGCTCCAGGATCCAACTCCGCTCCTGGCTGCACCCGAGCCACCAGGCCTCAATGTCACCCCCCCCCAGACTGAGGATTCCCTGTGAGGCCTCCACAACCTCAGCTATATCTCCACTCTTCCACCCGACCCACCCCAGCTGGGCAGATCACAGTATTTAAGGAGGCCTGCCCCCTGCCAATCCAGGTTGGGGATTAACATACTATAGAAAGTGACACCTCCTTTTCCAGAGCCTTAGACTCCATGCACACTGAAGCTGATAAACAACCATTTATATAACAGCCTAAAAATGCCCCTTTATGTTATCTTATGTGTCCATGCACACATGGACGTTTATTGTCGTTTAACAGCAGTGGCGTTTTTGGGCTGTTATCTGAACGCCCTGAATTGGCATTCAAGAGTCGTTCTTCCCACCACAAAAAACGATGGACAGCGACAATCGGTTGTTTATTGGCGTCCAGTGTATTTTATAGTCAATGGAAGCTAATGAAGTAAAAAAAAAAAAAAAAAAACGCTCAAAAATGCAAACGCCGATAAATGCTGCTTAAAGAACATTTTCTAAGCAGTGTCTCCTGCCACTAAAATCCGACGGCCAGGGAGCATCCAGTGTGCATGGAGCCTTATAGAAACAAAGGAGAGGAGAATCCAAGGGATGTTCCTTCCTGCAACCTCCAGCTCTTCCTGGGCCACTCCCCTACCCAGATCAAAACATTCAGGCCTGGACTTTCTGTCAGGCCTGACTAAATTTCCCTCTCCTAACAAAAATCTAACTACAAAAGCAATTATCACTATGGGGGCGCTACACATGTTTGGTGTGACCACACTTTCTTTCCTTCAAAACAGCATCAATTCTTGAAGGGACTCTGCAGGTAGGTTGTTCCAAACATTGGCGTCATTGGTTAATCATACGCCTATCTCTAATCCTACAAAATCCCTGACTTTTTGCAAGTGTACAAAGTGCAAGTGTAAGCAATTATGCTGAATGAAGCCAAAGGGTAGTCACACGAAATACTGATTTGATTTAGATTTTTCTTATGTTTGATTTCTTTTCATTTTGTAAATTGATAAAAATAAACTATTAAAATATATATTTTTTAAAGCATTCTTACTTTACTTCATACCTGCTTAAAACTTTTGCACAGTACTATATACAGTATAAAGAAAAAAAGGAGAACAGCACCTGCTGATGTCATTAACCACTTGCAGACCGCAAGTGGGATCCATTGTTCTGGGAGGGCGTACTATAAAATCGCACACGGGAGTCGCCGGGTTCACGGGACACAGTGGTTCACGGATCGCGGTAAAGGGCCATTGGCAGCAGCCCTTTACCACGTGATCACGGCGTCCAATGACGGCGTGATCACAATTTAAACACTCCAGGGTCATCGAGGGTGTTGGCTCTCATCTCCTCACACCGATCCAGTTTGTGAGGAGAAGAGAGAGATCGATGCCCTGCAGTGAAAATCTGTAAGTTTCTTTTGCAATATACCGTGACCAGCAGAGTTCAAGTTCTGCTGCTAGTGCCACATCTGTGCCACCACAGTGCCATCAGTGCCACTACAGCACTCATCTGTGCAATCAGTGCCACACCAGTGATCATCTGTGCCACTACAGTCAAACTACAGTACTCATCTGTGCCATCAGAGTGCCCATCAGTGCCACTACAGTGCCACCTGTGCCCATCAGTGCAACCGGTGCCCATCAGTGCTACCTGTGCTAATCAGTGCCACTACAGTGCTTAGCTGTGCCATCAGTGTCACTGCAGTGCCACCTGTGCCTTTATTGCCACTAACGTGCTCATCAGTGCTACTACAGTACTCATCAGTGTTACATTAGTGCAACTACAGTAATCATCTTTGCCATCAGTATCAAATCAGCGTGTCCATCAGTGCCACCTGTGCCCACCAGTGCCACCTGTGCTCATCAGTGCCACCTGTGCCCATCAGTACCACTACAGTGCTTCTGTGTTATCAGTGTCACTACAGTGTTACCAGTGCCACCTGTGCCTTCATTGCCACTAAAGTGCTCATCAGTGCCACTACAGTGCTCATCTGTGCCTTCATTGCCACTAAAGTGCCCATCAGCGCCACTACAGTGCCCATAGGTGAGCGCTCATCAGTGCAGCCGCAGTGCATTAGTGCACATCAGTGCAACCTCATCAGCGCCCATCAGTGTATCCACCAGTCACCAGTATGGCAAAAAATATTCTGCTGAGGAGGCATACCAGATTCTGAGCCTGAGCTAAGAGAGCAGCGTGGAGCTCTCTGAGTCTGCGTCCAATTCTGATTCGGATTATGAGCCCTTTCTAAGCAGTGGGTCTGATTCAGAATCGGAGGAAGAAGAACTGGTGCCCATGAAACGAAGGCATTCTGGTGGGGAGCAGCAGGCTACTACAAGTAGTGCAGTGCCATCCACCTCTGACACAGTGCCATCCACATCTAGCCCAGTGCCATCCACCTCTAGTGCAGTGCCACTGCAACAAAGGCCGAGCCCTAGTGGGGTGTCATCTCAGCCCCAAAGGTTGAGGACCCATGCCAGCCTTCTCTATGCCCTACAGAACCCCCTGTGGTTCCATCTAATTCCGGAGCAGCAAACCTCCCCCCTTTCACCACCCAGCCAGGTGTCCAGGTGAACACCGAAGGTTTTGCCCTAATTGATTTTTTTTATTTAATTTTTACAGAGGACTTTCTGTCATCCATCGTGGCCCAGTGCAACCTTTATGCCCAGCAGTTCATCGCAAACAACCCTGGTTCTAGTTACGCCCGACCTTTTGAATGGAGAGAACTTACAGTGGCCGAATTTAGACTTTTTTTAGGCCTAACATTTAATATGGGAATCACAAAAAAAAAATAACTGTACTCCTATTGGTCTACCAAGCCCATTCACCACATGCCAATCTATTCATCCCTCATGCCAAGGTCAAGATACCTTAGAATTATGCAGTTCCTCCACTATAATAACGCACAGTGCCCTCCCTGCAATGACCCAGCTTTCAATAAATTATTTAAAATTCGCCCCCTTCTAAATTATTTTTCTGAAAAATTTGCCCAATTATATACCCCCAAACAAAACCTCTCTATTGACGAGTCCCTTGTAAAATTCACAGGCAGGCTGGTCATAAAACAGTTTATCCCCAGCAAAAGGGCCCAATATGGGGTTAAAGTATACAACTTTGTGACCGAGCCACCGGCTGCATCTATTCCTTCTTGATCTATGAAGGAAAGGACACCCAACTGCATCCCCGTGAATGCCCTGAATATATTGGAGCCAGTGGAAAGGTTGTTTGGGAGCTTATTTATCCACTGCTTTGAAAAGGTTACCACCTTTATGTGGATAACTTTTATTCAAGTTTGCCCCTCTTCCGCAACCTTTACTGGAGGCAGACTCCAGCATGCGGTACGGTCAGAGCCAACAGAAAGGGCTTCCCACAAAGGCTCGTTAACGAAAGGCTACAAAGAGGGGGGACGGCGTCTTTGCGGAACCAGGAGCTATTGGCTATCAAGTGGAGGGACAGACGGAACGTCCACATGCTGACTTCAATACACAATGACACCTATGTGGAAATCCCCAGGAGGAGAGGAGACACAATCCGGAAGCCAGCTTGTGTCCATGATTATAATTTGTTCATGGGGGGGTGTGGAGTTCAATGACCAGATGATCGAACCCTACCTTCCCACAAGAAAATCCATATACCTTTTCAGTTTGGCCATGTATAACAGTTATATTATTTACCAAAAATCAACCGAGAACCCCATATCCTTTCTACAATACCATGAAGAAGTCATCACCACCCTAGTGTACCCTGAAGGCCCACCAGAAAATATTCGCTCGGATGCAGTGAGCAGACTACAAGAACATCACTTTCCTGAAAAACTCCCCATCCGTGAAACAGGCCAAAGACGCCTGAAAAAATGAAGGGTGTGCTCCAAAAGAGGAGGTAGAAGAGACACCTTATATTTTTGTCCCCGATGCCCTTCTCAACCAGGCCTCTGTATAGGTGACTGTTTCCGCCGATACCATACTTCACTACATTATTAGTGAAGTATGGTAAACGTAATTGTCATTTACAGCCACACCCCTTATGCCACTGCACTGCACATACTGCTGCCTTCTTCGGAACTGACCCGGGCCTGCTATACGACCATGCTTCTGCCTCACGCTAAAAATACATCTGTCTGCTCCGGAACTGACCATGGCCTGTTATACGACCACGCTTCTGCCTAATGTTAACATACCTCTGCCTGCTCTGGAACTGACCCTGGACTGGTTGACCACGTTTTTTTGCCTACCTCCTGGACTGATCTTTTAGCCTGCTGCTGGAGTAATGGGATTCACACACAGGGGTCTCACAAATGTGAGGGGCTCCCGAATTTGTTTTTCTGGATGAAAAAACTACATTTTTAGTTTTCTCATTTCCGGATTAGGGTCTGGAGACTCAGAGGCTTCAAAGAGATGTGGGTGGGAGAAGCCTCTATCCCTGTCCCCATTCTTTCCTGGCCTGCTACCCGTACTATGGATCCTGTTCCTGCCTACTACCAGGATCAATATTTTGGCATTGCCGGCAATATCTCCAACTGCACTGACCCCTGACTGTATATGGACAGTGCCAAAACAATATGTTGTACACGGCGCTTATGGATATCCTTAGGTTAAATCTAACAGGAGGCGGCCACCTACACCTTATTTACAATTCACCTAGACAGAATTGCAGCTGGCCCAAAAATGTCCAGAGAACAAGTCCCTGGACATGAATCGTATGGTATGGAATTGGGGTGGGCAGCGCAAAAACGCTATGATGGTGAAATTATATACCCTCTAAACCTTATGGTGTTGTTATCTACCAGTGACCTGTAACAATTGTTCAATCTAGGTGTGTGAAGGTCACAGAATCTCCCGTGATCCTCACAGACCAAATCTGTGTAACCTGCTATTTCATGAACTCTTAAACATAATTAATACATTATTGCAAAGTAAAATAAACCTGAAAAAAATATCTCAAAAAATGTGCAAACATATGCAAAACAGTGCAAAAATGCTCCAAGTGACAAAATGGCTCAAAGTGACAAAATAGTCAACCATATATATATGGAAACCACAAAAAATTCTAGTCCATAAACTGTTGCCATAAATCATGATGAAAAATCTTTAGTTTCATAGTTTCATGTGTGTCATCCTTATGTTAAAATCCATGCAAAAAAAACAAAACAATCTTGATATATCCGTGACTCCTTTAAAATAACACCCAGTGTGTTCCTCCACCAAGCTCACTAAATGGATTCACCAGAATGGCTGGTCTCTCTAAGAACCAGCAATCACGTTTCGTTTAACCATCCAGCTAGTCTCCACTGTCCACCGTGGACTCTAATATGCTCCGACCATCATGTGAAAAAGAAGGAAAGGGAAGCTCCCATAGCGTAAAACCATACTTAAAACATATTTATTCAATTAAAACAAGGTTACACTCACATGTACATAGTGTCCACCCGACACTAAGGATTATTCACAAACATGTGTCCCCGATCGGCTATGGCTTATCTCGGGATCCCACAAGCCGCGAGCGAACGATCGTGGGTGGCGCGTTCCTCAGCCCCGTGAAGATGTCGTTCTGACGAAACGTACGTAGGGCCGGGTCAGAACGTTTGCTGATGAACGCGCCACCCACGATCGTTCGCTCGCGGCTTGTGGGATCCCAAGACAAGCCATAGCCGATCGGGACACATGCTTGTGAATAATCCTTAGTGTCGGGTGGACACTATGCACATGTGAGTGTAACCTTGTTTTAATTGAATAAATATGTTTTAAGTATGGTTTTAGGTATGGTTTTACGCTATGGGAGCTTCCTTTCCTTCTTTTTCCTTCTTTTTCACATGATGGTCGGAGCATATTAGAGTTCACGGTGGACAGTGGAGACTGGCTGGATGGTTAAACGAAACGTGATTGCTGGTTCTTAGAAAGACCAGCCATTCCGTCTAGTGAGTCCATTTAGTGAGCTTGGTGGAGGAACACACTGGGTGTTATTTTAACCACTTGCCTACCGCCCACCGTCATATGACGGTGGAGCAGTAAGCCTCTCATTCTGGGACGACGTCATATGACGTCGTCCCTTTAAGCCGGGATTGCGCGCGATCTGGCTCACGCATCCCAGCTCTGTTGGTGTCGGCATGTCCCCAGGACACACCGCGTCACCGACGGGGGTGAACAGCCATTGGCCATGGCTGATTACCATGATTCGTCACAGCCGATCACAAACGGCACTTCCCCCATTCGCATGGTGCACGCGCGCGATCGCGTCGGTGGCGGCGTGTTTCCAGGGAACACTGCCTGTCACCGACACTGGTATCAGCCGGCGGCTGTTACCTTATGATCAGCTGTGATCTACTTCACAGCCGATCACATCCAATGTAAACAGAGCGGTAACTCACTGTTACCAGCTCTTCTCTTCTCACACAGTGTCCAGTGTGAGGAGAGAAGAGCTGGGATCAGTGAGTTACTGATCTGTACAGTAAAAGCACACCCTGTCACATTCCCCCTGCCCCCCATGCACCTGTCACCCAACAGTCATCCCATCTGCCCCCATAAAGTGTACCTGTCATCATAAAGTGCACCTGTCACCCGTCAGTGACCGTGGCCTGTCACCCATCAGTCACGTGGCGTGTCACCCATCACCTGTCAGTGACCGTGGCGTGTCACCCGTCAGTGACCGTGGCTTCTCACCCAGCCAGTGACCGTGTCACCCGTCACCCATCAGTGACTGTGGCATGTCACCCGTCAGTGACCATGGCATGTCACCCGACACTGACCGCGGCGTGTCACCCGTAAGTGACCGTGAAGTGTCACCCATCAGTTAATGTGGTGTGTCAACCGCCACACATCAGTGACCGTGGCCTGTCGCCTGTCACCCATCAGTGACCGTGGCCAGTCACCCATCAGTGACCACCACCAGACACCCGTCACCCATCAGTGACCACTGCCACTCACCCATCAGTGACCACCGCCAGCCACCCGTCACCCATCACTGACCACCGCCAGACACCGGTCACCCATCAGTGACCACTGCCAGACACCCATCAGTGACCACCGCCAGACATGCGGCACCCATCAGTGACCACCGCCAGTCACCCATCAGTGACCACCACCAGTCACCCATCAGTGACCACCGCCAGTCATCCATCACCTATCAGTGACCACCGCCAGTCACCTGTCACCCATCATTAACCTCCACCAGCCACCCGTCACCCATCAGTGACCACCACCAGACACCCATCACCCATCAGTGACCACAGCCAGTCACCCATCAGTGACCACAGCCAGTCACCTGCCATCCATCAGTGACCACCACCAGTCATCCATCACCCATCAGTGACCACCACCAGACACCCATCATTGACCACCGCCAGACACCCGTCACCCATCAGTGACCACCTCCAGTCACCCGCCATCCATCAGTGACCACCACCAGTCACCCATCAGTGACCATCGCCAATCACCTGTCAGTGACCGTCACACCCATGAGTAAACATCACCTGTAAAAGTCTCACACATATGGTATCACCATACTCAGGAGGAGTAGTAGAATGTGTTTTGGGGTGTCATTTTTGCTATGTACATGCTATGTGTTGGAAATATCATATAAATGGACAACTTTGTGTAAAAATAAAAGCGTTTTAATTTTTTTCCTACATTTTCCAAAAACTACTGGAAAAAAATGAACCGTTCAAAAGACTCCTTATGCATCATAGATTATACGTTGGGGTGTTTGCTTTCCAAAATTGGGTCATTTTGTGGGCAATTCCATTGTCCTGGTGCTCCAGGACCTTTAAAAGTGTAATAGGTAGATGGTTGAGAAATGAGATGTGTAATTTGTGCTCGTAGAACGCCTGAAGGTGCTACTTCAATGTTGGGCCTCTGTATGTGGCCATACTGTGTAAAAGTCTTACACATGTGGTATTGCCATACTCGGGGGGGGGGGGGTAGTAGTAGAATGTATTTTGGGGTGTCATTTTTGCTATGTACATGCTATGTGTTGGAAATATCATATAAATGGACAACTTTGTGTAAAAAAAAAATAAAAGCGTTTTCATTTTTTTCCCACATTTTTCAAAAACTACTGGAAAAAAATGACATGTTCAAAAGACTCATTATGCCTCATAGATTATACGTTGGAGTGTTTTCTTTCGAAAATGGGGTCATTTTGTGGGCAATTGCATTGTCCTGCTGCTCCAGGACCTTCAAAAGTGTAATAGGGGGTTGAGAAATGAGATGTGTAATTTATGCTTGTAGAATGCCTGAAGGTGCAGTTCAATGTTGGGCCTCTGTATGTGGTCAGGCTATGTAAAAGTCACACACATGTGGTATCGCCATACTCAGGAGGAATAGCAGAATGTAATTTGGAATGTCATTTTTGCTATGTACATGCTATGTGTTGGAAATATCTTATAAATGGACAACTTTGTGTAAATAAAATGTGTTTTCATTTTTTTCCCACATTTTCCAAAAACTACTGGAAAAAATGAACCGTTCAAAGACTCATTATGCCTCATAGATTATTTGTTGGGGTGTTTGCTTTCCAGAATGGGGTCATTTTGTGAGCAATTCCATTGTCCTGGTGCTCCAGGGCCTTCAAAATGTGATAGGTCTTCATGACATTAGATGTGTAATTTATGTCCCTAGAATACCTGACGGCGCTCCCTGCATGTTGAGCCTCTGTATGTGGCCAGGCTGTGAAAAAGTCTCAGACATGTGATATCGCCATACTCAGGAAGAGTAGCAGAATGTGTTTTGGGGTGTAATTTGTGGTATGCATATGCGGTGTGTGAGAAATAACCAGTTTACAAAGACAATTTTGTGAAAAAAAAAAAAAGAAAAAAAAAATCTTCATTTTGCAAAGAATTGTGGGAAAAAATTACAACTTCAAAAAATTCACCATGCCTCTTACTAAATACCTTGGAATGTCTACTTTCCAAAAAGGGGTAATTTGGGGGGTATGAGAGCCGTCTTAACTGCTCCGACATGTGTTTTTCAAAGTCGGACCGACTTTGAAAAAGGTTCCTGTACTACTTTTGTCCGACTTTGATCCTACTTCAGCCAATTGAAAGGCATTAAAGTCGGATCAGTGTCTTCACTGATCCGACTTTGGCATGCAACTTGTGCTCTGGGGATTATGAAGGGGAACTCCACACCATATTTTTTTTTTTTTAAAAACTGGCATGGGGTCCCCCTCCAGGAGCATACCAGGCCCTTTGGTCTGGTACAGATTTTAAGGGGAAACCCATGCCGAAAAAACAGCGTGGGGTCCCCCCAAAATCCATACCAGACCCTTATCTGAGCACGCAGCCTGGCAGGCCAGGAAAGGGGGTGGGGACAGGCGAGTGGCCCCCTCCCTCCTCGACCATACCAGGCCGCGTGCCCTCAACATGGGGAGTATGGGTGCTTTGGGGCAGGGGGGGCTCTGCGCCCCCCACCCCAAAGCACCTTGTCCCCATGTTGACGAGGACAAGGGCCTCTTCCCGACAACCCTGGCCGTTGGTTGTCAGGGTCTGCGGGCGGGGACTTATCGGAATCTGGAAGCCCCCTTTAACAAGGGGGGCCCCAGATGCCGGCCCCCCACCCTATGTAAATGAGTATGGGGTACATCGTACCCCTACCCATTTACCTGGAAAGAAATATGTACACAAAAAAACACACAGCTTTTTAAAATACTTTATTAAATCAGCTCCGGCGGTCTTCTCCCCTCTCCGGTGTCCTCTTTTCTTCGGCTCTTTTGCGGGGTCTTTCATCTTCTGAGGGGTCTTCTTTCTTCTCCTTCTCTGCGGCGTCTTCTGCTCTTTTGCCGGTCTTCTCCGGTGTCCCCTTCCCTCTCTTCTTCTTCTTCTTCTTCTTCTCCTTCTTCTTCCCATGTTGACACGACGAGATCTCCTTCACGAATGCCCTCTCCGCTCTGTGCTGTGCCTTATATTGGCATGGGGTGTGGCCACCAGATGACATCACCTGGAGGCCCCGCCCCATATGATGTCACAGCTCCGCCCTCAGGATGTGACCTCATATGGGGCGGGGCCTCCATGTGATGTCATCTGGTGACCACGCCCCATGCCAATATAAGGCACAGCACAGAGCGGAGAGGGCATTCGTGAAGGAGATCTCGTCGTGTCAACATGGGAAGAAGAAGGGTACAACTGTGCTGCTCTAGAGGAAGTGCTTACGGGAGAGGCGAGACACGACACGGAATATAA
>BLSH010488511.1:70276-90817 GCA_018402905.1 Glandirana rugosa | reverse complement strand
CCTATCCCCATTTATTTGTAGGGCACTTGCCCTAGTTTGAAGATGATTTTAGAACAGTTATATGGCTTCTACCGTTAATTAATACTTTTCAGACACAGTTTGAAGATGATCCACATTCACCTCCATTTTTGCTTTTTTTATGTTTTTATTTTTTTAAAAATATTTACAGTTATTTCCCTGTCCCCATTTTTTTGTAGGGCACTTGCCCTACCCTTACCCCCATTTTACTTCCTTTTGCAGCCCTCTGGGGCTTTCCAGGACTTTCCTACAGCCATTTTTGTGCCTAAAAGTTCGGGTCCCCATTGATTTCAATGGGGTTCGTTGTCCGTGCGATCGTTCGGGTTCCGTCCGGACCCGGACCCGGACTTTGTCACGAAGTTCGGACGGACCAGCAGAACCCGAACTTCCAGGTGTTCGCTCAACTCTAATCCTGGCATCTTATGTGGATCCATTTGCCAGTGCAATTTTGGCAAGGAAGAAGGCAGGTGTCACCATTTAAGAGATTTATGCATTTCACGTGTTCTCACGGCTCTCAAAATACCCATAAAACTCTCTGAGCTCTACTTGTGTTGAGATTGCTCCATCAGTTTATATTACCTAAACGACAAAAATAAAGGTTAAGCTGTATTTACTATACTTATATTAATAAACAATCTATCTTCAAATTATTTACAAGTTACTTATGAGAATTATACCAGGGAAATAATTCTGTTGTGAAAACAAGTTTGCTATTGAATAAATCTAGATTTCCTCACAAAGTAAAATGGCTATTGTTCTATGGGACGTGTGGTTTTGCATTAATGACAGTGCTCTGTACTGTTACATATATAACACCCAAGTGTGTTGGGGCAATAAAAACGTGTGTCTAAAGCAACACAATGCAAGATCAATTATCACGTACTATTGCTTATTGCATATTAAGGCTCATTTGATAATATACTACAATACTTACAGTATCTCACAAAAGTGAGTACACCCCTCACATTTTTGTAAATATTTTATTATATCTTTTCATGTGACAACACTGAAGAAACGACACTTTGCTACAATGTAAAGTAGTGAGTTTATAGCTTGTATAACAGTGTAAATTTGCTGTCCCCTTAAAATAACTCAATGCACAGCCATTAATGTCTAAACCCTTGGCAACAAAAGTGAGTACACCCCTAAGTGAAAATATCCAAATTGGGCCCAATTGGCCATTTTCCCTCCAGGGTGTCATGTGACTCGTTAGTGTTACAAGGTCTCAGGTGTGAATGGGGAGCAGGTGTTTTAAATTTGGTGTTATCACTCTCACTCTCTCATACTGATCACTGGCAGTTCAACATGGCACCTCATGGCAAAGAACCCTCTGAGGATCTGAAAAAAAGAATTGTTGCTCTACATAAAGATGGCCTAGGCTATAAGAAGATTGCCAAGACCCTGCAACTGAGCTGCAGCACAGTGGCCAATACCATACAGTGGTTTAACAGGACAGGTTCCACTCAGAACAGGCCTTGCCATGGTCGACCAAAGAGGTTGAGTGCACATGCTCAGCGTCATATCCAGAGGTTGTCTTTGGGAAATAGATGTATGAGTGCTACCAGCATTGCTGCAGAGGTTGAAGTAGTGGGGGGTCAGCCTGTCAGTCCTCAGACCATACACCACACACTGCATCAAATTGGTCGTCCCAGAAGGAAGCCTCTGCTAAAGATGATGCATAAGAAAGCCCGTAAACAGTTTGCTGAAGACAAGCAGACTAAGGACATGGATTACTGGAACCATGTCCTTTGGTCTCATGAGACCAAGATAAACTTATTTGGTTCAGATGGTGTCAAGCGTGTGTGGCAGTAACCAGGTGAGGAGTACAAAGACAAATGTGTCTTGCCTACAATCAAGCATGGTGGTGGGAGTGTCATGGTCTGGGGCTGCATGAGTACTGCCAGCACTGGGGAGCTACAGTTAATTGAGGGAACCATGAATGCCAACATGTACTGTGAAAAACTGAAGCAGAGCATGATCCCCTCCTTCGGGGAGTGAGCAGCAGGGCAGTATTCCAACATGATAATGAACCCAAACACACCTCTTGCTAAAGAAGCTGAGGGTAAAGGTGATGGACTGACCAAGCATGTCTCTAGACCTAAACCCTATTGAGCATCTGTAGGGCATCCTCAAACGGAGGGTGGAGGAGCGCAAGGTCTCCAACATCCACTAGCTCCGTGATGTCGTCATGGCGGAGTGGAAGAGGACTCCAGTGGCTACCTGTGAAGCTCTGGTGAACTCCATGCCCAAGAGGGTTAAGGCAGTGCTGGAAAATAATGGTGGCCACACAAAATATTTACACTTTGCGCCCAATTTGGACATTTTCACTTAGTGGTGTACTCACTTTTGTTGCCAGCGGTTTAGACATTAATGGCTGTGTGTTGAGTTATTTTGAGGGGACAGCAAATTTACGCTGTTATACAAGCTGTACACTCACTACTCTACATTGTAGCAAAGTGTCATTTCTTCAGTGTTGTCACACTTCTCCTGTTTTTTTTTTCTGTGAGATCTACAATCAGCTGCCGGACTGGGCGATGGGATGGATATCTAAATCCAGTGGTCCCCCCAGTTTGGACAGCAAGTGCGCGCAGACCAGAGCTCCACGCTGGGTCGGCCACTACATGGCCCCACTGGACAGAGGCTGGCCTACGAGTTAAACGCTTCGTGAGGTAGCATACGCCTTGCCCCAAGTCGCAGCTTTCCTCCTGGCCGACAGTCCCCCATTTCAGTGGTGAGGAGGTTCTGTCTGGATCCACCTGGTTCCTGGTATAGTGAGTACATGTCCCCCCTCTCCCCCTGGATGTGGTTTGGGGCAGACGCGGGCACCCCCTCCTGGGGCGGGTTCCCCTCAGTCCCCTCTTTATGTTGGTTGTCCCTAAGTGGGCCATTTTGTCCTCCCCACACCCCCTCCCTCCGGGGTAGCGTGGTGGTCTGGCAGGTGTATGGGGCACCTATGTACCTGTGGGGGGGCGCGTGGGCATGTATCCGGTGGAACAGTCTTACCGGCCGGGGTGGGTGCTGGCAATTATGGTGGTCCTGTGCCTGTTCCCCTCCCTCCTTTTCGGATATGACCTGGGCTCCAGGGGTCCCTGGAAGCCTTGTGGATGCTGCGCATGGTGGCCATTTTGCCGTGGTCGGCACCATTACTTTGGGGCCTATGTGGAGCCTCTGGGCAGCAAATATAGCTGTGGGGGCTTCTCCTTTTCCCCTGGTGCTGACTCCTGAGTTTCCTTTTCCCCTGGACACTGCACGTGGATCTCATGCAGACTCCGGAGAGCTGTGAGTTCTGGAGTGGTCCCTCGCTCTCTTTGCTGCAGGTTGTGTGGCGCTCTGTTTTTGGGTGCCCTTGTGGTGATGCAGGTGCGGTGCCTTAGGTGGATGAGTCCCCTAGCGGTGCTATATGCTTTTTACTGGTGGGTTCCTCCTTATGGAGTCTCAGGAATGTGTTTCCCCACCTGACCCCCTGTTGGAGGCAGCAGGTCCCTCGGAGTCCCAGCCCCCCATTGATGCACTTATGGCGGTCCTGGAGTCCTTTGTTTCCCGAGTGGCCCAAAGGCGACCTCCACCCCTGCCTCATCTGTCTCATCAGATACTGAATCTGGCTCGGCTGCCACGGATGTTGACCACCCTGCGGGGTCTGTAGCCACGCTCCCTGATCGATCAGATAGGAGGATTCCTCCACTCCTGTAGCTGCGCACGAGAGGGCACTGGGAAACTTTGAAAATGGAGAATGAAGCTGCTGTGAAGGTGGTTGTCCCCTTTGGCACCCACAAGCTGGCATTGGTGTTCCGTTATCCATCCTATTTTGACAGATTTGTCAAAATAGATTGCGAGCGTCCAAAATGCCCCTTTGTGTTTCCTAAGCACTTTGCGGTGAGTTATTCCTTTGAAGAGTCACTCCTCAAGAAGTGGACTGTTCCACCAGTGGTGGACCCCCCCGTCTCCAGGTTGAACAAGGAAACCATGATTCCGGTAGAGGAATCTCCGGCCTTTAAGGATCCGGCTTACAGAAAGGCGGAGTCTGTGGCCCACAGTATGTTCACTATTGCTGGTTCACCACTGAGGCTGGTCCTGGCCATTGCACTGGTGTCACAAACACTAACTGAATAGGTAAAATTTTGCGCCATGACCTGGGGGGTGAGCAGATTCCTCCTGCCTTTGCTGAGTTGGCCAACCAATTGGTCCATGGGATACAGTTTGTCTGTGATGCCTCGTTGAACACGGCTCCCTTGATGTCTAAGCTATCTGATTGCAGTGGTGCATAGGCGCGTATTGTGGCTTACCTGTTGGTCTGCAGACCAGTCTTCTAAAAAAGCTGTGACTGGTTAACCCTTTCAAAGCGATCGCCTGTTTGGGGCTACCCTGGATGACATCATTAAGAGTCTCACGGGGGGGAAGAGCACCTTTCTTCTGCAACCTTTCAAGCTCTCCTCGGGAAGTTCCACATGTCCCTGGTCTGGCAAGCTGAGATCGGGATTCTCTAGACCCGCAGACAAGGCTCCTTCAGCATGAAGGTGCGCCCTCACCCATGCCTGGGGTGAGGGGACGTCTTCATTGGTTTCCAGGACTTTCTTGGCAAACGGCAAATGGGTCCACAAAGTGATTCTGTCCAGTTACAAGATAGAATTTTCGTTCTTGCCCTCCGGAAAAGTTCTTCCCTTCCAATGCACACCTGTCCCTAGACCACTTGCAAGCTCTCTTTGGGCAGTGCGGGACCTGTTGCTTCAGGGAGTGGTTGTACTGGTGCTGGTCTTGGAACGGTTTCAAGATTTTTATGCAAACCTGTTTACGGTCCCAAAAAAGGAGGGCAAGGTCCGTCCGATTCTGGACGTCAAGGCCATTCGCACGGTAGTGGCATCCCTACATCAGTGGGATTTCCTAGTGGTGTGACAGTGGTCAATAACTCTGTTACTGGCTTACACTAGATTAAGAACAATGGGACTGGTGTGTCAGTGATCAGGGACATTGTTGTTGGCTGAGGCTTCATGTACACTAGCAGCTCCTAAACTTTAGTTTAGGAGTTTTAGGCGTTTTTCTTTTGCCAAAGCTCCTAAACTCAACTCCATAAAAGCCTACAGTGGATATAAAAAGTCTACACTTCAGGTTTCTGAGACAAAGATAAATAATTTCAGAACTTTTTCCACCTTTAATGTGACCTATAAACTGTACAACTCAATTGAAAAACAAACTGAAATCTTTTAGGGGGGAGTAAAAATAAAAAACTAAAATAATGCGGTTGCATATGTGTGCACACCCTCTTTTAACTGAGGTTCTGAATGTTCTGAATTAAGCAAGGAGTTTGGTTGGCTTCTAAACTACCAGTAGTCTGCTCTAATTGCATCCAGAAAATTGGATTATCTGGGTCTGACTCTGGATTCAGGTCCAGCCAGGGTGTTCCTTCCTCTGGACAAACTCCAGAAGTTGCATGCTGCAGTTCATCTCTTGCTGTACGGCAGTTGATTCTCCCTCCGGTCTTGCATGTGGGTGTTGGACGTGATGGTGTCTGCCTTCCAGGCGATTCTGTTTGCACAGTTTCATACAAGGTTACTCCAGGGTTGTTGGACGCTGGAGGAATCCAGACTATCGCTAAATGTCTTGGAACTTCAGGAGATCAGGCTGTGCCTGGATCACTGGATGGATCGGCTCCGGAAGGCTCCTTGTATGGATACAGTCGAACAATGCCACAGCAGTGGCTTATGTCAATCACCAGGGCATAACAAAAAGTGTGTTAGCGGCTCTGGAAGTAGTCGGCATTCTCCGGTGGGCAGAGCGCTTCCTTCTGGCCCTCTCCGCCATACACATTCCAGGAGTGGCATGCAGACTATCTCAGTCAGCAGGCGTTAGATCAAGGGGAGTGGTCCCTTAATCCAGACGTATTTCATCTGTCTGTGGTGGGGCTCCCCTGAGGTGGATCTGTTGGCGTCTCGGCTTAACAAAAAGGTACTGAGGTTTGTGGCAAGGTCACGGGATCCTCCAGCAGATGCCACAGATGCTCTGGTGGCCCTGTGGGGCCAGTATCGTCTAATTTATGCATTCCCCTCTCAAGCTTCTTCCGCAGCTTCTGTGCAGGATTGAGGCTGAAGACATTCCGTTCATTCTGGTGGCTCTGGTACGCCGACCTGGTGCGATTGGTCGCCGACGTCCCTTGGAAACTGCCTCTCAGGGAGGACCTGCTGTCCCAATGGCCGATCTTCCATCCTGCTTTATAGTCGCTGGCTTTGATGGCCTGGCTGTTGAAAGCAAGGTTTGCCTTGGTCGGTTATCCCGATGCTGTTAAAGGCTCAGAAGTCTACCTCTAGAAAGATTAACTATTGTACGTGGAAAGCGTACATTTTGTGGTATGAGTCGATCAGTGTTCACGCGCGTTCCTTTTCGGTGGCTCCGATTTTGAGCAGAACTTTGCCTTGAGTAACATAAAGGGCCAGGTGTCTGCCTTGGCAGTCTTCTTTCAGCGACCCTTGTCTATGCATTCAACAAGGGAATTCAACAAGGTATTCAACACCTGACTCCACCGGTGCAGTCTCCTTTACCGCTGTGGAATTTGGACGGATTGCTCTGCTCTGCTTACGCTGTCTCAGAAGGTAGCTTTTTTTGGTGGCTATCGCCTCTGCTCAAAGGGTGTTGGAACTGGTGGCGTTATCTTGTCGTACCCCCTAAATGGTGGTCCACAAAGATAAGGTGGTTCTTCGTCTATGCCCATTGTTCCTGCCTAAGGTGGTCTCTGACTTCCATTTGAATGAGGACATTGTCTTGCCTTACCTGTGTCCCAGGCCCACTCATCCCAAGTTATTTGTGTTGCATGCCTTGGACGTATTTCGAGCAGTTCAGGTGTATCTCGCAGCCACGGAGTCTTTTCAGAGGTCAGACTCACTGTTTGTGAACACAGATGGCCAAGAAAAGGGCTGTCTGCTTCTTCTGCAACCAATTTCAGATGGATCAGACAGACGGTGATTCAGGCCTATTTTATCAAGGGTCAGGTTTCTCCTTTCCCTGTAACAGTGCATTCTACTCGGGCGCTTAGTGCTTTCTGGACGTCAACAGGCGTCAGTGGCGTAGGTTTGCAAGGCAGCCACTTGGTCATTGGTGCACACTTTCACTAACTTCTACAAAGTGGATGTGCTGGCATCCACGGATGCTTCTTTTGACTGCAAGGTTTTGCAGGCTGCTGTTTAGAGGGTCTGTTCCCTCTTGTGGGTGTGTTGTTCAGGTTGGGCTCCAGTTGTTTTTTGTTGAGCTCCTGTTACCTGGTTGGCTCTGGTGTTTAACCTTGGGATTTTTTTTTTGTCCCACATGAGGTGTTTGGCACTGCTTGGGGACATCCCTACGGTTCTGAATATGGAGCGATGTGTTCGTCAATGAAAGAAAGAGAAAATAGGATTTTTGTACTTACCGTAAAATCCATTTCTCTGAGTTCATTGACGGACACAGCGCCCACCCCTCTATGGAGTTTTAATACTTCTGACACTGCTTGTTAGTAAACTGAAGGCTTATAGCAGAGGGGGATGTATACCACCTAGGACTGCCCATAGGCGTAGCCAAGTCTTTTTTCTGCCTAGTGTCCTACTCCTGTAGGGGGTGATATAACCCTATGGTTCTGAATATGGAGCGCTGTGTCTGTCAGTGAACTCGGAGAAATGATATTTATGGTAAGTACAAAAATCCTATTTTTTATCTCATTCCACAGTAACACCTTTACATAAAGAAGGTAAAATTTCATATATGATCAATCCATTCACAACTTATAGCATCTTAATTCTTTCTTTCTCTGGTCATTTACTTGAGCTGACCTCACCCCAGTTTCTAGGTCTTTTAAATATCAGAATACATAAGAAAGTTCCCAATGTGGTAGACCAATACCTCCCCACCCACCCTGAGCTAAAAAAAAAACAAAGAAAACGTAAAAAAACTGAAAAAAAAAGAGATTTTCTCTCTTCCCTCTCCCCTCCCCTCGGCCCCACCACCCAGGGTGCACACTTGACTAAATTACCGTTTATAATGTGTTTTTTTTACCAAGAGTCCTTCTCTCATCAGAATTCATAAATAAGTACCATATTTTCTCATATTCCTCTTTTTTTGCCTAGCTGACCATACCAAGTCTTGCATGCGGTTCAACTCTTCTACTTTCCTTAATCACATACCCACTATCGGAGGTTGTGCTTTTTTCCAGTTAGAAGGTATACAGAATTTTGCTGCATTCAAGAGTTGACACAGTGTGGAGTTTTTATGTAGCTTGACAGTTTTTTTGATATATGTAACAAAATGTAACAAAAAAAGGCTAGCTCCTCTGGGATTTCATAATCCCGGAATGTTTGCATAATCCTGCTGGTCTCCCTCCAATAAGCCTTCATTTTATGACATGACCAAAAAATATGTAACAGTGTTCCCTTTTCCTCCTGGCAACGCCAACATCTAACAGAAATGTCTGCCTAATATCTATGAAGGAGGGCAGGGGATCCATTGGGAGAGAATTTTATAATTAATTTCCTGTATTATTGTGCAGATTGAGGACTCAAAACTAGCTTGTATTATATTATTGCTCTGTTCCTCTGAGAATGTTCTATCTAGGTCAGATTCCCATTTTCGAAAAAACAGAACCTGGACATTTTGTGGGGGGGTTGCCAATAGAACGTACATTTTCGAGATAATGTGTGAAATTGGTCCTATCTCAGTGCAGTATTTTTCCAAGGGGAGTAAATTACATTCAAACTTCCTGCAGTCTTTAAAGTATATAAAAAATGCTTTAGTTGAGCTGCTTGCCAAAATCCAATTGAAAAGGATAATTTTTAGACATCAACGCTTGCAGTGTAGGCCAGTTTCCTGAAGGTGTAAAGTGTGAAATCTGATATATCCCCTTTTCCATCAATGCATCAAAAGTTCCCTGCCGTAACCCTAGAGAGAATTGAGGATTTCCTAAAATAGGAAATAATGGGGATTTTAATGATGAAAGACTAATCTCTAGAGAAAAGCCTAAAACAATGACGCAGTGTGGATGGATGTCTTTTGATAGAAGGTGGGAGGTCTCTATAGCACCAAGCAGCTCTATGTAGTAGAACTCTGCACGGAGTCTGTTCCGGGTTCGGCCATATCTTTACCGCTCTATGTCCACACCAGTCCACTAGACGTCCTAAAAGGGCAGCCTGATAATATTTATACAAGTCTGGCACAGCCAGTCCACCGTTTTTCTTAGGGAGAGTCATCAGAGATCTTCTAATTCTGGGTTGTTTATATGCCCAGATAAAACTAGTAATAAGTGCTTGTACCCGTTTAAAATACTGTTGTGGCATATCAATGGCTAGAGCCTGGAACAGATACAGAAACTTTGGTACAATATTCATCTTTATGTTGCATCTTCCAAACCAGTAATGAAACCCTTTATGCCACCTCTATATTAACCCCCGCACTTTGCACAGTAATGGCGAGAAGTTGAATTCAAATGTACGTGAGAGATCTGCTGGAATCTGAATACCCAGGTATTTCAAGGCTTGGTCTGTCCATTTGAATTTATAGTTCTCTTTCAATAGTTTAATCAGATTATTAGAGACATCTATTTCCATTGCTTCCGACTTAGAGAAGTTAATATTTAAATAAAAAAGAGAACTATTTACCTCTATTTCCTTAACCACTTGACCACTGGGCACTTAAACCCCTTAACAACCAGACCAATTTCCAGCTTTGAGTGCTCTCACATTTTGAATGACAGTTACTCAGTCATGCAACACTGTACCCATATGAAATTTGCGTCCTTTTTTTTCACACAAATAGAGCTTTCTTTTGGTGATATTTAATCACCGCTGGGTTTTTTATTTTTTGCGCTAGAATTAAAAAAAGACCGAAAATTTTGTAAAAAAAAGAATTTTCTTCGTTTTTGTTATAAAATTTTGCAAATTAGTAATTTTTCTTCATAAATTTTGGCCAAAATTTATACTGCTATATATCTTTGGTAAAAAAAAAATGTGTGTATATTATTTGGTCTGCGTGAAAGTTATAGAGTCTACAAGCTATGGTGCCAATCACTGAATATTGATCACACCTGATGTACTGACGGCCTATCTAATTTCCTGAGACCCTAACATGCCGGGAAAGTACAAATACCCCCCAAATTACCCCTTCTTGGAAAGTAGACATTCCAAGGCAGTAAGGGTGAATTTTTTGAAGTTGTAATTTTTTCCCACAATTCTTTGTAAAGTGAAGATTTTTTTTTTCCCCCAAAATTGTCATGTGTTAACGGGTTATTTCTCACACCCAGCATATGCATACCACAAATTACACCCCAAAACACATTCTACTGCTCCTCCTGAGTATGGCGATACCACATGTGTGAGTCTTTTACACAGCCTGACCACATACAGAGGTCCAACATGTAGGGAGCGCCATCAGGCGTTCTAGGAGCATAAATTACACACATAATTTCTTGACTACCTCTTGCACTTTTGAAGGTCCTGGAGCACCAGCACAATGGAAACGCCCAAAAAATTACCCCATTTTGGAAAGCAAACACCCCAACGTATCTTCTAGGAGGCATAATGAGTCTTTTGAACATGTCATTTTTTTCCACAAGTTTTTGGAAAATGTGGAAAGAAAATGAAAACGCATTTTTTTTTTTTACACAAAGTTGTCCATTTATACAATATTTCTAACACACAGCATGTACCTAGAAAAAATGACACCCCAAAATATATTCTTCTACTCCTCCCGAGTTTGGTGATACCACGTGTGACACTTTTACACAGCCTGACCACATACAGAGGCCCAACATGCAGGGGGCACCGTCAGGTGTTCTAGGGGCATACATTTTGAATCTAATTTGACTACATTTTACACTATTGTGAGGCACTGTGGTGGCATGGATAGGCACTGTAGTGGCACAGATGGGCAGGGTAGTGGCACGGATGAGCAGTGTAGTGGCACGGATGGGCACTCTAGTGGCATGGATGGGCACTGTAGTGGCACGGATGGACGTGTAGTGGCATGGATGTGTCACGGATGAGAACTGATGTGGTATGGATGAGCATTAATGAGGCACAAATGAGCCATGGATGGGGACGGATGAGCCACAGATGGGTGGGTGAGCATGGATGGGTGAGCATGGATGGATGGATGGGTGAGCATGGATGGATGGCTGGGTGAGCATGGCTGGGTGGGTGAGCATGGATGGATGGCTGGGTGAGCACGGCTGGGTGGGTGAGCATGGATGGATGGGTGAGCATGGCTGGGTGGGTGAGCATGGATGGATGGATGGATGGGTGAGCACGGCTGGGTGGGTGAGCACGGATGGATGGCTGGGTGAGCACGGCTGGGTGGGTGAGCATGGATGGATGGGTGAGCATGGATGGGTGAGCACGGTTGGGTGGGTGAGCATGGATGGATGGCTGGGTGAGCACGGCTGGGTGGGTGAGCATGGATGCATGGCTGGGTGAGCATGGCTGGGTGGGTGAGCATGGATGGATAGACGGGTGAACACGGATGGATGGCTGGGTGAGCACGGCTGGGTGGGTGAGCATAGATGGATGGATGGATGTGTGAGCATGGATGGATGGATGGGTGAGCAAGGCTGGGTGGGTGAGCATGGATGGGTGAGCACGGCTGGGTGGGTGAGCATGGATGGATGGCTGGGTGAGCATGGATGAGCATGCATGGCTGGATGGGTGAGCATGTATGGATGGGCGGGTGAGCATGGATAGGGTGAGGATGGGTGGGTGGTGGATGGATAGGGTGAGAATGGATGGGTGGTGGATGGATAGGGTGAGGATGGCTGGATGGGTGGTGGGGACTGGGGGTTGCAATCTGTAACTTAGCAGCGCTGTAGTCATTACACATTGCCCACAGCGCTGCAGCACCTCCTCTCTCCCTCCTCTCGCAATGCACCGATCGGTGCAGAGAGGAGAGAGAAAAGCCGGCAGAAGCGCCGGCTTGTTTACATGTGATAGTGCCGTCATTTGACGGCGCGATCACATGGTAAAAGGCCGCTCACAGGGGCCATTCACCGCGCTCCATGACCGGTCGGGTCCCCTGGACCCGACGGTCACGGATGTTCCCGTGTGCGTGCCCCAGGGGGCGTGCGGGAAGCGCCATTCTGGGAGGACGTCAATAGACGTCCTCCCAGAGTTAAGCAACCGCCCTGTAGACATCTTTTGTCTATAGGGCGGTTGTTAAGTGGTTAAATAGATTAGGTAGAGATATCATCAGGTTTGTTAACAAGAACAGCATATCATCAGCATATGCCAAAACTTTATGCTGTGATTTTCCTGCCATTATTCCCTTAATGTCTGGGTTTTTCCTCATCTTGCAAAGAAAGGGTTCTAGAGAGAGGGCAAAGAGAATAGGTGACAAGGGGCACCCCTGTCTGGTACCATTAGACACCGCGAAGGAAGGGGACAGAAATCCATTCACTTTGACTTGTGCGGTTGGTGTAGTATATATACTTGCGATCCAGTGTATCATTTTTATCTCCCAGGCCCGCGTATCATAGTACAGAGAATATGAACTTCCAGTTCACTCTATCAAAAGCTTTCTCTCCATCTGTTCCATGAAACACACCCGGCAATCTAGATTGTTTAACTATACGGACTAAATTCAGGACTTTAATGGTATTATCTCGTGCTCCCCTCCCTTAGAAAAACCCTACCTGGTCCAGATGTATCAGAGATGATAACTGCTGATGCATACGTGACGCAATAATCTTACCAAAAAGTTTCAGGTCAGTGTTCAATAAAGATAATGGTCTATAACTCCCACATTGAGTGGGGTCTTTACCCTCTTTATGAATTACCATAATAAGAGCTTTCATAGTCTCTGTATGAAACAAGGATGCATCCCCTAGACCATTAAACATTTGTACAAGATAGGGACCCAACATAGGCAACAGCAGTTTGCAGTAATAAACAGTGAATCCATCTGGACCATGTGCCTTGCTTCTCTTTGACGCTTTTACCGCTGTCTGCATATTCTCCAGTGTAATTGGTGCCTCTAGTTTCTCTCTTGCAGTAATTGTTAAGCCTGGCATCCCAGATGTAGTTAAATATTCATCCATTGTTGCCTGATCAGGTGGATCTAATTGTAGATGGTGAAGAGTAGAAGTCACCAAACTTCTGTGCTATTTGTTTAGGCTGGGAGTGTTTATTTTCATCCATATCTACGATAAGTGGAACATAGGACGTTGGTTGCTGTTCCTGCAAAGTCTTAGCAAGTAATCTACTACATTTATTACCTGACTCATAGATATGTTTACGTCCCATCTGTATTGTCTTTTTAGCTTTATAAGTCAGTACCTCAGTAATCTGTCTACGGGTCGCCAGTAGGCCTCTTTCCACTTCTTGAGATGGGGTGTGTTTGTGTATGTAGCGCCCCCAAAGTATAGGCGCTTTTTGGTGAGGTCTTTTTGCTAGGATAGGCAAAATTTAGTCAGGCCTGACTGTTTTCATCTGAGCTGGTGAGTGGCTCAGGGAGTGGCTAGAGATAGAAGGAAGGAACACCCCTTAGAGTTTCCTCCCCTTTTTGAGCAGAGCAAGCTCTGGAAAGGGGGATGGATGGGTAGGTGATGTAGAACAAGGAGCCCTGACCAACCTACAGTCTGGATTGGCAGGGGGTAGGCCTCCTTAAATACAGCAGTCTGCCAGCAGGGGGGGGGGAGAAATCATATGGAAGCTGTAGCAGAGGTGCTGTGGAGGCCTCTACCTGGAAGGGAGCCCCCAGTCTGGGGGGGGGGGGGTGACCTTGAGGCCAGGGGACTCGGGTGAAGCCAGGAGTGGAGTTGATTCCTGGAGCAGCACAAGGGAGCAGGAGAACAGCACAGGTGCTACTGAGAACACTTTAAAGTATCCACTGGAGTCGGTGAGTGACAGACCCTGGGAGCTGAAGGAAAGTCTGGAGCAGGCTTGGAAAGGAATAGTAGTCTGTGGAGGTCTCGGGAGCCAGTCAGGGGAAGGAGTGTCACTGGGAGGAAAGCAGGTTGGTGTGACCTGGAAGAGGGGTGGGTTGGAAGTTGTAGTCCATCAAAGGCCCAGCTAGCACCAATGTACTAAGCCACACTTTGAGACTGTTTTCGACCATGGCCTGTAAAGGGTGGTCCTGCTGACAGAGTGCAGGCCTCACCATGTACTAGCTGCGGTGAAGAGAAAGGAATGGAGTGAGCCTGATAAATTTCCCTTCAGGTGAGGAAACTAAGTGAAGTGCTGGAGAGAAGTGAATGAGTAATAGTCTGCAAGTCAAGTGCAGGAGGAAGTAAAGTGTATATACGGTCGTGTATATAGGAGGTCCTGTAACCAATTCTTTGGGCATCCCACAGTCACCCCTTTTCCCCATCCAAGTTAAATCCCCTAAATAAAACAAATAAAAACAAGAGCCGGTCTGTTCAGTGGCTTCAGATGTGTGAGATATGGTGGGATTGAGGGCAGCTATAAGGTGAACCACAACTACCAGCCACTGGCACATGGCTACATTTGGGGGCTTGTTTCCGGAATTTACCTGTAAGGCTGCCAGTTGTTGTCCATAGCAAACGCAAGAGAGCTGAGCCAGGGGACTGTGTAATTTGTTGTTATTGTCGATGCAGACTTAACTGGGACAAGTATTTGTGTGCTCTGCCCTTGAACTGTGCTAAAATAAGTTTACCGTTGTCCATAACAACCAGTTTGCGGCCTGCTTAACCAGTTGCTCTAAAACAGTGCTGGGGATGGACACTTAAATACTAATCCTGCAATTCAGTGACTTTGTACCATGTGTTGTCCGTGGCAGTCACGGCGGGCGAACGCGCCCATGGATTACAAATATGTCCTGCGCCATGCTACGGCCGGACATTACTACTGGATTATATTGTGCCCAGCGTTCTGCTAAAGCTGGGCAGTACAAATACTTTGCAAATGTCTGCTCCAATTCCAGATTACAGTAAAAGTGTGCCTGGGAGTGTTTCTGCTGAGCAAAGAGAGACTGTATTAAGGAGTTGTCCAGCAAAACTGCAGCTACTACAACTTACTGTTGGTACCAGTAACCACCAAGTCTGGGCAAGTCCTGCTGGCGTCACTGTGACTGTAAAGTTTTGTCCTTCTCACAAGGGGTTACAGCATCATGACACGCAGCAAGCCTGCTTATCAGGACATTTGTCACCAACTCGTCTGGAAATGTGGAGGCGCGCCACGCCCGGGAAGATCAGCATGATTTAGGCCAGCGGCAGTCACCACAAAGAGAGAGATGGCGGAAGGTGGAAGACTTGTGCCAGCGCTGACCTAGTTGCCGGAAAGGATGGAGCAGACCCCGATCAACACAGGGGTACGGTTGGAGCCAAGCAGGGGCTTCACCCTAGGAGTCATTGAGGGGATGTAGCAGCTGGGTCTTATATGCCTGGGGTGCCGGATATTTACCACGGATGTCACTGCCTGGGCCCGGTGCGGCCATTGTGATGTTACGCTCACCCGGCGGGTATCTACCAATCAGGAGCCACACTACTATTTAGTGGACCTGCAAACAGGGCTATGCCGTCTGCAGCTGCGGAAATCCCTGAAGGCCGGATCGGGCCTGATGACGTCGCCCGAAGGCAGGGTAGAGCACCAACCCAGCGGCTCCCCTGTGAAGATCAAGGATGAAGGGGAAGGAGAGGCTGTCGCGGCCTGTGGCCTGGCTGGGGACCTGGAACCCAGGAGTACCATTGAACAGGGGTCCGGGGTCCCTGAAATGTCGGCTGTATCATCACCTGTAGACATTACAGTGCGGCCAGAGTCAGAGAGGGAGGGGGAATCGCTCCCTAGTGTGCCAGCTGAAGATGACGGGGAAAGGCTATAGACTGGGGTTCGCCCAGACTGCTGGCTGAATTTGAGTCACGGCAGCACCTGGTGGAGTGGTGGTCTCCAAGTGAGGGGTCGGATGAGGAGCAAGAGACGACGGGAAGTTCCCATGCTCTCTATTTCTCAGATGGAGATGAGACGGAGCCCCCTCAAGACACCAGATCAGCAGCAGGAACCTCCAGTATCCGCTACAAGACTTTCCTTAATAGGCCCTCCACTACCCAGACCAGAGAACCCACATACTGGCAGATGGTGGTAAGGTCCCCTGCTACTCAAGTTAGGCCTGGGAAAGGGAACCTTGTCAGTCTACCCAGGTTCTCCAGATATCAGAGGGAGGTCCAACGCCGGGTTGCTCTGGAGTGGGCCCTGGACTACCCCTACAACCCACCCCATGTCATGGACACTGTTGAGAGCTCAAGAGAGGAGTGGGAGGATGACATGACATGGAACTATTTACAAGTACCTAAGCCATTGCGGGGTCCTGAGAGCAGCTGCTGGAAGAGGTCCGTGGAGCTGAAAAAGGAATGGAGTCTTGGGCAGTCCATAAAGAGACTGTCTGCTGATCGTCAAACCCAACCAGCCCACAATGAGCTATTCAATTTCAGAAGGGTGAGATTGCCTGATCCTCATTACTATGTTTAGGCCTCTGATGTTGTACAGCCTACTCAGTACACTCCATGAACTGCCGGAGGAGTAGCGGAGTGTGTACTTTCCTCTGAGCTGCAGGACAAATTAGCCTGCCACCCTGTGCCCAGTGGAAGAGACTGTTTCACTGCAAGGACACTGATGTGAAGTTTGTTCCGGTTTCATTATTTTTGAGGACCTGTTGCTCGGGGAGGGGCCTCTCCCATCAGGAACCTTTAAAATTAAAACTATGAACTTTCCTTGCTTCTGCTCCTGCAGTGGGATCATAACCCCTAACTGGCAGAGCAGGCAGCTGAAAGAAGTACAGAGAAAGACTTGTGTTATTATGTTCTATCAGGAGGATAATAACCCCCTTCTGATAGACTGTTGTTAATTAGTTCTTTTTAGATAGTTGTGTTCCTCTTCTCTTAGGATTCCTGGGATGGAACGGCTGTTCATCCTCATCTGTCGAGTCAAGACAACATTGACCTTCCATTACTAACTAGGTGAGTAGAGGGCTTCTCCTCAGGGAGATGTGCTCTGGCTCAGGAATGTATAGTGATTTGGTATGTGATTTAGCTACAGGGCTCTGTAGTCAGGAAATGTGATAAAATGTATAGTGTAAATATTACAAGAACAATGGCAGAGATATATTTTTGTAGCTTATTTATTTGTACAGTTTTGTATGTCCCATTTCCAAGTTTGTTCCCTTTTCCCCTTCCATATTTTTGACTTTGGGATGCCCATGCTCCTGGGCCCAGGATCCATTTTTGTAAATTTTCAGCTGAGGACCAGCTGATGTTTAGGGGGGTGGTGAGTGTAGTGCCCCCAAAGTATAGGCGCTTTTTGGTGAGGTATTTTTGCTTGGAAAGGCAAAATTTAGTCAGGCCTTGACTGTAGGTGCAGGCCTGAATCTTTTGATCTGAGCTGGGTAGTGACTCAGGGAGTGGCTGGAGATAGAAGGAAGGAACACCCCTTGGAGTTTCCTACCCTTTTTGAGCCGAGAAAGCTCTGGAAAGGGGGATGGATGAGGAGGTGTCACTTCCTGATGTATGACAAGGAGCCCTGACCAATCTACAGTCTGGATTGGCAGGGGGCAGGCCTTCTTAAATACAGCAGTCTGCCAGCAGGGGGGATAGGAGAAATTGTGTGGAAGTGTGGAAGATGTAGCAGAGGTGCTGTGGAGGCCTCTACCTAGGAGGGAGCCCCCAGTCTGGGGGGGGTGACCTTGAGGCCTGGGGACTCGGGTGAAGCCAGGAGTGGAGTTGATTCCTGGAGCAGCACAATTGAGTAGGAGAACAACAGAGGTGCTACTGAGAACACTTTAAGTATCCACTGGAGTCGGTGAGTGGCAGACCCTGGGAGTGGGTGGGCTGGAAGTTGTAGTCCATCACAGGCCCGGCTAGCACCAACGTACTAAGCTACACTTTGAGAGTGTTTTTGACCCTGGCCTGTAAAGGGTGGTCCTGCTGACAGTGCAGGCCTCACCATGTGCTAGCTGCGGTGAAGAGAAAGGAATGGAGTGAGCCTGATAAATTTCCCTTCAGGTGAGGAAACTAAGGGAGGTGCTGGAGAGAAGTGAAGGAGTAATAGTCTGCAAGTCAAGTGCAGGAGGAAGTAAAGTGTATATACAGTCGTGTATATAGGAGGCCCTGTAACCAATTCTTTGGGCATCCCACAGTCACCCCTTTTCCCTATCCAAGTTAAATCCCCTAAATAAAACAAACAACAAGAGCCGGCCTGTTCATTGACTTCGGATGTGTGAGATATGGTGGGATTGAGGGCAGCTATAAGGTGAACCACAACTACCAGCCACTCCCAAGGGAGCACATAGCTACATGTCTTGATTCTAATCAATGTAGTTTTGTCAATAAAAATGTTAGTCTCTTATGGAATAACTGACCGCCTCTTTAAATAATTCCCTTGATACACACAACCGGGTCTGGGAACTGTGGGACTTGATGGAGGCCCCTATTTCCCGATGTCTTCCTGATAGGGAGATATAGTATGTAGGCAGTGGCCCCGGGTTTCGGGGGGGTTCTGGTGTGGGTGGTGGTCCCTCATTACTCGTATCTTTCTCTCTGCTCCCTATTACTTTCTTCAACTCTCCTAGTCTGTTCTTTCCTTTGCCCCTATTTTTTGTTTGGTTATACTGTAGTTTCAGGCATAGATATGCTTTCGAGTCTTTGAATCGTAGTCAGTTGACTTAATGACAAAAAATATTGTTCCTACTCACTTGATTTATCTGCCTCAAATAGAGTGTTTCGCTTAATGCATTGCTAATTGGTTCTTTGGCTGACCTATGCCTACCTAAAATATGTTATATTTTCTTGTTTTTTTTTGTTTGTTTTTTGTCCGTCTCCTTGTTGTAATTTGTGGAAAACGAAGAAATGATCATTTTTTTTTAAAAAAAAAAGTTAGTCTTGCCTTTTTTTCCCGCTTGATCGTAGCTGTGCTTCCCATATCACCCCCGAAGCACACTCTGGTGTGTCATTAGACTGGAAGAACCATGTCACCTCATTGAGAACATCTTCCAAGACACCAGGGTCCTGTAAAATACTTTCATTCAATTTCCATGTCGCCAAAGAATTTGTGATGGAGTTCACTACCACCGCAAACCAAACAGCACCATGTCAAATAAAACAAAACACACGGGGAGAAGAAGAAAAAAAAGGGGGGGTGGAGGGGGGAAATGACTGCATTGGTAGATAGCAACCAGAATTATTGTTAGGTATGTTCCAGTGAAAGATGTTTTGATTTCGCTCTGTTTATGTATGATTTTTGAGAAAAATTAATAAAAGTATTAAAGATGAAAGAAGGTAAAATTTGTCAAATTTAATATAACTGGATACACATATATATTTCTAGGTCTCTCCAGAGATGCTCAATTGGGTTTAAGTCAGGGCTCTGGCTGGGCCATTCAAGAACAGTCACAGAGTTGTTGTGAAGCCACTCCTTTGTTATTTTAGCTGTGTCCTTAGGGTCATTGTCTTGTTGGAAGGTAAACCTTCGACCCAGTCTGAGGTCCTGAGCACTCTGGAAAAGGTTTTCGTCCAGGATATCCCTGTACTTGGCCGCATTCATCTTTCCCTCGATTGCAACCAGTCGTCCTGTCCCTGCAGCTGAAAAACACCCCCACAGCATGATGCTGCCACCACCATGCTTCACTGTTGGGACTGTATTGGGCAGGTGATGAGCAGTGCCTGGTTTTCTCCACACATACCGTTTAGAATTAAGGCCAAAAAGTTCTATCTTGGTCTCATCAGACCAGAGAATCTTATTTCTCACCATCTTCAGGCCTTCAGGTGTTTTTTTTAGCAAACTCCATGCGGGCTTTCATGTGTCTTGCACTGAGGAGAGGCTTCCGTCGGGCCACTCTGCCATAAAGCCCCGACTGGTGGAGGGCTGCAGTGATGGTTGACTTTCTACAACTTTCTCCCATCTCCCGACTGCATCTCTAGCTCAGCCACAGTGATCTTTTGGTTCTTCTTTACTTCTCTCACCAAGGCTCTTCTCCCCCGATAGCTCAGCTTGGCCAGACAGCCAGCTCTAGGAAGGGTTCTGGTCGTCCCAAACGTTTTCCATTTAAGGATTATGGAGGCCACTGTGCTCTTAGGAACCTTAAGTGCAGCAGAAATTTTTTTGTAACCTTGGCCAGATCTGTGCCTTGCCACAATTCTGTCTCTGAGCGAGTCTCTGTCTTAACACCGTTCCGTGTCTAGACCGGTTCCAATGTTTTTTTAAAGACGACGTGAATTCCAAGGATTCTCGTGTCACCGGAGGTATTAGGAATTTACCTTTTGCAAACCCTGCTGGTCTTGGGAAGGATCTCGACCGACAGACCGGTTCGACTCGATAGCCCCCTCTTCTCGGAACCACTCTCTTCATTTCTTCTTGGTTTTCTAGTGACACCGACTCGATCTCTACGTCAGCCCTCTACCCTCTTTCAACATCTTTCAGTTGGTAGTGACGTCGGGAGGTGGTCAGCCCCGAAATACCGTCTCACCGGGCTGCCTTCGGAGAGGAGTCACGTTCTGTGTACTTTCGGGCGTACCTCAAACGATTTTTTTTGTGGACTTCCGGACTTCTACCACTCTTTATTCTAAGAGACCAGACTACTCTGGTT
>BLSH010488511.1:41338-70266 GCA_018402905.1 Glandirana rugosa | reverse complement strand
GCTGCAATATAACAAAGAGTGAAAAATTTAAGGGGGTCTGAAAACTTTCCGTACCCACTATATATATATATATTTCTCCTACGTTCACTGACAGACGCAGCCCTTCATTGTCAAGTGGGGTTATATGCACATCCTACCAGGAGTTGACTAGGCAAATAGAAAGAAAGCAAGCTGACCCCTCCCAGGGGGCCGTCCTCTCTCTCCCATATAACCCCCCCTGCTCTGAATAGCATCTCAGTTTTCTATGCCTAGTGCAAGGAGTTAGACCTGGCTCCCTTATGGGACCTGCGGTTCATCTTTTTTGCTACTGCTTTTTTATTTTTTTCAAGCTATCTGATGAAGACTGCTATCAAGAAGCCAGCTGGGGCATAGAAGATAGCTAGAATCCTGCACTTTCCCCAGCGCGGCCGACCGATGCGAGCTAGCCCTAGCCTTGGCGGGGCCCGCCGCATCGTGCCCGTTCCGTGTGGGCGGCCAGTGGATGACCCCACTTGCGCCCGGTGACCGGACCTTGTTCCCGTCCAGGGGCCTGCGGCCTGCAGCATCCCTCTCCGGCAGTGGGAGGAAGGTCTGCACCCGGGTGGCTACCCGCTACGCCCGATGGACTGGTGAGTAACCCCCTCTCTTCCCCCCTAGGGGCGCGGAGGGGGGGGGCTGGGCGATTTTAGCGATTTGAGCCAGCTGGTGGAGGGTGTTTCGCTGGGCTAGTGACTCCCCTGGGGTTCTCGCCCCCCCCCCCACACTGCACCCCACCCCGCGCTTCCGCACCGCCATGTGGTAATCCGCCGCCATTTTGCCATAGCCACGGCCAATTTCTTGGGGTTTTCCCTCTAGTGCTGAGCAGCGGCCATTTTGCCATAGTCGCGGCCTGTATTACAGGCTTTGGCCTCTAGTGAACGCTCGGCGGCCATGTTGGAGGTCCCTGGAAAGAAAAACGTGTTGCTGCTGTTTTGCTTCCTTTTTCACTCTGGGACAGCGTGGATGGCACAGGCGGTGCAGGCTCTATGACTGGCGGTCAATAAGCACTCCTACTGGGACGCAGCGCTTGTGAGGCTACAAACAGCAACTATAGCTGGGCTCTCCCTGGGGTGCTGGTAGCAGTGGGTACAATCCTCCTGGGGTCTCCTTGGTTGCTTTGTGGGGTGGCGTTGGGGCTGCATTGTGGGGGTGTCAGGGCATTTTTACTGCCTGTCAGGTCCGGTGGTACGATGGCGGATGACCCTACGGTTCCTTCTGAGGAGGAGTCAGCGGCAGCGCAAGCTGCGCTAGGGACCCTGGTGTCCCTGGACCAGCTGAGAGCAGTATTTGGGGAATTCCTTCCCCAGGCGGGGCCCAGCCAGGTTAAGGGGGCCCAGCCAGGTTAAGGGGGCCCCTAAAAAGCGTCCGCCTCCCCTCCTTTCATCGGGGGAAGAGTCTGAACCGGCAGTGGCCTCGGGGGTCACGGGGACCCCCGTGGAGCTCTCAGAGGGTGAGCTGGATCCCTCGGACGGCGAGGAAGACCAGGGGGCCTCGGTTGCGCGCGACAAGGTGCTGGTGGCCGCACTGATTGCTGATATCCGTGCGTCTTTGCGACTGGACCAAGCAGGGGAGTCGCAGGAGTCCGCATACATTTGCAGGTCTGCTAGGCCACCCAGGTCCCCTAAGGCTTATCCTTATGATCAATTTTTTGACCATCTGGTTTATCAGGAATGGCAGCGTCCGCAGAATTCCTTTGCCCTGCCAAAACGCTTCGCTATACGTTATCCATTTGAGGATAGCTTTGTGAAGAAGTGGGCATCCTCCGCAGTGGACCCTCTGGTGGCTCGCCTGAATAAGGCAATGACCATTCCCTTGGAGGGGTCTCCCTTTTTTAAGGACCCAGCCGATAGGAGGACGGAGGTGGTGTCCAAAGCACTTTTTCTGCTGGCAGGGTCAGCCATGAGTCCGGCCCTGGCGTCGGCCATGGCGGCGCAATCTCTGTCTGAGTGTACGACGGAGCTGCAGAATGACATGAACTGTGGGAGGTCGCTTGAGGCGTTGCAGAGAGCAGACCATTTGTTTCAGGGTCTTCGGTACCTGTGTGACGCAGCTCTGGACCTGCTTCCCATGTTGTCGAAAAATGTCTGTTTGCGCAGTCATTATCAGATGGGTACTCTGGTTACACTCATGGTCGGGTGACCATGTGTCTAAGAAGGGCCTGACAGATCTCCCCTTTCAGGGTGGTTGGCTCTTTGGGGCGCAGTTGGATGAAATCATTAAGGATTTCACTGGAGGGAAGAGTACTTTTCTTCTGGAGCCCAGGCGGCGGGAGTTCCGCCGCAAGCAGGGTCCTACTTCTTCGGGTCAGAAGAGGTTTTTTTGTGCCTCCGGTGTAGCGGGCAAGGGGTCGAGGCCCGGCAAGTCAGCCGCGGGGGCTGGTAACCGACCCTGCAACGCAAGAGTGAAAAGTCAGAGGATGAGTCCTCCTCCGCATGATGGGTTGCCCCCACCCGATTCTCGGGTGGGGGGCCGTCTTCTGGGGTTCGCAGACAGGTGGACTGCCCGCATTTCCGACTGGTGGGTGCAGGAAGTGGTGTCCTCCGGGTACAGGATAGAGTGCAGCACTCTACCCCCCAGACAGGTTCTTCCCATCGAACTTGAGACTCCCTCAGGGGCGTCGAGAGGCTCTCTTAGGGGCTGTAATTGTGCCGGTATCTCCGCTGGTAAGATTCCGTGGCTTCTACTCCAACCTGTTTGTGGTATCCAAAAAGGGGGGGGGGTCAAGCCGGTTCTGGGCCTAAAAGAGCTAAATCACTTTGTGAGGGCGTGAAAATTCAGAATGGAATCTGTTCGTTTGGTTGTGGCCGCCCTACACCAAGGGGACTTCATGGCGTCTCTGAATATCTGGGACGCGTACCTCCACGTTCCCATTTGTCTCCGGCACCAGCGCTTCCTGTGCTTTGCGGTGGGAGATCTGCATTACCAATTCGTGGCACTTCCCTTCGGTCTGGCCTTGGCTCCTCGGGTGTTCACCAAGCTGGTGGCTCCGGCGTTAGCGCTGTTAAGGCAGAGAGGCATTGCGGTGGTAGCATACCTCGACATCCTGCTCCTGAGAGCGGAGTCTGCTTCGGCTCTGGAGGAGAATGTGGCTATCACCCTGGCCTCATTGAAGGACTTCGGCTGGCTGATCAATCTGCAGAAGTCGACATTGACACCGTCCTGTCGTCTGGAATACCTGGCGAAGGTGTTCTTACCTCCGGCCAAGTTGCTGACACTACAAGCAGCGGTGCGAACCCTGCTGTCATGCCGGTGGTTCTCTTTACGGTCCTGGGGCAGATGTCTGCTCAGGGCCGCTGGTCGGCGCAGGAATCCCACCTTACGATCATTGTACTGGAGTTGAGGGCGATCAGGCTCTGCCTCTCCCACTGGACGGTAAGGTTGCGCGGCCTCCCGGTTCGGGTTCAGTCAGACAATGCCACGGCGGTGGCGTATGTGAACCATCAGGGCGGAACAAGGAGCTCTGCAGCGGCTTCGGAAGTGGCTCTCATTCTGAGATGGGCAGAACTTCATGTGCCGGCAATCTCCGCTACTTACATTCCGGGCGTAGAGAATTGGCAGGCGGACTTTCTCAGTCGTCAGACGCTGGATGAGGGGAATGGTCCCTACATCCAGAAGTGTTCCGCCAGGTTTGCCACAAGTGGGCACGCCAGACATGGACATCATGGCGTCTCGGTTCAATCACAAGGTGGAAACCTTTGTGCGCAGGACAAGAGACCCGCTGGCGGCCGCCACGGACGCGCTGGTAGCGCCTTGGAGTGGGTATCGGCTCCTGTACGCTTTTCCTCCCCTCAAGCTTCTACCACGGCTACTGCGCAGGGTGGAAGCGGAGGGGATTCCGACAATCCTGGTCATTGAGTACTCTCAAGGGTCAGATCTCGGCTCTGGCGATTCTATTTCAACGGCCTTTGGTGTCACATTCGTTGATTCGTACATGTGGCTCCTCAGGTACGGTCGCCTTTGGTGCCGTGGGATTTGAACTTGGTGCTTTCTGTGCTGCAGAAACCGCCATATGAGAAGATCAGATTAGGGATATTCCCTTACAATTGCTGTCGCAGAAAGTGGCTTTCTTGGCCATCACATCCGCTAGGCGGGTGTCTGAGTTGGCAGCGTTGTCCTGCAAGTCTGCTTACCTAGTCCTTCATAAGGACAAGGCGGTCTTGCACCCTTCTCCTTCGTTCCTGCCGATGGCAGTCTCTTCTTTTCACATTAATGAAGATATTGTTCTTCCTTCATTATGTCCGTACCCGTCGCATCCCAAGGAATTTGAGTTACATTCCTTGGATGTCGTGAGTGCTTTGCGGGTGTATTTGGCAACTACAGCTTCCTTTCGGAAGTCTGATGCGTTGTTGGTGTTGACGGATGGTGCGCGCAAAGGATTGGCGGCCTCGTCGACTACTGTTTCCCGTTGGATCAGACAGACCGTGACCCGTGCATATACTGTTCGGGCAAAGTACCCCCTTTTCCAGTCATGGCTTATTCCACCAGGGTAGTTAGCACTTCCTGGGGCTTTCAGACACCAGGCTTCGGTGCCACAGGTGTGCAAGGCAGCCACTTGGGCCTCGGTGCACACGTTTACTAAGTTTTACAAAGTTGATGTGTCAGCATCTGCGGATGCTGTTTTTGGCCGTAAAGTTTTACAGGCGGCAGTGTAGGCGCGGCTGGCGCCTCCTGAGAGGATTCTGTTGGGTACAGTTGTTGTCGTTTACCCTCCCCTCTTGACTGTCACAGCTTTGGGACATCCCCACTTGTCAATGAAGGACTACGTCTGTCAGTGAACGTAGGAGAAAAAGGGATTTTATTAAAACTTACCGTAAAATCCTTTTCTCTGAGTTCACTGACAGACGCAGCACCCATCCCTCTGTGTTGCGTTTGTACAGCTTGTTACGAACTGATATGCTATGCAGAGCAGGGGGGTTATATGGGAGAGAGAGGACGGCCCCCTGGGAGGGGTCAGCTTGCTTTCTTTCTATTTGCCTAGTCAACTCCTGGTAGGATGTGCATATAACCCCACTTGTCAATGAAGGGCTGCGTCTGTCAGTGAAATATATATATATATATATATATATATATATAATTTTTTTTTTAAGGGTAAATTTTATTTGCTTTTTTTTCACACATACTTTGAATGAACACAGTCAATAATATAGGGATTATTGCAGTCATTACATTAACAATGTCTGTTATATCCATCTTCATGTACAATACTCAATAAAACTTTTCCTATGAAACCATAGTGTGCTTGTGTCTGCGTGTTCGGCAAGTCATGTATTGTTTATTACCGTAGAAACATACAGGGAAAAAAAATTTAACAAAACCCCTGAGGGAATATACCTCCATTGGCATGAAACACAGGGAAACAGAAAGAAACATATGGGAGCAGATTAATTAGCATAGGTTATTACAAGTAGAACATAATAAGAGAACCATCATTTCCGAGACCCTATCTGTAGGCCAGCACTGTATTTCCACTACAACTGCCCAGGCCTCCACATACATCTGTCAAGCAACGCTACCCACTAGATATGTGAGCCAGATGAGCTTCACACTCCCAGCTCGCCCGATACTGAATCAATCCAGCCTCCCCAGATCTTCCTGAATTTTTTTGGGCAACCCCTTGCTATATATGTCAGCTTAATCAGTGGCAAGGCTTTATTTATCAAATCTAACCATAGTTTTACCGAAGGGGGAGATTCGTCTTTCCACTTGATGGTGATGGCTTTTTTGGCATAAAAGAATATTATTCTCAATAGAGATTTATTGGAATTAGTGATCTCCTCTTCCCCAAAATCGCCCAGAAGGTATCTGGCTGGGGAATAGATGTTCGGCAGCGCCAGTTTGTCTTCAACTAGACCCAAAATTGCCCTCCAGAACTGCCTCACCTTAGGGCACTGCCAAATTAAATGGAAGAAGTCGCCCACCGCCAAGCGGCAGCGTTGGCAGTCGGGCGACTCCCCCCTCCCCATTTTATACAACCGTGAGGGGGTATAATAGACTATGGACGTAGTATAATTGTGTTAACTTGTCTTTAGCAGATATTACAGTAGGCAGCGTATTCTCAAGTATCTCCAGCCACGACTCCCCATCCAAGTCTGGGATGTCTGTCTTCCATTGAGTTGCTATTTTTTCCATCCTAGTGGAGGAGGTCAGTAGCAGGAGATAGTATCTAGAGATGAGTTTTGTATGGTCCTCCTTGAACATCAGCCTCTCCAGTGTGGTAGGGGTGAGTGTTACCTGTTGCAGGCCAAACTGTGCGGCCACCACATGTCTAAATTGGAGATATCGGTAGAGGAGCTGGTTCGGTATCCTGTATTCTATTTGGATATCTTTAAATGATTTAAAAACTTCATTGGAAAACAGCCGATGGGCATACTCAATACCATAATCCGACCAACACTTGGCATTTGGAATTTTATATATTTCACTCAACTGGGAGTTACACCAAAGAGGAGTGTTGGGGGATGTAATAAGTGATGAGCCTCCCGTTTTATTATTACAGATGTGGAAAATCCTATAAGCCAGTTTAACCACTACCCGCCCGGCATATTGACAAATGACGTCCGGGCGGGTGGTTCATTATCCTGACTGGACCTCTATTGATGTCCTCAGGATAATCCGCGATCGCGCGCCCACAGGGGCGCGCATCGCGGCGATCGGTGGTGCCGTGGGTCTGTCTGACCCACCGCATTACTGACCGATGTAAAAGGCTTCCATCCGAAGCCTTTTACCATGTGATCAGCCGTGACCAATCACGGCTGATCACAGTGTAAATAGGAAGAGCCGTTTATCGGCTTTTCCTCTTCTCAGGTCTACAGACCTGAGCAGCGGAGAGCCGATCGGCTGCTCGCCTGAGGGGGGGCTGCGCTGAACGTTTATAGTGCAGCCCCCCTCAGGATCACCCCACTGGACCACCAGGGAGCCCCCCCCAGACACCGCGAAAGGGCCACCAGGGAGGAAATGAAGAGGGCGCCCAGGACCACCAGGTAAGGGCAATATAGTGCACTGTAAGGATGGCACTGTGCCCATATATGATGCCTGCCAGTGCCATCCCTAACAGTGCTGTATGCACCAGTGCCACCTATCAGTGCCCACCTGTGCCACCTATCATTGCCCAGCAGTGCCACCTATCAGTGCCGCCTATGAGTGTCCATCAGTGCCGCATATCAGTGCCACGTATCAGTGCCCGTTAGTGTTGCTTATCAGTGCCGTCCATCAGTGCTGCATATGTGCCCCATCATCAGTGCAACCTTATCAGTGCCACCTCATCAGTGCCAATCTGTACTGCCTCCTCAGTGCCCATCAGTGTAGCCACATCAGTGCCCATCAGTGAAGGAGAAAATGTACTTTATACAAAGTTTTGTGACAAAGAAAAATGTTTTTGTTTTTTTTTTCCAAATTTTCGGTCTTTTTTTATTTATAGCGCAAAAAATAAAAACTGCAGGGGTGATCAAATACCACCAAAAGAAAGCTCTATTTGTGGGAACAAAATTATAAAAAGTTTGTTTGGGTACAGCATCACACGACCGCGCAATTGTCATTCATATCGCAACAGCACTGAAAGCAGTGGGCAGGAAGTGTTCTATGTGCCTGGTATTGAAGTGGTTACTCAGGTCTCTTCCCCCCCCCCCAATGGGTATGGGCCATTTCTATACAAGACATTGATCAGGGATTCATAGGACCCTATTACCGCCGCCTGGGTGACTATCGACGCTATCTCGGCGTCGGGGGAAAAAAACACGACTGGATGTGGGTCAGCTGGGAGGCGAGGTAATAGCATTGAAGGTTTGGTTAAGCAATTGTAGTGTTTCCAGAGAGATCCTGGGTGATCTGGCCCCCATAGGAATAACAGAATTATTGAATTGATTTCTTTAAAAAGTTTTTTGGGGAGATATATAGGGGCATGCCAGAATATATATAGGAAGCGGGGCAGGTAGATCATTTTAAAGATAGCTATGCGTCCTAGGAGATTAAGGGGAAGTTTTGCCCAGGTCTGCAAGTCACGTTTCATTTTAGCAATCAATGGGGTCAGGCTATTCTCTATATATGTTTCCAGGGGCAGCTGGATCTCTATACCCAGATATCTGCCTCTGGACATCCCCTTACAGCTAGTGCACAAATTCAATGTTGGAGTGTAGTGGGAGTCAAAGGGGAAGATTGTGGACTTACCCCAGTTCACCTTGAACCTGGAGCAAGAACCAAACTCTGCAATGAGATCCATTGCCCTAGCTAAGGGCCCTCTACATCGGACAAATACAAGAGCATGTCGTCCGCGTACAGGGAAGTTTTCTCCTCCAAGGAGTTTACCCGGCAACCCCCCACCCCCTCCTTCCGCAGTTTTGCCGCTAACGGCTCAATGGCAAGGGCAAACCGCAGGGGCAAAAGTAGGCACCCTGGCCTATCTTAAACTTCTCAGTGACAACATGGTTAACCCGGATGCGGGTCACGGGATTCGTATACAATAACCTTACCCAGCAGATAAGACCTTTCAACAGCGTCTAAGGCCTTATGCGCATCTAGGGACACTACAACCCTGGTATCCGTCTCTGGGCCCTCTGTCTGTAGGATTGTAAACAATCTTCTGAGATTGTTGGCGGTGGAGCACATTGGTATGAAGCCAGTCTGATCCTGGTGAATAAGAGAAGATATTACTTTGTTCAGTCTTTTAGCTAATAGTTTGGCCAGGATTTTACCGTCCGCATTAATTAGAGATCGGCCTATATGATTTGCAGAGGTGGTGATCCTTATGGGGTTTGGGGATCAGTACAATTAAGGCCTCCCTGAGGGATTCGGGGAGTGACCCCCTGTCAAAGGCCTCGCGGTACACCTCTAGAAGTTTTTGAGCAAAGAATTCATGATATGTGCAATACCATTCCATAGGGTATCCGTCAGAACCTGGCGTCTTATAAGGTGTGAGTGAGTGCATTGCTGCCTCTATCTCCTGTGTCGTGATGGGGAGATCCAGCTCCCCCGATTCCTCCTGAGGCAACACGCATAGGGGAATGTGTTCCAAGTAGGTTAAAACTTCCTCCTCCCCATTGTTCACCTGTGAAGTGTATAGGGAAGAGTAGAATTGCACAAAAGCCCTCGCTATGTCATCCGGGGATTTACAAAGGATCCCATTCTCATCATAGACACAGGGAATAGATGCTGAGGGATGTTGGGAGTGAGCTAAATAGGCAGGCAACTTGCTATTCTTATCACCATATTCAAAGATTCATTGAGACTGATACAATAGTTTTTTGGGGGTTTTCTCAATCGTTCATTGACGGACACAGCCTCTATTTTTGACATGTGGGGTTTATGCACCTTTCACTAGGAGTGGCAGCAGAGGGGCATAGCAGTGGTGGCGTATCTCGACAACCTCCTCCTGCGGGTGGAGTCGGCCTCAACCTTGAAGGACAGTGTGGACATTCCTGCGCAACTTCGGCTGGGTGATCAACCTTCCGAAGTCGGTACTGACCCCGTCGCACCAGTTGGAATACCCTAGGCTTGTTCCTGGACACGGAGCGGGTGAAGGTATTTCTTCCTGCCGCCAAGGTCTTGACGCTCCAAGTTGCGGTGCAGGCCCTTCTGTCCCAGTGGTGGTCCTCTCTCAGATTTTGCATGCGGGTGTTGGGGCTGATGGTCTCCTCCTTCGAGGCGGTGCCTTATGCCCAGAGTCACACCCGGCCCCTGCAGCGGGCAATCCTGCTGCGGTGGGACAAGTCTCCGCTATGCCTGGATCGGGTGATCAGTTTGGATCACCGGACTCGAGGTTCCCTCGCCTGGTGGCTGCGGGCCCGGCCTTGGAGCTGGGGAAGTAATTTCTTCCAGTGGACTGGACGGTGATCACGATGGACGCCAGCCTATACGGTTGGGGGGGGTCCTGGGGTGGCTGTCGACCCAGGGCCGCTGGTCTCCGGAAGAGTCCCGTCTCCCGATCAACGTGCTGGAACTGCGAGTGATCAGGCTTTGCCTCTCCCACTGGTCGGGGAGGTTGCACGGGCATCCTGTTCGGGTCCAGTCAGACAAGGCCAGGGCTGTGGCTTACGTGAACCAGTAGAGCGGAATGAGAAGCGCGGCGTTAGAAGCAGCCCACATTCTGCGGTGGGCAGAGCTTCTCATGCCGGCAATCTCCGCCGTTCACATTCCGGGCATCGAGAATTGGCAGGCGGACTACCTCAGTCCCCAGAGGTTGGATCAGGGAGAGTGGTCCCTGAACCCGGAGGTGTTCCACCAGATTTGTCAAAGGTGGGGTACCCCAGACGTGAATCTCTTGGCGTCCCGGCTCAACCGGAAGGTGCAGGCCTTCGTGAACAGAACAAGGGATCCGCTGGCAGACGCGGCGGATGCTCTCGTGGCTCCGTGGTCTCGGTACTGAATACTGTATGCCTTCCCTCCACTTCCGCTACTACCGTGCCTGCTGCGCAGGATAGAGACGGAAGGGATTCCAACCACACTGGTAGCACCAGATTGGCCTCGGCGTCCTTGGTACACCAACGTGGTGCGGATGGTAGTCGTGGTTCCCTGGCTGCTCCCGCTTCACGAGGACCTACTTTCACAGGGACCCATCTTGCACCCTGCTTTACTCTCGCTGGCTTTAATGGCCTGGCTATTGAGTCCCAGGTGTTAAAAGATAGGGGACTCTCTGAGTCTGTCATTTCCACTATGCTCAAGGCGCGTAAGGCCACTTCACGGAAGATCTATCACCGCACTTGGAAGGCTTACATTGCCTGGTGCGGGGCGGGGGGTTGGAACCCCCATTCTTTCTCGGTGGCTCGGGTGCTGGCCTTCCTTCAGCAAGGCCTGGATCATAAGTTGGCATTGAGCGCGATTAAGGGGCAGATTTCTGCCCTGGCGATTCCTTTTCAGCGTCCCTTGGCGACGCATTCCTTGGGACCTTAATCTGGTCCTTTCAGTGCTTCAGAAGCCGCCTTTCGAAAATATCAGGGACAAGGCAGTTTTGCGCCCTTCTCCCTCCTTCTTACCGAAGGTGGTCTCTTCGTTTCACATCGATGAGAACATTGTCCTCCCTTCGCTGTGTCCACGCCCGTCTCATCCTAAGGAAGTTGCTTTGCATTCCCTGGATGTGGTTAGGGCTCTGCGTGTGTATTTGGCAGCCACTGCCTCGTTTTGGAGGTCCGATGCGCTTTTTGTCGCGGTGGATGGCCCGCGCAAGGGGATGGTGGCCTTGTTGGCCACCATTTCCCGCTGGATAAGACAGACGGTGACCCGTGCGTATGCTGTTCGGGGCCAGGAGCCCACCCTTTCCGGTGACTGCTCACTCTACCAGGTAGATTAGTACTTCTTGGGCTTTCTGACACCAGGCGTCGGTTTCTCAGGTGTGCAAGGCGGCCACTTGGTCCTCGGTGCACACTTTTTCCAAGTTTTACAGAGTTGATGTTGCAGCGTCTTCCGATGCTGCTTTTGGCCGCAAAGTTTTGCAGGCGGTGGTGTGAGGCGCGTCTGGCACCTCCCAGAAAACACTTTTGTTGGGTACTTTTGTTGTTGCTCACCCCTCGTTGTGACACTGCTTTGGGACATCCCCATATGTCAAGGATAAAGGCTGCGTCCGTCAATGAACGATTGAGAAAATAGGATTTTTTGACTTACCGTAAAATCCTTTTCTCTGAGTTCATTGACGAACGCAACACCCACCCCTCTTTTGTTGAGTTTGTACTGCTTGTTACGAACGGAGTTGCTGAGCAGAGCAGGAGGGGTTATGCCAAGTGAGGACTGCCCCTGGGAGGGGCTGTGTCTGCTTTGAGCTGAACTACATTCTGCCTAGTCCACTCCTAGCGAAAGGTGCATAAATCCCACATGTCAAGAATAGAGGCTGCGTCCGTCAATGAACTCAGAGAAAAGGATTTTACGGTAAGTCAAAAAATCCTATTTTTTCTATCAGGGTTAGGTCAAGCTGTTGTGCTAATTCACACCAGATTCTGAAGTTATCTGAGGATGGGCTTCTAATGTACTCCACTTCTGTGGCAGTAGCAGCTTGCTCAGACTCTCTAATTTTGCAATCCCTGTCCACTCTCAATCGTTTAATAGTGTTAGCGATAGAGCCTCTAAGGGTGGCTTTAAAGGTATCCCATATGACGTGCAAGGGGACTTCTGTCTTGTTTACATCCCAGAACTGTTTGATGGCGGAAGATGTTTCGCCAGCAAAGCATTCTTCTTGCAGCCACATAGGGCTCAATCGCCATATGGTATACCCAGGCGATTGACCCAAGGCAAAATCAGCATTAGGGGCGAGTGGTCCGAGACCGCTCTGGGGAGGTATCGTATGTCAACCACTCTATGCAACATCTCCCTAGATATACAACACATATCAATTCTTGATAAAGTATTGTATGTGGAGGAGAAGCACGAATATTCTCTAGCTTCTGGATGCTTTCACCTCCAGGCCTCTACCAGATTATACTGAAGCAGTAGGGTTGATAAGGGGGTGCCGCATTTAATGGTGGTGTTGACACGATCTAGATCGGGAGAGAGAATCGTATTCAAATCACCTGCTAATGTAATTGGACCCTCTGCCACTGCCAGGATTATTACCATCACACTTTCCAGGGTCGCCACTGCAAAGGGGGGTGGTATGTAGAGCATAACCAGGTTATATGGAATATTGTCTATCAGTATAACTGCAAATCTGCCATATGGGTCGGTAACAATATCCCTGGGGATGCATGGGAGAGATTTAGCTATGAGGATTGATACACCCCTTGCATAGCTGGAATACATAGAGTGGTACGCATGACCAATATATGGCCTCTTAAGTGTCAACGACTTGGAGCCCGTTAAGTGTGTCTCCTGCAAAAGAATTATCTGGGACTTATACAGTTGAATATATTTAAATACCAGTGCTCTTTTAATCTTAGCATTAAGACCCCTGACATGAAAAAACATTAAGAGTTTGTACATTAGTCCCCATTATGCTTGTTGTAGAGAATATATGGTCCACCACCAGTAGGTGACGGCAGTGTGGTCACAAAACAGTCATCATACAGTGTTCCAGGTTGCAGTAGGAACCATAGGTGCTGGAGTATACCCATGCTTGGCAAATCAAGGGAGGCATAGACACGATGGAGTAAGTAGTACTTCATAGTGGAAAAAGTAAGCAACATCGGTCGGCCGACATAAGAATTGTACCAAACCAGTAAGTTACCTTGTTGGTGCGAATGTCAGCACCTTTGAAAACGTACCTAAACCCCCCACCCTACCCGCAAGCCCCAACATTTTGCAGGCTTCTGTCCCTGGAACAAAGAACAAAATTCAAAACCAAACGGTCACACCCCAAAAGGGGGGCCCTCCTCTGGTTTAGCCAAAGAGGGAATGAGGGGGCAGAGGTGTAGCCAGTGAGGGAGTCCCCTTGCACCGCAACTCTGCATATACCGGACAGTCATAAATCAAACTAACTGGGATTAACAGGAAATGGCCCAGGGGGCAGACATGTTGAGACCACAGGCTGTGTCCGTGGTCCCGCAACCTAGGATGTTAGGCATAGGAGAAATACACATGCTTCAGGCACTTCCCAGGGATTCCAGCCACGCATTAGCTTCCCTGGGGGAGATGAAGAAATGGGTCTTTCCTTTGTGGAAGACTCGGAGCTTCACTGGATATAGCATGCCGTAGTGTAAATTGCATTCCCTCAATCTTTGCTTGATGCTTTGGAAGGCCTCCCTTTGTTTCTGCGTAGCTGGTGAGAAGTCAGGAAAAATGGCGGTTACCATTGAATGTGATATCCAGCAGGTTTCTGGCGTGTCTCAGGATGAGCTCTTTGTCTTTAAAATAAAGAAATCGGCCCAGCAGGGGTCTGGGGTGGCGACCTGGTGGGGGGGGGGCAGAATGGAACCCAATGGGCTCTTTCTATGGCAAACATGCGGGAGAACCCTTCCCCACTGAAGGTCTACATCAGCCAGGTCAACAGAAATTCCTCTGGCTGCTTCCCTTAGAGCCCTGCGGGAAGCCCAGGAATTTAAGATTATTCCTGCGGAGGCGATTTTCAATGTCCCCCAACTCGGCCTCCTGGGACCTGTGGTCTGCCACCATGTCCCTGACCGTCACCATGAGGGGATTCAGATCATCCTCTATGACACTGATCCTTGGTTCTGCATTAGAGACCCTGTGTCGGACCTTGTGCACATCCTCCTTCAGAAGCGGATGGTATCAATCTGTGTGACATGATATCTGAGAGGAACAGCTCTCCTACCTGTGGATCCGGCATGGCCCCTGCCGGGTCCGCTGTTGGTGAAGGAACCAGGCCCACCAGTGGATCCGTGGCATCCATCCACTTTGTCTCTCCCTCGGCCCAGGGTTGGAGATCAGCGCCATGCGGTTGCTGCTGTGTGTCCCACATGGCATGGGCACCATCTTGGTTGGCTCCATGAGCGAACTTGGAGAGTCTCTCCGTGGGCGTAGGCGGCATGCTGGGGCCAATCTTTACCATCCCCGGGTGCGAGAAGGCTTCCGGAGTCGGTCGGTGCCTTTGTGAGCTGAAAAGTCGGTGATTCGGCTGTGCAGGATAAGTCAGGATGTCTGTGCGGTACAGAGCTCTGGCTTTCTGCTGCTCACATCCCGGAAGTCAGGCCACGCCCCGGATACTAATATTTATAGGTAATGTTGATCTAGGGGATAACCTATTGCCTCTTGGGGGATCAAGAAGGATTTTCTTCTCCTGCTGGAGCAAATTGGATCATGCTTTATTGGGGTTTTTTTGCCCTCCTCTGTATCTACTGTGGGTATAGGATTGTGTGTATATAGGAGTGTATAATTCCCCCCCACCTTCTATCAGTTGAACTGGATGGACTTTTGTCTTTTTTCAACCAAACTATGTAACTATTTGGGTCTTTGTATTAAGAGCCATACCACCTTACCTCCGTTAGGCTACTTTCACACTGGGGCAGCGGGTCCGTTAGCGGTAAAGCGACGCTTGTTTTAGCGGCGCTTTTCAGCCGATAGTGGGGTGCTTTTAGCCCCCAAGAAGGGCTTAAAAGCGCCCGTGCTGCGGCTCTTCCAAAGTGGTTTTCAGGCGGTTTTTCTACAGCTCTCTGCTCACAGAGCTCTGAGAACAGCGTGATCCGTGGGGTTTGATCGCTCAGTTCTCAGTGTAGAGGCACCGGGGGACAGATGCAGTATAAAACCGATGCTGCATCCACCAAGGTAAGTATTAATCTGCAAAAATAAAAAAGCTTTACTTCTCTTTTTTAAAGTAGTGCATGCACTAAATTTAGTGAGGTCCATTGCGATTCAGCCCATTCAAAGTGAACAAGCTCAACTCGCACTGCACAAATGCGTTCCTCATAGGTGTGCGCAGCCTATTGCATTAGAGTGTGCATCACAAAAGCGCAAACAAACACGAGAGTGTGTGTGTATATGTCAGAAGGGCAGAGGGCGGTGTCAACAGGGCAAGGATCGTGTCAGTAGTTTATTTTTATATTATTTTTTTTATTTATTTTTTAGTTTTTTTTTTTTTACAATATTATATTTTCTTATTTTTTTTACAATTCTTTTAGGAGCCCTGCTTGGGGGCAGTGGTGAAATATCAGGGGGTCTAAACAGACCCCTGATGCCTCACTTTTTTGAGACAGAGAAATAGAGATTTCCTGGTCCCTTTCTCTGCAGCCAGGCAGCAGGGGGAACCTGCACAATACAGGGTGATTAGGATGTGCCCAGGCACACCTGCCACCCTATGTGCACACGCCTACAGCGTTCCTGCTGTGAACCAGCCCTTAAATCACGCTGTTCCAAGCCTGCAGTTTAATATCACTTCCGATCAGACATCTATTCCTTCTTTAGACACTAGGGGGGTCATTTACTATAGCGCTACCGCAAAATAGCGGCAAAATTACAGCGATTTGCTGCAAATTACCACAATTCACGGCAAATAGCGCTAAAACGGTATTCACAATAGTGCTGGAGGCAAATTACTCCCAAAATGGAATTCACTATTGCTCCCAGGTCACAGATAACGTCCAAATCTTTACTCTAGTCAGGACCTGGAGTAATGCAAATAGAAATAATGTTTAGAGCATGATCTGATCCCCTAAATTGTACTAAAATATGCAGTATATTGTTTAAAGATAATCTGCTTTTAAACTGTGTGGAAAAGTGATTTCTACACTTAAATATCTTAAAAAGTCTGAGAAGCGATAAATTCCCCGTCTCTCTACATTTAGGTGCACAGCACAGCTGAGCACAACTGAGCATGCTCAGACACAAAACAACTCAGTTTTTAACTTTCATGGAGTAATTCCTTGAGTAGATAGTAAATACCAAAATGAGAGTTGTTTTACACAGCTTTTTTAGTAAGGGAAGAAGAGTTATGTAGCCCAATGCAATTTTCAGCCATTCATTCTAATGGCAAACCTTGGCAGATACACTAGCTAGGCAATTGGGACGCCTGCTTTACATGCACATGAACTTTAATGGCATCCCAGTCTCAGTCCGTAGGGTTCAATATTGAGTTGGCCCACCCTTTGCAGCTATAACAGCTTTTAACTCTTCTGGGCAGAGGAAAAAGGCATGCGCGCTTCTAAGTGTAAACCGTATATGGTGCATATGGTAAAGATAATGGTTAGAGGTACTCACAGACGTGGAGATGAAAATCGCATGGCAGTGTCAGCCACTGCAGGCTATATCTGGGTGACTGGTGGTGATGCGTTGATGGTGACTTCAGCTGTAGGGTGGGAGATGAGAGAACAGGTGTGCGCCCTTCTAAGTGTAAACCATATTAAAAGATTTATTAATAATTAGGTAAAAGGTACTCACAAACATGGAGATAAAAATTGCATGGCAGTGTGAGCCACTGTGAGCTATGTCCAGGTACTGGAAGCGTGATATTGTCCAAAGAGACTCGGCTGTTCCCAGGGGAGGGGAGGTCCTCGCTAGCTGGCTCCGACTGGTGGTGAGGCGCTCCCTGTGATCCAGGCGGAGTGGTGCAGCTGGACTTCCGGTGTGTCTGGAGGTCCCTTCTGGGTAATGAGAGGACAGAGAATGGCGACGTGTTGTCGGGGTAAATGCCCCTTCTTCAGGCCATGTGTGTGCTCCAGTGGAGGATATATTTAAAGGCAGAACAAAAGGCTAATCAAAAAAGCCCGCGAAAACGATCGTCATGCGTCGAACACACCGCCCCGCACCGAATGTGTCGCCACGTGACAAAAGGTCATTCACGAGACGAACGTTCCACGCCAGAACGATCGTAACGCCACGAGGCGAGCATGCCCACCCATTGGTGTATGGGAGGCGGATCTGGGGGCCGGCAGCTGACATCACTGAACAATCGTGACCACCCGTATTCAAGCACAGCCTCGGATTTACACGGAAAACATGCGATACCAATAATGATAATGGCATGGATGAATAAACAAGAATAAAATAAAGAATCATAACAAGAATGGAAAATGATTAAAAACAAGAGTACAATTGCTGCTTGGTTACCAATAGAAGTAATGGCAAACAAATGTGTCACTAAAAATGTCATAAAAATTATTAAAAGATTGTTAAAAGTTACTGCTGTGCTAAATTTTGGTATGAATCACGAGGAGTGTGCACAAGGGTATACAATGGGATGAGATAGAAGCTGAAGATCCCTGGTTTAATGTAGATGTGTTATGTATAAGGGAGGACCATGTATATTGTGTATTATCACTAATAATATAAAATCTTTAACAGTATTAATTGCTATGCTGATGGAGATTGAAAGTGCGTTCACTGGATGTGGGTTTGGATTAAGGCATTTGTTTCCAATTCTTTATTGAGACCCCCCAGAGAGAGGAGGTCCAGGTGGTAGATCCAATAGGCTTCCCGTTGGCATAAGCGCTTGTATCTTTCTGCCGGGGGGGAAGGAGGAGGGTATGGCTTCTAGGTTCCAAACCTTCAGGCCTTCTGTGGATTGTTGGTGAAATTTGTAGAAATGCCTTGGGACACTGTGTTTATCACTGCCTCCTTCTATGAGTCTCCAATGCTCACCAAACCTTTTCTGAGTGGTCTAATGGTTCTGCCCACATAGTATAGCCGGCAGGGGCAGGAGAGGCAATAGATTACATGGTCCGTGGAACAGTTGTAGAATTCCGAAATGTGGTATGTCCTGCCTTTGATGGTATAGTTTTTCTGGCCATGTGTAATGAATTTGCAAGTTAGGCAAAGGGGCTTGCGGCATTGGAATATCCCTATGAGCGGGATGAAACAGAGTTGGTTAGGGCCGAGGGTGTGTGTCTTTTTTAGCTTGCTCGGGGCGACCATGTTTTTAATATTAAGAGCCCTTCTATATGAGACTTTCGGTTTTGCTGGGATGATGGATTTCAGGTGGGGGTCCTGCAGGAGGATGGACCAGTGCTTGTTGAGAACTTTCTCCATTTTGTATTTGACATGGTATTGTGTTGTGAATCTCACCGGTTGTCTCGTGCTTGTTGTGTCCTTGGGTGGTCCGTCTGGGGGGGGGGAGAGGAGGTAGTGTACTGTTCATAAGCTTTGTGGATGAGTTCTGATGGAAAATCTTTCTCCGAGAATTTTTTGAGTAAAAGCTCACTCTTTGATTGGTAATCTTCATCCCTTGTGCAGTTTCTGCGGAACCTGCAGAATTGGCTTTTAGGAATGTTTGAAATCCAACGTGGGTGGTGGCAGCTATGGAAGTGAAGGTAGGAGTTTCCTGCTGTAGGCTTTATGTCGTTTTTGCCAAAATATTCCCATTTTCATGAAAGAGAAGTAGATCAAGAAACGGTAGTTGGTGGGAATGTTGAACGGAGGTGAAGGAGAGGCCAAAGGTATTGTGGATACAATATTGAACAAATTCTAGTACAGATGACTCAGGGCCATCCCAGATGATGATGATGTCATCGATGTAGAACATACAGGAGGCAAAGTGGTTGTTCTGCCAGATGTGGGAAGATTCCCAGAAGCCCATGGTGAGGTTGGCGTAACTGGGGGCAAAATTGGCGCCCATAGCCGTGCCAACCTGTTGTAGATAGTCATCATCAAATTCAAAGAAATTGTGGGTTAGCCAAAATTCTACCGAGTCCAGGATGAAGTCTGCTTGTGTGGAGTGGATGGAAGCGTCATTGGCCAGGAAGTGTGCTACCGCTCTGAGTCCAATATGGTGGGGGTTGGAGGTGTATAGGGAGTTGACATCCAGGGAGACCCAGCGGTAGGAGGGTTCCCAGGAGTAAGGGCACAACTTGTTAAGTAAGTCAACACCGTCTCTGAGGTAAGCTGGGAGATTTTGGGCCAGGGGTTGCAGGAAGGAATCAACATATAATGAGAAGGGGCTTGTGACACTCCCCATGGCTGCAACAATGGGTCTCCCAGGCAGGTTCTCATTGTTTTTATGGATCTTGGGAATGTGATAAAAATACAGAATATTATTGAATTGGTTGTTGAAGAAGGAGAAATCAGGTATGGTGATGATGCCCAAATCTCTTGCTTTAGTGGTAAGCGAGCGGGCCTCCTCTGCAAACTTTGTGGAAGGGTCAGAGCGTAGTTTGAGGTATGTGGTGCCATCAGATAGAAGTCTGTGGGCTTCCTTGAGGTAGGTGTCCTTGTCCTAGATTACGATGCCTCCTCCCCTGTCAGCAGTTTTTATAATAAGGTTGGAATCCTCAGCTAGGGACCTTCAAGGCTTGTTTTTCTAGTGAGGTGAGGTTGGCAGAATAGGTGCCCGGGGTAGGTTTGGTGTTATACATGTGTATTAGATCTGTATATACTAGCTGATAGAAGGTGAGGAGGTAAGGTCCCTTATTTTGGGTGGGGTAAAAAGTGGACTTTGGTTTGAAGTTGGTGTGTTGGATGGTAGGAGAGGCAGGGGGATCAACTATGTAGGGGATGAGGTCTATGTTGTCATCCAGAAAGAGTTCTTCCAAGATATGTAGACCTTCCACATCCATACTGGTGAGGGATTCGTTTATGGTGGAGTCGATGGAGGGTGGGGGAGGTAGTTGCGGGGGATGTTTTAGGGCTTGGATAGAAAAATGTCTCTTGAGGGTGAGTTGGCGGATGAAGGCATTGAGGTCTTTAAAAATGGTGAAGGGGTCTGGGTAGTTGGTGGGGGCGAAGTTGAGACCCCGCTGTAGCAAGGATGATTCTGGCTGGGTTAGTATATGGGATGAAAAGTTGAAGATTTTTACAGTGTTTTTAGTTTCACACTTTTTAGATTGTCTTGCTCTTCCCCCTCGCTTCCCTCTGAATCGAGTTTTCTTTTCTTCCTTTGATGTGGCCTTGGTCTGCGAGGGGCGTGCCCCTAAAAAATTAATGTTGTTGTGTGGGACAGAGTTTATAGCGTGGAGTGGGTCATCTGTAGCAGTGGGATTGTCCACTGTTGTAGTTGTCCGGCTGATAGAGGTTGGGGGGAGTTGGAGTGGTGGAGTATCATGGGAATCTAGCATGTGGTTAGAGTTAGGCAGAGGAGTTCCGGAATCTTCTACATGCAATGAGTTCATGGCGGCCGTTGATGGATGGGTGCTGTGTGTGTTACTGTTGGAGGTGGCCTTAGATACCTCAGTTGGACCAGGCTGGTCTGTGCTGGTTGGGTTGCTAGAATTCCGGGGGAGGTCTTTGCGGTTGGAGGCTGGAGTGGTATAGTATTCACTTGTATCTCCATTCTTGTTCCTGTTCTTGTGAGAATTGGAGGTATGGTTTTAAGAGGGGGCTCCTTTTCTGGAATGCGGGCCTGGGGGGCCTCTGTTATTATGGTGAGTGTGTGGGCCTCTGGTTCCTGGTGGTGCGTCACCACGTGTTGGGGGGCGGGTTGCAATTTTGTTCTGAGTCTTGGGGATGGCCCCTGTATTGGGATGTGTGTTTTTAGATGTGGCTTGAGCCATGTTGTTCATTTTCCAGGGTAGGTTAAGCAAAGGGTGTGCCCCGGAAATAGAGGTACATGATTTGGTCGAATCATGTGGTGTGGGTCTGGGTTTTTTCCAGTTGAACACTCTCCTAAGGTTGTAGTCATCTAAGTCCATCTGGACTTTACCCGTTTTTGGTGCGGAGGGTAAGATCTTCTTTTTTCTTATTGTGGCTTTGGAGTATGTGGAGCCATTTGAGAGGAAGGTAGTTGGTGAGTGCTCTTAGGGTGGAGATATGTTGTTTAAGAGTCTGGATGCAGGATTGGTATTTTATTTCCCTCTGTTGGATGATCAGCTTCATCCACTTTTGTGTGCAAAATTCGGACAGTTGGAACCACTCGGTGGAGAGTTCTTCTGATAAAAAGGGGCATGTTTTGAGGATCCTCAGGCCCCGTGGTGTTATGTGGTGGGTTAGGTATTCCAGTAAAAAGAACATGTCCCACCAGTGGTGATTGATGGAATCTATGACGTGCTCTATTTTCCTGAAAACTTGAGTGCATTGGGTGGTAAGGTCTGGGGAGAGCCTAGCATTGGGGGTGAACATATCGGTAGGAAATAATTTGTACAGTTCATCTAAGATCTCATATTTAATAATTTCTATGTTATGTAGAAATTCCATGGTTGTGCCCATGTTGTGATAAGGGGGCTAGGAATTCTCGTGGGGGGTGGGGTATTCTAGTGGGGTGTGCGCGTGGGGTGTAATACACAGAGACCCTAGGTGATGAGTGGAAGGTACGGCTTATAAATGTTAATGCTGCTTAAACAAAAAATTCTAAAAGATGCAAGCACGAGGAAGCATTGTAAGCGCAACCCACAATTTCTTTGAATTTGAGGATGACTACTATCTACAACAGGTTAGCACGGCTATGGGCGCCAATTTTGCCCCCAGTTACGCCAACCTCACCATGGGCTTCTGGGAATCTTCCCACATCTGGCAGAACAACCCCTTTGCCTCCCGTATGGTGTATTACGGGGGATACATTGATGATATCATCAGCATCTGGGATGGCCCTGAGTCATCTGTACTAGAATTTGTTTAATATTGTAACCACAATACCTTTGGCCTCTCCTTCACCTCCATTCAACATTCCCAGCAACTACCGTTTCTTGATCTACTTCTCTTTCATGAAAATGGGAATATTTTGGCAAAAACTACATAAAGCCTACAGCAGGAAACTCCTACCTTCACTTCCATAGCTGTCACCACCCACGTTGGATTTCAAACATTCCTAAAATCCAATTCTGCAGGTTTCGCAGAAACTGCACAAGGGATGAAGATTACCAATCAAAGAGTGAGCTTTTACTCAAAAAATTCTCGGAGAAAGATTTTCCATCAGAACTCATCCACAAAGCTTATGAACAGTACACTACCTCCTCTCCACCCCCCCTCCCCCCAGATGGACTACCAGTCCCGCAGTACGGGGTGGTCTGGGGTCTCCCCCTTTGCGCCCCAGTCCCGGATTGTGGTCCGGTTCGGGTGTTCGCTATTCGGCCGGCAGCATACCGCTCAGGCATACGGGTGGCTACCCGCTACGCCCGACAGGAGTGGTGAGTGAGAGTTCCCCCCTTCCCCCTCCTCATAGGGGTGGAGGGGGGCCGACGACCCACCAGCGATTTTCTGGGTAGCTGCTGTTTAGGGGCGCATGAGGCCCCTTTCCCCCCCTCCCCCCCTGCACCAATCGTTGGTGCCGCATTTTGAAAATTTTCGCCGCCATACGGCGACCCACCGCCATTTTGCAGCAGACCGCCGCCATTTTGCCGTAGTCACGGACATGCTGGCCCTATGGAGATTTCCCTCTAGCACCCAGAGCGGCCATTTGCGGTACTGCACGTTCCCCTGCAGGTGGTTTCGGCCTCTAGTGTTCACTCGGCGGCCATATTGGAGTCCCCTGCTGCTGCAAAAAACGTTTTTTCCTTCTCTTGGGAACGGTGTGTGCTCCTGGCGGCGCAGCTCTTCTGACGATCCTCAGTTACAGGCAGCAAACAGCAAGTATAGCTGGGCTCTCCTGTGGGTGCTGGTGGCGGCGGGTGCAGTACTCCTGGGTCTCCCTGGTGTGCTGTGGGGCGGTGGTGTGTGGCTGTGTGGGGGTGCCTCAAGTTTGGTATACACCTGCTTATTGCTGAGGGTGTTTTTAAGGGGAAGAACGATGGCAGACTATACTGCGGAACCTGCTGAGGAGCACTAAGCGTTGGTGCAATCTGCGCTAGGGCCTTTTTTGGACCAGCTGCGGGCCCATCGGGCCCCTAAGAAGCGTCCCCCTCCCCCTTATTCTTCGGGGGAGGACTCTGATCCGGAAGTTGCCTCGGGGGTCTCAGGGACCCCAGTGGACCTCTCTGACGGTGAACTGGGTCCCTCGGACGAAGAGGACCAGGGGGCGGCGGCTGCGCGTGAAAAAGCGCTGGTTTCCGCCATTATCACTAGAATCCGTTCTACGCTGCGACTGAGCCAAGATGGCTAATCACAGACATCTATGTATGTGTGTGGGTCCACTAGGCCCCCCGGGGCCCCCAAGGCTTATCCCTATGATCAATTTTTTGATCATTTGATTTATTGTGAATGGCAGCATCCGCAGCATTCCTTTTCGCTGTCCAATCGGTTTGCCGCTCGCTATCCCTTTGAGGAAAGCTTTTTGAAAAAATGGGAGTTGCCTGTGGTGGACCCGCCGATAGCTCGCCTAAATAAGGCGACAACCATTCCTCTGGAAGGGGCCCCGTCCTTTAAGGACCCGGCTGACAGAAAGACAGAGGCGTTGTTAAAAACGCTCTTCCTGGTGGCAGGCTCAGCCCTGCGGCCGGCCCTGGCATCCGCCATGGCGGCGCAATATCTGTCTGAGCGTATGGCTGAGCTCCAGAGTGATCTGGACTGCGGCCGCCTGATGGATGAGCCGCAGAGGGCTGATTTTTTGCATCAGGGCTTCAAGTAACTTTGTGACGCGGCCGTGGATTTACTGCCTATGTTGTCCAGAATGGCGGTTTTTGCCGTCATCCTCAGACGGGTTCTTTGGTTACGCTCATGGTCCGGAGACCATGCGTCCAAAAAAGGCCTCGCTGACCTTCCTTTTCAGGGTGGACGTCTGTTCAGTCCACAGCTGGATGAGATCATTAAGGATTTCACAGGAGGTAAGAGCACTTTCCTCCCAGAGCCCCGGAGGCGTGAGTTTCGCCGTAGACAGGGGCCCCCTCCCTCGGGTCAGAAGAGTATTTTTCGTGCCCCGGGCGCAGCAGGAAAAGGGACCCGCCCTGGTAAGGCCGCTGCAGGGGCCGGAAAATGGCAGTGGCAGCGCAAAACCGAAAAGGTTCGGGTGGGGGGACGTCTTCTGGGGTTTGCAGACCGGTGGCTTGCTCGCATTTCCGACCGGTGGGTCCAGGAAGTGGTGTCCACCGGGTACAGGATAGAGTTCAACACTCTACCCCTAGACAGGTTCTTCCCATCGAACTTAGGGCTCCTGCAGGCACGCCAGGAGGCCCTCTTCGGGGCTGTACAAGCACTCTCAGACCAAGGGGTGATTGTGCCAGTGCCTCCAGCGGAGAGGTTTCTACTCAAACCTGTTCATGGTTCCCAAAAAAGGGGGGGGTTCGGCCAGTACTGGACCTGAAGGCCCTGAACCGGTATGTGAAAGCGCGGAAATTCCGGATGGAATCAATCCGCTCGGTTGTGGCCGCCCTTCATCAGGGGGAATTTCTGGCGTCTCTTGACATCAGGGATGCCTACCTCCATGTACCTATTTGTCCACGGCATCAGCGTTTCCTTCGCTTTGCAGTGGGGGACCTCCATTATCAATTTGTGGCACTCCCTTTTGGTCTGGCCTCAGCCCCCCGAGTTTTCACAAAACTGGTAGCTCCGGTACTGGCTTTACTGCGACAGAGAGGCATTGCGGTAGTAGCCTACCTCGACGACCTGCTCCTGCGAGCGCAGTCCGCCTCGGCTCTGGAGGAGAATGTGAGAATCCCCATGACCTTGCTGCAGGACTTCGGCTGGTTGCTCAACCTGCAGAAGTCGACAGTGTCTCCATCCCATCGCCTGGAGTATCTGGGTCTGATTCTGGACACAGAGCAGGCGAAGGTGTTCCTCCCTCCAGCCAAGTTACTGTCGCTGCAGTCTGTGGTGCGAACCCTCCTGTCACACCGACGGTCCTCATTACGATTCTGTATGTGGGTGCTGGGGCTCATGGTCTCAACTTTCGAGGCGATACCTTACGCCCAAAGTCACACTCGACTTCTCCAGCGAGCGATTCTGTCTCGGTGGGACAGGTCTCCCCGGTCCTTGGACCTTCTGATCCGCCTGAACTCCCAGACCCCAGGGCATCTCTGACCTGGTGGCTTCGGGACTCGACGTTGACTCAGGGGAAGTCGTTCCTGCCCCTTCAGTGGGAAATCATCACCACGGATGCCAGTCTTTCAGGCTGGGGCGGGATCCTGGGGCAACTATCTGCCCAGGGCCGTTGGTCGGCTCAGGAAGCTCGTCTCCCCATCAATGTGCTGGAACTGAGAGCAATCAGATTATGCCTATCTCACTGCACAGTGAGGTTGCAGGGTCGTCCGATTCGAATTCAGTCGGACAATGCCACAGCAGTGGCATATGTGCACCATCAGGGTGGCACGAGGAGTCCAGCAGCTGTGGCGGAGGCAGCCCTGATACTACACTGGGCGGAACTCCACATTCCGGCAATCTCCGCTATTTACATTCCAGGCGTGGAAAACTGGCAGGCGGATTTTCTCCGTCGCCAGATGCTGGACCCGGGAGAGTGGTCTCTCCATCCGGAGGTGTTCAACCAGATTTGCCACAGATGGGGGACGCCGGACGTGGATCTCATCTCGATTAAATCACAAGGTGAAGACCTTTGTGTCCAGAACGAAGGACCCGTTGGCAGTGGCCACCGACGCTCTGGTGGCCCCCTGGGGTCATTATCGCCTTCTGTACGCCTTCCCTCCAATAAAACTTCTACCGCGATTGGTACGCAGGATAGTAGCAGAGGGAATACCAATAATCCTGGTGGCTCCAGATTGGCCTTGGTGCACGTGGTACGCCGACATAGTGCAAATGGTGGCAGATGTCCCCTGGCGGCTCCCGCTGCGAGACGATCTACTCTCTCAGGGGCCCATCTTGCACCCTGCTTTACCCTCGCTGGCTTTGATGGCCTGGCTATTGAGTCCCAGGTGCTGAGGGACAGGGGAGTCGCTGACTCCGTGATCCCTACCTTGTTGAAGGCTCGCAAGTGTACTTCTCGCAAGATATACCACCGCACCTGGAAGGCTTACATAGCTTGGTGCGAGGCGGAGGGTCATAACCCTCGCTCTTATGTGGTGTCTAGGGTCCTGACTAGCTTTGAGTACACTCAAGGGTCAGATATCGGCCCTGGCGATTCTTTTTCAGAGACCTTTGGCTTCGCACTCACTGATTCGTACCTTTGTACAAGGTGTGCGACATGTGGCGCCTCGGGTAAAGGACCCGATGGCCCGTGGGATTTGAATTTGGTGCTTTCTGTACTTCAGAAATCGCCCTATGAAAAAATCTGGGAGATTTCCTTACAACTGCTGTCGCAGAAGGTGGCCTTTTTGGTAGCCATCACTTCCGCCAGACGGGTGTCTGAGTTGGCAGCACTGTCGTGCAAGTCTCCTTACCTAGTCCTGCACAAGGACAAGGCGGTCTTGCGACCCTCTCCGTTTCTTCCGAAGGTGGTTTTTTCTTTCCACATTAACGAAGATATTGTTCTTCCTTCATTGTGCCCACGTCCATCGCACCCAAAAGAAATTGAGTTGCATGGCTTGAACGTAGTGAGAGCCTTAGGAGTGTATTTAGCTGCTACAGCTTCTTTTCAGAAGTCAGATGCCTTATTTGTGCTGACAGAGGGTCCGCGCAAAGTTTTGGCGGCCTCGTCGGCTACTATCTCTCGTTGGATTAGACAGACCGTGACCCACGCATATTCTGTTCAGGGCAAGGTCCCCCCTTTTCCGGTCACGGCTCATTCTACCCGGGCTGTTAGCACTTCCTGGGCTTTCAGACACCAGGCCTCTGTGTCACAGGTGTGCAAGGCGGCCACTTGGGCCTCTGTACACACTTTCACTATGTTTTATACGGTTGATGTGTTAGCATCTTCGGATGCTGCTTTTGGCCACAAGGTTTTGCAAGCGGCAGTGTAGGCGCGTCTGGCGCCTCCTTAGAGGTTCTGTTGGGTACAATTGTTATCGTTTACCCACCACTCTTTTTGACACAGCTTAGGGACATCCCCACAAGTCAATGAAGAGCTGGGTCTGTCAGTGAACATAGGAGCAAAAGGGATTTTATTAAAACTTACCGTAAAATCCTTTTCTCTGAGTTCACTGACAGACGCAGCACCCACCCCTCTGTGCTCTGTTTCTGTATGGCTTGTGTACGAACTGCTGAGCTATGCTATGTGGAGGGTTTATGTGGGAAGAGAGGACGGCCCCATGGGAGGGGCCAGCTGTTCTTTTCCCTGCCTAGTTAACTCCTAGTGGGACAAGCATAAACCCCACAAATCAATGAAGAGCTGCGTCTGTCAGTGAACTCGGAGAAAAGGATTTTACGGTAAGTTTTAATAAAATCCCTTTTTTTTTACACTAAGTTTTAAATGTATAAAATATTCCTAACATGCAGAATGGGCAAACTTAGAATTGCACCTCAAAACTAGAGTTGAGCGTACACTTGGATGTTCGGGTTTGGCAGAACGAAGCGAAAAAGTTTGAGTTCGGCCCCGAACCCCATTGAAGTCAATGGTGACCCGAACTTTTGGCCACAAAAATGGCTCTAAAAAGGTTGAGGAGGCGGTGACCACGGCGGTGTAGGTGGTGGACGTGGCGGTGGAGGAGGAGGAGAAGGTAGAGAACACTGTTTTTTGTTTGTTTGGGTTTTTTTTCTAATTGGGGTAGCCCTCAAAATATTGAGACATATTAAAAAAAAAAAGGATACGTTCACTTAAGTATACCAATGGCTGTGTGAGGACAGTATAAATGGCTATTCTGCACAAGGTACAGACAAGTCTTGTGGGATCAATGCCTGGTTCATTTTAATAAAGGTTAGCTTGTCCACGTTGGCTGCGGACAGGTGGCTGTGCTTGTCTGTGATAACGATCCCTGCTGTGCTAAACACACGTTCAGACAATACACTGGCTGCAGGGCAGGCCAGCACATCCAAGGCATAAAGGGCAAGCTCAGGCCATGTGCCCAATTTGGAGACCCAGAAGTTGAATGGGGCAGACCCATCAGTCAGTACGTGTAAATGTGTGCACACATACTGTTCCACCATGTTGCTGAAATGCTGCCTCCTGCTAAGACGTTGCCTATCAGCTGGTGGTGCTGTTTGTTGTGGCGTGCTGCTGACAAAGCTTTTCCACATTTCGGCCATGCTAACCCTGCCTTCTGAGGTGCTGGCGGTGCCACAGCTGCGTTGGCGACCTCTTCCTCTGCCTTCGCCTTGTGCTTCAACTGAGCCCCGGTGTCATTTGCGAATGCCCTCAGCAGCACGTCTACCAGCGTGCGCTTGTAGTCGCGCATCTTCCGATCACGCTCCAGTGAGGGAATTAAGGATGGCACGTTGTCCTTGTAACGGGGATCCAGCAGGGTGGCCACCCAGTAATCAGCACAAGTTACAGTGTGGGCAACTTGGCTGTCGTTGCGCAGGCACTGCAGCATGTAGTCGCTCATGTGTGCCAGGCTGCCCAGAGGCAAAGATAAGCTGTCCTCTGTGGGAGGTGTATCATCTGTGTCCTCCGTATCCCCCCAGCCATGCTCCAGTGATGCCCACGAGCTGCGTTGGGTGCCACCCTGCTGTGGACACGGTTCCTCCTCCTTATCATCATCATCCTTGTCCTCCAGAACTGTGCCCTGGCTTGAACATTTTTTATCTGGCCTATGCTGGTGCAGGAACCCACCCTCTGAGCCACTTGTGAATGGCTGGCCTGATAACCATGGAAATGATCCCTCTTCCTCCTCCTGTGCCACATCCTCTTCCATCATCGCCCAAAGTGTTTTTTCAAGGAGACATAGAAGTGGGATAGTAACGCTGAGAACAGCACGACAAGAGTCGCAATGATAGGGTGAAGATACAGAGGAACTTTTTTGTGAAACCCGCTACTACCTTCTCCT